>CAUIJW010000271.1:1800000-2147000 GCA_960531205.1 Andrena bicolor | reverse complement strand
GAGATCCGTCTGTACAACCGTCTTCTATATCTAGACTAACGAGATCCGTCGTTGTACAACCGTCTTCTATTTCTAGACTAACGAGATCCGTCGTTGTACAACTGTCTTCTATATCTAGACTAACGAGATCCGTCTGTACAACCGTCTTCTATATCTAGACTAACGAGATCCGTCTGTACAACCGTCTTCTATTTCTAGACTAACGAGATCCGTCGTTGTACAACTGTCTTCTATATCTAGACTAACGAGATCCGTCTGTACAACCGTCTTCTATATCTAGACTAACGAGATCCGTCTGTACAAACGTCTTCAATATCTAGACTAACGAGATCCGTCTGTACAACCGTCTTCTATATCTAGACTAACGAGATCCGTCTGTACAACCGTCTTCTATTTCTAGACTAACGAGATCCGTCGTTGTACAACCGTCTTCTATATCTAGACTAACGAGATCCGTCTGTACAACCGTCTTCTATATCTAGACTAACGAGATCCGTCTGTACAAACGTCTTCAATATCTAGACTAACGAGATCCGACTGTACAACCGTCTTCTATATCTAGACTAACGAGATCTCTCGTTGTACAACCATCTTCTATATCTAGACTAACGAGATCTCTCGTTATACAACCGTCTTCTATATCTAGACTAACGAGAACCGTCTGTACAACTGTCTTCTATATCTAGACTAACGAGAACCGTCTGTACAACCGTCTTCTATATCTAGACTAACGAGATCCGTCTGTACAAACGTCTTCAATATCTAGACTAACGAGATCCGACTGTACAACCGTCTTCTATATCTAGACTAACGAGATCTCTCGTTGTACAACCATCTTCTATATCTAGACTAACGAGATCTCTCGTTATACAACCGTCTTCTATATCTAGACTAACGAGAACCGTCTGTACAACTGTCTTCTATATCTAGACTAACGAGAACCGTCTGTACAACCGTCTTCTATATCTAGACTAACGAGATACGTCGTTGGACAAACGTCTTCAATATCTAGACTAACGAGATCCGTCTGTACAACCGTCATCTATATCTAGACTAACGAGATCCGTCTGTACAACCGTCCTCTATATCTAGACTAACGAGATCTCTCGTTGTACAACCATCTTCTATATCTAGACTAACGAGATCTCTCGTTATACAACCGTCTTCTATATCTAGACTAACGAGAACCGTCTGTACAACTGTCTTCTATATCTAGACTAACGAGAACCGTCTGTACAACCGTCTTCTATATCTAGACTAACGAGATACGTCGTTGGACAAACGTCTTCAATATCTAGACTAACGAGATCCGTCTGTACAACCGTCATCTATATCTAGACTAACGAGATCCGTCTGTACAACCGTCTTCTATATCTCGACTAACGT
Source organism: Andrena bicolor (assembly GCA_960531205.1). Classification (NCBI taxonomy): domain Eukaryota; kingdom Metazoa; phylum Arthropoda; class Insecta; order Hymenoptera; family Andrenidae; genus Andrena; species Andrena bicolor. Next base: position 2,145,614 of record CAUIJW010000271.1, on the reverse strand, counting down.
GATCCGCCTGTACAACCGTCTTCTATATCTAGACTAACGAGATCCGTCTGTACAACCGTCTTCTATATCTAGACTAACGAGATCCGTCTGTACAAACGTCTTCAATATCTAGACTAACGAGATCCGACTGTACAACCGTCTTCTATATTTAGACTAACGAGATCTCTCGTTGTACAACCATCTTCTATATCTAGACTAACGAGATCTCTCGTTATACAACCGTCTTCTATATCTAGACTAACGAGAACCGTCTGTACAACCGTCTTCTATATCTAGACTAACGAGATACGTCGTTGGACAAATGTCTTCAATATCTAGACTAACGAGATCCGTCTGTACAACCGTCATCTATATCTAGACTAACGAGATCCGTCTGTACAACCGTCTTCTATATCTTGACTAACGAGATCCGCCTGTACAACCGTCTTCTATATCTAGACTAACGAGATCCGTCTGTACAACCGTCTTCTATATCTAGACTAACGAGATTCGTCTGTACAACCGTCTTCTATATCTAGACTAACGAGATACGTCGTTGGACAAACGTCTTCAATATCTAGACTAACGAGATCCGCCTGTACAACCGTCTTCTATTTCTAGACTAACGAGATCCGTCTGTACAACCGTCTTCTATATCTCGACTAACGAGATCCGTCTGTACAACCGTCTTCTATATCTAGACTAACGAGATCCGTCGTTGTACAACCGTCTTCTATATCTCGACTAACGAGATCCGTCTGTACAACCGTCTTCTATATCTAGACTAACGAGATCCGTCTGTACAACCGTCTTCTATTTCTAGACTAACGAGATCCGTCGTTGTACAACCGTCTTCTATATCTAGACTAACGAGATCCGTCTGTACAACCGTCTTCTATATCTAGACTAACGAGATCCGTCTGTACAACCGTCTTCTATTTCTAGACTAACGAGATCCGTCGTTGTACAACCGTCTTCTATATCTAGACTAACGAGATCCGTCTGTACAACCGTCTTCTATATCTAGACTAACGAGATCCGTCTGTACAAACGTCTTCAATATCTAGACTAACGAGATCCGACTGTACAACCGTCTTCTATATCTAGACTAACGAGATCTCTCGTTGAACAACCATCTTCTATATCTAGACTAACGAGATCTCTCGTTATACAACCGTCTTCTGTATCTAGACTAACGAGAACCGTCTGTACAACTGTCTTCTATATCTAGACTAACGAGAACCGTCTGTACAACCGTCTTCTATATCTAGACTAACGAGATACGTCGTTGGACAAACGTCTTCAATATCTAGACTAACGAGATCCGTCTGTACAACCGTCTTCTATATCTAGACTAACGAGATCCGTCTGTACAAACGTCTTCAATATCTAGACTAACGAGATCCGACTGTACAACCGTCTTCTATATCTAGACTAACGAGATCTCTCGTTGTACAACCATCTTCTATATCTAGACTAACGAGATCTCTCGTTATACAACCGTCTTCTATATCTAGACTAACGAGAACCGTCTGTACAACTGTCTTCTATATCTAGACTAACGAGAACCGTCTGTACAACCGTCTTCTATATCTAGACTAACGAGATCCGTCTGTACAAACGTCTTCAATATCTAGACTAACGAGATTCGACTGTACAACCGTCTTCTATATCTAGACTAACGAGATCTCTCGTTGTACAACCATCTTCTATATCTAGACTAACGAGATCTCTCGTTATACAACCGTCTTCTATATCTAGACTAACGAGAACCGTCTGTACAACTGTCTTCTATATCTAGACTAACGAGAACCGTCTGTACAACCGTCTTCTATATCTAGACTAACGAGATACGTCGTTGGACAAACGTCTTCAATATCTAGACTAACGAGATCCGTCTGTACAACCGTCATCTATATCTAGACTAACGAGATCCGTCTGTACAACCGTCTTCTATATCTAGACTAACGAGATCTCTCGTTGTACAACCATCTTCTATATCTAGACTAACGAGATCTCTCGTTATACAACCGTCTTCTATATCTAGACTAACGAGAACCGTCTGTACAACTGTCTTCTATATCTAGACTAACGAGAACCGTCTGTACAACCGTCTTCTATATCTAGACTAACGAGATACGTCGTTGGACAAACGTCTTCAATATCTAGACTAACGAGATCCGTCTGTACAACCGTCATCTATATCTAGACTAACGAGATCCGTCTGTACAACCGTCTTCTATATCTCGACTAACGTGATCCGCCTGTACAACCGTCTTCTATATCTAGACTAACGAGATCCGTCTGTACAACCGTCTTCTATATCTAGACTAACGAGATCCGTCTGTACAAACGTCTTCAATATCTAGACTAACGAGATCCGACTGTACAACCGTCTTCTATATTTAGACTAACGAGATCTCTCGTTGTACAACCATCTTCTATATCTAGACTAACGAGATCTCTCGTTATACAACCGTCTTCTATATCTAGACTAACGAGAACCGTCTGTACAACCGTCTTCTATATCTAGACTAACGAGATACGTCGTTGGACAAATGTCTTCAATATCTAGACTAACGAGATCCGTCTGTACAACCGTCATCTATATCTAGACTAACGAGATCCGTCTGTACAACCGTCTTCTATATCTTGACTAACGAGATCCGCCTGTACAACCGTCTTCTATATCTAGACTAACGAGATCCGTCTGTACAACCGTCTTCTATATCTAGACTAACGAGATTCGTCTGTACAACCGTCTTCTATATCTAGACTAACGAGATACGTCGTTGGACAAACGTCTTCAATATCTAGACTAACGAGATCCGCCTGTACAACCGTCTTCTATTTCTAGACTAACGAGATCCGTCTGTACAACCGTCTTCTATATCTCGACTAACGAGATCCGTCTGTACAACCGTCTTCTATATCTAGACTAACGAGATCCGTCGTTGTACAACCGTCTTCTATATCTCGACTAACGCGATCCGTCTGTACAACCGTCTTCTATATCTAGACTAACGAGATCCGTCTGTACAACCGTCTTCTATTTCTAGACTAACGAGATCCGTCGTTGTACAACCGTCTTCTATATCTAGACTAACGAGATCCGTCTGTACAACCGTCTTCTATATCTAGACTAACGAGATCCGTCTGTACAACCGTCTTCTATTTCTAGACTAACGAGATCCGTCGTTGTACAACCGTCTTCTATATCTAGACTAACGAGATCCGTCTGTACAACCGTCTTCTATATCTAGACTAACGAGATCCGTCTGTACAAACGTCTTCAATATCTAGACTAACGAGATCCGACTGTACGACCGTCTTCTATATCTAGACTAACGAGATCTCTCGTTGAACAACCATCTTCTATATCTAGACTAACGAGATCTCTCGTTATACAACCGTCTTCTGTATCTAGACTAACGAGAACCGTCTGTACAACTGTCTTCTATATCTAGACTAACGAGAACCGTCTGTACAACCGTCTTCTATATCTAGACTAACGAGATACGTCGTTGGACAAACGTGTTCAATATCTAGACTAACGAGATCCGTCTGTACAACCGTCATCTATATCTAGACTAACGAGATCCGTGTGTACAAACGTCTTCAATATCTAGACTAACGAGATCCGCCTGTACAACCGTCTTCTATTTCTAGACTAACGAGATCCGTCTGTACAACCGTCTTCTACATCTCGACTAACGAGATCCGTCGTTGTACAACCGTCTTCTATATCTAGACTAACGAGATCCGTCTGTACAACCGTCTTCTATATCTAGACTAACGAGATCCGTCTGTACAAACGTCTTCAATATCTAGACTAACGAGATCCGACTGTACAACCATCTTCTATATCTAGACTAACGAGATCCGACTGTACAACCATCTTCTATATCTAGACTAACGAGATCTCTCGTTGTACAACCATCTTCTATATCTAGACTAACGAGATCTCTCGTTATACAACCGTCTTCTATATCTAGACTAACGAGAACCGTCTGTACAACTGTCTTCTATATCTAGACTAACGAGAACCGTCTGTACAACCGTCTTCTATATCTAGACTAACGAGATACGTCGTTGGACAAACGTCTTCAATATCTAGACTAACGAGATCCGTCTGTACAACCGTCATCTATATCTAGACTAACGAGATCCGTCTGTACAACCGTCTTCTATATCTCGACTAACGTGATCCGCCTGTACAACCGTCTTCTATATCTAGACTAACGAGATCCGTCTGTACAACCGTCTTCTATATCTAGACTAACGAGATCCGTCTGTACAAACGTCTTCAATATCTAGACTAACGAGATCCGTCTGTACAACCGTCATCTATATCTAGACTAACGAGATCCGTCTGTACAACCGTCTTCTATATCTCGACTAACGAGATCCGCCTGTACAACCGTCTTCTATATCTAGACTAACGAGATCCGTCTGTACAACCGTCTTCTATATCTAGACTAACGAGATTCGTCTGTACAACCGTCTTCTATATCTAGACTAACGAGATACGTCGTTGGACAAACGTCTTCTATATCTCGACTAACGAGATCCGTCTGTACAACCGTCTTCTATATCTAGACTAACGAGATCCGTCGTTGTACAACCGTCTTCTATATCTCGACTAACGAGATCCGTCTGTACAACCGTCTTCTATATCTAGACTAACGAGATCCGTCTGTACAACCGTCTTCTATTTCTAGACTAACGAGATCCGTCGTTGTACAACCGTCTTCTATATCTAGACTAACGAGATCCGTCTGTACAACCGTCTTCTATATCTAGACTAACGAGATCCGTCTGTACAACCGTCTTCTATATCTCGACTAACGAGATCCGTCTGTACAACCGTCTTCTATATCTAGACTAACGAGATCCGCCTGTACAACCGTCTTCTATTTCTAGACTAACGAGATCCGTCTGTACAACCGTCTTCTATATCTCGACTAACGAGATCCGTCTGTACAACCGTCTTCTATATCTAGACTAACGAGATCCGTCGTTGTACAACCGTCTTCTATATCTCGACTAACGACATCCGTCTGTACAACCGTCTTCTATATCTAGACTAACGAGATCCGTCGTTGTACAACCGTCTTCTATATCTAGACTAACGAGATCCGTCTGTACAACCGTCTTCTATATCTAGACTAACGAGTTCCGTCTGTACAACCGTCTTCTATTTCTAGACTAACGAGATCCGTCGTTGTACAACCGTCTTCTATATCTATACTAACGAGATCCGTCTGTACAACCGTCTTCTATATCTAGACTAACGAGATCCGTCTGTACAAACGTCTTCAATATCTGGACTAACGAGATCCGACTGTACAACCGTCTTCTATATCTAGACTAACGAGATCTCTCGTTGTACAACCATCTTCTATATCTAGACTAACGAGATCTCTCGTTATACAACCGTCTTCTATATCTAGACTAACGAGAACCGTCTGTACAACTGTCTTCTATATCTAGACTAACGAGAACCGTCTGTACAACCGTCTTCTATATCTAGACTAACGAGATACGTCGTTGGACAAACGTCTTCAATATCTAGACTAACGAGATCCGTCTGTACAACCGTCATCTATATCTAGACTAACGAGATCCGTCTGTACAACCGTCTTCTATATCTCGACTAACGTGATCCGCCTGTACAACCGTCTTCTATATCTAGACTAACGAGATCCGTCTGTACAACCGTCTTCTATATCTAGACTAACGAGATCCGTCTGTACAAACGTCTTCAATATCTAGACTAACGAGATCCGACTGTACAACCGTCTTCTATATTTAGACTAACGAGATCTCTCGTTGTACAACCATCTTCTATATCTAGACTAACGAGATCTCTCGTTATACAACCGTCTTCTATATCTAGACTAACGAGAACCGTCTGTACAACCGTCTTCTATATCTAGACTAACGAGATACGTCGTTGGACAAATGTCTTCAATATCTAGACTAACGAGATCCGTCTGTACAACCGTCATCTATATCTAGACTAACGAGATCCGTCTGTACAACCGTCTTCTATATCTTGACTAACGAGATCCGCCTGTACAACCGTGTTCTATATCTAGACTAACGAGATCCGTCTGTACAACCGTCTTCTATATCTAGACTAACGAGATTCGTCTGTACAACCGTCTTCTATATCTAGACTAACGAGATACGTCGTTGGACAAACGTCTTCAATATCTAGACTAACGAGATCCGCCTGTACAACCGTCTTCTATTTCTAGACTAACGAGATCCGTCTGTACAACCGTCTTCTATATCTCGACTAACGAGATCCGTCTGTACAACCGTCTTCTATATCTAGATTAACGAGATCCGTCGTTGTACAACCGTCTTCTATATCTCGACTAACGAGATCCGTCTGTACAACCGTCTTCTATATCTAGACTAACGAGATCCGTCTGTACAACCGTCTTCTATTTCTAGACTAACGAGACCCGTCGTTGTACAACCGTCTTCTATATCTAGACTAACGAGATCCGTCTGTACAACCGTCTTCTATATCTAGACTAACGAGATCCGTCTGTACAACCGTCTTCTATTTCTAGACTAACGAGATCCGTCGTTGTACAACCGTCTTCTATATCTAGACTAACGAGATCCGTCTGTACAACCGTCTTCTATATCTAGACTAACGAGATCCGTCTGTACAAACGTCTTCAATATCTAGACTAACGAGATCCGACTGTACAACCGTCTTCTATATCTAGACTAACGAGATCTCTCGTTGTACAACCATCTTCTATATCTAGACTAACGAGATCTCTCGTTATACAACCGTCTTCTGTATCTAGACTAACGAGAACCGTCTGTACAACTGTCTTCTATATCTAGACTAACGAGAACCGTCTGTACAACCGTCTACTATATCTAGACTAACGAGATACGTCGTTGGACAAACGTCTTCAATATCTAGACTAACGAGATCCGTCTGTACAACCGTCATCTATATCTAGACTAACGAGATCCGTGTGTACAAACGTCTTCAATATCTAGACTAACGAGATCCGCCTGTACAACCGTCTTCTATTTCTAGACTAACGAGATCCGTCTGTACAACCGTCTTCTACATCTCGACTAACGAGATCCGTCGTTGTACAACCGTCTTCTATATCTAGACTAACGAGATCCGTCTGTACAACCGTCTTCTATATCTAGACTAACGAGATCCGTCTGTACAAACGTCTTCAATATCTAGACTAACGAGATCCGACTGTACAACCATCTTCTATATCTAGACTAACGAGATCTCTCGTTGTACAACCATCTTCTATATCTAGACTAACGAGATCTCTCGTTATACAACCGTCTTCTATATCTAGACTAACGAGAACCGTCTGTACAACTGTCTTCTATATCTAGACTAACGAGAACCGTCTGTACAACCGTCTTCTATATCTAGACTAACGAGATACGTCGTTGGACAAACGTCTTCAATATCTAGACTAACGAGATCCGTCTGTACAACCGTCATCTATATCTAGACTAACGAGATCCGTCTGTACAACCGTCTTCTATATCTCGACTAACGTGATCCGCCTGTACAACCGTCTTCTATATCTAGACTAACGAGATCCGTCTGTACAACCGTCTTCTATATCTAGACTAACGAGATCCGTCTGTACAAACGTCTTCAATATCTAGACTAACGAGATCCGACTGTACAACCGTCTTCTATATCTAGACTAACGAGATCTCTCGTTGTACAACCATCTTCTATATCTAGACTAACGAGATCTCTCGTTATACAACCGTCTTCTATATCTAGACTAACGAGAACCGTCTGTACAACCGTCTTCTATATCTAGACTAACGAGATCCGTCTGTACAACCGTCTTCTATATCTAGACTAACGAGATTCGTCTGTACAACCGTCTTCTTTATCTAGACTAACGAGATCCGTCTGTACAAACGTCTTCAATATCTAGACTAACGAGATCCGTCTGTACAACCGTCTTCTATATCTAGACTAACGAGATCTCTCGTTGTACAACCATCTTCTATATCTAGACTAACGAGATCTCTCGTTATACAACCGTCTTCTATATCTAGAGTAACGAGAACCGTCTGTACAACCGTCTTCTATATGTAGACTAACGAGATACGTCGTTGGACAAACGTCTTCTATATCTAGACTAACGAGATCCGTCTGTACAACCGTCTTGTATATCTAAACTAATGAGATCCGTCGTTGTACAACCGTCTTCTATATCTAGACTAACGAGATCCGTCTGTACAACCGTCTTCTATATCTAGACTAACGAGATCCGTCGTTGTACAACCGTCTTCTATTTCTAGACTAACGAGATCCGTCGTTGAACAACCGTCTTCTATATCTAGACTAACGAGATCCGTCTGTACAACCGTCTTCTATATCTAGACTAACGAGATCTCTCGTTATACAACCGTCTTCTATATCTAGACTAACGAGAACCGTCTGTACAACCGTCTTCTATATCTAGACTAACGAGATCCGTCGTTGTACAACCGTCTTCTATATCTAGACTAACGAGATCCGTCTGTACAACCGTCTTCTATATCTAGACTAACGAGATCCGTCTGTACAAACGTCTTCAATATCTAGACTAACGAGATCCGTCTGTACAACCGTCATCTATATCTAGACTAACGAGATAAGTCTGTACAACCGTCTTCTATATCTCGACTAACGAGATCCGCCTGTACAACCGTCTTCTATATCTAGACTAACGAGATCCGTCTGTACAACCGTCTTCTATATCTAGACTAACGAGATTCGTCTGTACAACCGTCTTCTATATCTAGACTAACGAGATACGTCGTTGGACAAACGTCTTCAATATCTAGACTAACGAGATCCGCCTGTACAACCGTCTTCTATTTCTAGACTAACGAGATCCGTCTGTACAACCGTCTTCTATATCTCGACTAACGAGATCCGTCTGTACAACCGTCTTCTATATCTAGACTAACGAGATCCGTCGTTGTACAACCGTCTTCTATATCTCGACTAACGACATCCGTCTGTACAACCGTCTTCTATATCTAGACTAACGAGATCCGTCGTTGTACAACCGTCTTCTATATCTAGACTAACGAGATCCGTCTGTACAACCGTCTTCTATATCTAGACTAACGAGTTCCGTCTGTACAACCGTCTTCTATTTCTAGACTAACGAGATCCGTCGTTGTACAACCGTCTTCTATATCTATACTAACGAGATCCGTCTGTACAACCGTCTTCTATATCTAGACTAACAAGATCCGTCTGTACAAACGTCTTCAATATCTGGACTAACGAGATCCGACTATACAACCGTCTTCTATATCTAGACTAACGAGATCTCTCGTTGTACAACCATCTTCTATATCTAGACTAACGAGATCTCTCGTTATACAACCGTCTTCTATATCTAGACTAACGAGAACCGTCTGTACAACTGTCTTCTATATCTAGACTAACGAGAACCGTCTGTACAACCGTCTTCTATATCTAGACTAACGAGATACGTCGTTGGACAAACGTCTTCAATATCTAGACTAACGAGATCCGTCTGTACAACCGTCATCTATATCTAGACTAACGAGATCCGTCTGTACAACCGTCTTCTATATCTCGACAAACGTGATCCGCCTGTACAACCGTCTTCTATATCTAGACTAACGAGATCCGTCTGTACAACCGTCTTGTATATCTAGACTAACGAGATCCGTCGTTGTACAACCGTCTTCTATATCTAGACTAACGAGATCCGTCTGTACAACCGTCTTCTATATCTAGACTAACGAGATCCGTCGTTGTACAACCGTCTTCTATTTCTAGACTAACGAGATCCGTCGTTGTACAACTGTCTTCTATATCTAGACTAACGAGATCCGTCTGTACAACCGTCTTCTATATCTAGACTAACGAGATCCGTCTGTACAACCGTCTTCTATTTCTAGACTAACGAGATCCGTCGTTGTACAACTGTCTTCTATATCTAGACTAACGAGATCCGTCTGTACAACCGTCTTCTATATCTAGACTAACGAGATCCGTCTGTACAAACGTCTTCAATATCTAGACTAACGAGATCCGTCTGTACAACCGTCTTCTATATCTAGACTAACGAGATCCGTCTGTACAACCGTCTTCTATTTCTAGACTAACGAGATCCGTCGTTGTACAACCGTCTTCTATATCTAGACTAACGAGATCCGTCTGTACAACCGTCTTCTATATCTAGACTAACGAGATCCGTCTGTACAAACGTCTTCAATATCTAGACTAACGAGATCCGACTGTACAACCGTCTTCTATATCTAGACTAACGAGATCTCTCGTTGTACAACCATCTTCTATATCTAGACTAACGAGATCTCTCGTTATACAACCGTCTTCTATATCTAGACTAACGAGAACCGTCTGTACAACTGTCTTCTATATCTAGACTAACGAGAACCGTCTGTACAACCGTCTTCTATATCTAGACTAACGAGATACGTCGTTGGACAAACGTCTTCAATATCTAGACTAACGAGATCCGTCTGTACAACCGTCATCTATATCTAGACTAACGAGATCCGTCTGTACAACCGTCTTCTATATCTCGACTAACGTGATCCGCCTGTACAACCGTCTTCTATATCTAGACTAACGAGATCCGTCTGTACAACCGTCTTCTATATCTAGACTAACGAGATCCGTCTGTACAAACGTCTTCAATATCTAGACTAACGAGATCCGACTGTACAACCGTCTTCTATATTTAGACTAACGAGATCTCTCGTTGTACAACCATCTTCTATATCTAGACTAACGAGATCTCTCGTTATACAACCGTCTTCTATATCTAGACTAACGAGAACCGTCTGTACAACCGTCTTCTATATCTAGACTAACGAGATACGTCGTTGGACAAATGTCTTCAATATCTAGACTAACGAGATCCGTCTGTACAACCGTCATCTATATCTAGACTAACGAGATCCGTCTGTACAACCGTCTTCTATATCTCGACTAACGAGATCCGCCTGTACAACCGTCTTCTATATCTAGACTAACGAGATCCGTCTGTACAACCGTCTTCTATATCTAGACTAACGAGATTCGTCTGTACAACCGTCTTCTATATCTAGACTAACGAGATACGTCGTTGGACAAACGTCTTCAATATCTAGACTAACGAGATCCGCCTGTACAACCGTCTTCTATTTCTAGACTAACGAGATCCGTCTGTACAACCGTCTTCTATATCTCGACTAACGAGATCCGTCTGTACAACCGTCTTCTATATCTAGACTAACGAGATCCGTCGTTGTACAACCGTCTTCTATATCTCGACTAACGAGATCCGTCTGTACAACCGTCTTCTATATCTAGACTAACGAGATCCGTCTGTACAACCGTCTTCTATTTCTAGACTAACGAGATCCGTCGTTGTACAACCGTCTTCTATATCTAGACTAACGAGATCCGTCTGTACAACCGTCTTCTATATCTAGACTAACGAGATCCGTCTGTACAACCGTCTTCTATTTCTAGACTAACGAGATCCGTCGTTGTACAACCGTCTTCTATATCTAGACTAACGAGATCCGTCTGTACAACCGTCTTCTATATCTAGACTAACGAGATCCGTCTGTACAAACGTCTTCAATATCTAGACTAACGTGATCCGACTGTACAACCGTCTTCTATATCTAGACTAACGAGATCTCTCGTTGTACAACCATCTTCTATATCTAGACTAACGAGATCTCTCGTTATACAACCGTCTTCTGTATCTAGACTAACGAGAACCGTCTGTACAACTGTCTTCTATATCTAGACTAACGAGAACCGTCTGTACAACCGTCTTCTATATCTAGACTAACGAGATCCGTCTGTACAACCGTCTTCTATATCTAGACTAACGAGATCCGTCTGTACAACCGTCTTCTATTTCTAGACTAACGAGATCCGTCGTTGTACAACCGTCTTCTATATCTAGACTAACGAGATCCGTCTGTACAACCGTCTTCTATATCTAGACTAACGAGATCCGTCTGTACAACCGTCTTCTATATCTAGACTAACGAGATCCGTCTGTACAAACGTCTTCAATATCTGGACTAACGAGATCCGTCTGTACAACCGTCATCTATATCTAGACTAACGAGATAAGTCTGTACAACCGTCTTCTATATCTCGACTAACGAGATCCGCCTGTACAACCGTCTTCTATATCTAGACTAACGAGATCCGTCTGTACAACCGTCTTCTATATCTAGACTAACGAGATTCGTCTGTACAACCGTCTTCTATATCTAGACTAACGAGATACGTCGTTGGACAAACGTCTTCAATATCTAGACTAACGAGATCCGCCTGTACAACCGTCTTCTATTTCTAGACTAACGAGATCCGTCTGTACAACCGTCTTCTATATCTCGACTAACGAGATCCGTCTGTACAACCGTCTTCTATATCTAGACTAACGAGATCCGTCGTTGTACAACCGTCTTCTATATCTCGACTAACGACATCCGTCTGTACAACCGTCTTCTATATCTAGACTAACGAGATCCGTCGTTGTACAACCGTCTTCTATATCTAGACTAACGAGATCCGTCTGTACAACCGTCTTCTATATCTAGACTAACGAGTTCCGTCTGTACAACCGTCTTCTATTTCTAGACTAACGAGATCCGTCGTTGTACAACCGTCTTCTATATCTATACTAACGAGATCCGTCTGTACAACCGTCTTCTATATCTAGACTAACAAGATCCGTCTGTACAAACGTCTTCAATATCTGGACTAACGAGATCCGACTATACAACCGTCTTCTATATCTAGACTAACGAGATCTCTCGTTGTACAACCATCTTCTATATCTAGACTAACGAGATCTCTCGTTATACAACCGTCTTCTATATCTAGACTAACGAGAACCGTCTGTACAACTGTCTTCTATATCTAGACTAACGAGAACCGTCTGTACAACCGTCTTCTATATCTAGACTAACGAGATACGTCGTTGGACAAACGTCTTCAATATCTAGACTAACGAGATCCGTCTGTACAACCGTCATCTATATCTAGACTAACGAGATCCGTCTGTACAACCGTCTTCTATATCTCGACAAACGTGATCCGCCTGTACAACCGTCTTCTATATCTAGACTAACGAGATCCGTCTGTACAACCGTCTTGTATATCTAGACTAACGAGATCCGTCGTTGTACAACCGTCTTCTATATCTAGACTAACGAGATCCGTCTGTACAACCGTCTTCTATATCTAGACTAACGAGATCCGTCGTTGTACAACCGTCTTCTATTTCTAGACTAACGAGATCCGTCGTTGTACAACTGTCTTCTATATCTAGACTAACGAGATCCGTCTGTACAACCGTCTTCTATATCTAGACTAACGAGATCCGTCTGTACAACCGTCTTCTATTTCTAGACTAACGAGATCCGTCGTTGTACAACTGTCTTCTATATCTAGACTAACGAGATCCGTCTGTACAACCGTCTTCTATATCTAGACTAACGAGATCCGTCTGTACAAACGTCTTCAATATCTAGACTAACGAGATCCGTCTGTACAACCGTCTTCTATATCTAGACTAACGAGATCCGTCTGTACAACCGTCTTCTATTTCTAGACTAACGAGATCCGTCGTTGTACAACCGTCTTCTATATCTAGACTAACGAGATCCGTCTGTACAACCGTCTTCTATATCTAGACTAACGAGATCCGTCTGTACAAACGTCTTCAATATCTAGACTAACGAGATCCGACTGTACAACCGTCTTCTATATCTAGACTAACGAGATCTCTCGTTGTACAACCATCTTCTATATCTAGACTAACGAGATCTCTCGTTATACAACCGTCTTCTATATCTAGACTAACGAGAACCGTCTGTACAACTGTCTTCTATATCTAGACTAACGAGAACCGTCTGTACAACCGTCTTCTATATCTAGACTAACGAGATACGTCGTTGGACAAACGTCTTCAATATCTAGACTAACGAGATCCGTCTGTACAACCGTCATCTATATCTAGACTAACGAGATCCGTCTGTACAACCGTCTTCTATATCTCGACTAACGTGATCCGCCTGTACAACCGTCTTCTATATCTAGACTAACGAGATCCGTCTGTACAACCGTCTTCTATATCTAGACTAACGAGATCCGTCTGTACAAACGTCTTCAATATCTAGACTAACGAGATCCGACTGTACAACCGTCTTCTATATTTAGACTAACGAGATCTCTCGTTGTACAACCATCTTCTATATCTAGACTAACGAGATCTCTCGTTATACAACCGTCTTCTATATCTAGACTAACGAGAACCGTCTGTACAACCGTCTTCTATATCTAGACTAACGAGATACGTCGTTGGACAAATGTCTTCAATATCTAGACTAACGAGATCCGTCTGTACAACCGTCATCTATATCTAGACTAACGAGATCCGTCTGTACAACCGTCTTCTATATCTCGACTAACGAGATCCGCCTGTACAACCGTCTTCTATATCTAGACTAACGAGATCCGTCTGTACAACCGTCTTCTATATCTAGACTAACGAGATTCGTCTGTACAACCGTCTTCTATATCTAGACTAACGAGATACGTCGTTGGACAAACGTCTTCAATATCTAGACTAACGAGATCCGCCTGTACAACCGTCTTCTATTTCTAGACTAACGAGATCCGTCTGTACAACCGTCTTCTATATCTCGACTAACGAGATCCGTCTGTACAACCGTCTTCTATATCTAGACTAACGAGATCCGTCGTTGTACAACCGTCTTCTATATCTCGACTAACGAGATCCGTCTGTACAACCGTCTTCTATATCTAGACTAACGAGATCCGTCTGTACAACCGTCTTCTATTTCTAGACTAACGAGATCCGTCGTTGTACAACCGTCTTCTATATCTAGACTAACGAGATCCGTCTGTACAACCGTCTTCTATATCTAGACTAACGAGATCCGTCTGTACAACCGTCTTCTATTTCTAGACTAACGAGATCCGTCGTTGTACAACCGTCTTCTATATCTAGACTAACGAGATCCGTCTGTACAACCGTCTTCTATATCTAGACTAACGAGATCCGTCTGTACAAACGTCTTCAATATCTAGACTAACGTGATCCGACTGTACAACCGTCTTCTATATCTAGACTAACGAGATCTCTCGTTGTACAACCATCTTCTATATCTAGACTAACGAGATCTCTCGTTATACAACCGTCTTCTGTATCTAGACTAACGAGAACCGTCTGTACAACTGTCTTCTATATCTAGACTAACGAGAACCGTCTGTACAACCGTCTTCTATATCTAGACTAACGAGATCCGTCTGTACAACCGTCTTCTATATCTAGACTAACGAGATCCGTCTGTACAACCGTCTTCTATTTCTAGACTAACGAGATCCGTCGTTGTACAACCGTCTTCTATATCTAGACTAACGAGATCCGTCTGTACAACCGTCTTCTATATCTAGACTAACGAGATCCGTCTGTACAACCGTCTTCTATATCTAGACTAACGAGATCCGTCTGTACAAACGTCTTCAATATCTGGACTAACGAGATCCGACTGTACAACCGTCTTCTATATCTAGACTAACGAGATCTCTCGTTGTACAACCATCTTCTATATCTAGACTAACGAGATCTCTCGTTATACAACCGTCTTCTATATCTAGACTAACGAGATCCGTCTGTACAACCGTCTTCTATTTCTAGACTAACGAGATCCGTCGTTGTACAACCGTCTTCTATATCTAGACTAACGAGATCCGTCTGTACAACCGTCTTCTATATCTAGACTAACGAGATCCGTCTGTACAAACGTCTTCAATATCTAGACTAACGAGATCCGTCTGTACAACCGTCTTCTATATCTAGACTAACGAGATCTCTCGTTGTACAACCATCTTCTATATCTAGACTAAGGAGATCTCTCGTTATACAACCGTCTTCTATATCTAGACTAACGAGAACCGTCTGTACAACCGTCTTCTATATCTAGACTAACGAGATACGTCGTTGGACAAACGTCTTCAATATCTAGACTAACGAGATCTGTCTGTACAACCATCTTCTATATCTAGACTAACGAGATACGTCGTTGGACAAACGTCTTCAATATCTAGACTAACGAGATCCGTCTGTACAACCGTCATCTATATCTAGACTAACGAGATCCGTCTGTACAACCGTCTTCTATATCTCGACTAACGTGATCCGCCTGTACAACCGTCTTCTATATCTAGACTAACGAGATCCTTCTGTACAACCGTCTTCTATATCTAGACGAACGAGATTCGTCTGTACAACCGTCTTCTATATCTAGACTAACGAGATACGTCGTTGGACAAACGTCTTCAATATCTAGTCTAACGAGATCCGCCTGTACAACCGTCTTCTATTTCTAGACTAACGAGATCCGTCTGTACAACCGTCTTCTATATCTCGACTAACGAGATCCGCCGGTACAACCGTCTTCTATATCTAGACTAACGAGATCCGTCTGTACAACCGTCTTCTATATCTAGACTAACGAGATTCGTCTGTACAACCGTCTTCTATATCTAGACTAACGAGATACGTCGTTGGACAAACGTCTTCAATATCTAGACTAACGAGATCCGCCTGTACAACCGTCTTCTATTTCTAGACTAACGAGATCCGTCTGTACAACCGTCTTCTATATCTCGACTAACGAGATCCGTCTGTACAACCGTCTTCTATATCTAGACTAACGAGATCCGTCGTTGTACAACCGTCTTCTATATCTCGACTAACGAGATCCGTCTGTACAACCGTCTTCTATATCTAGACTAACGAGATCCGTCTGTACAACCGTCTTCTATTTCTAGACTAACGAGAACCGTCTGTACAACTGTCTTCTATATCTAGACTAACGAGATCCGTCTGTACAAACGTCTTCAATATCTAGACTAACGAGATCCGTCTGTACAACCGTCTTCTATATCTAGACTAACGAGATCTCTCGTTGTACAACCATCTTCTATATCTAGACTAAGGAGATCTCTCGTTATACAACCGTCTTCTATATCTAGACTAACGAGAACCGTCTGTACAACCGTCTTCTATATCTAGACTAACGAGATACGTCGTTGGACAAACGTCTTCAATATCTAGACTAACGAGATCTGTCTGTACAACCATCTTCTATATCTAGACTAACGAGATACGTCGTTGGACAAACGTCTTCAATATCTAGACTAACGAGATCCGTCTGTACAACCGTCATCTATATCTAGACTAACGAGATCCGTCTGTACAACCGTCTTCTATATCTCGACTAACGTGATCCGCCTGTACAACCGTCTTCTATATCTAGACTAACGAGATCCTTCTGTACAACCGTCTTCTATATCTAGACGAACGAGATTCGTCTGTACAACCGTCTTCTATATCTAGACTAACGAGATACGTCGTTGGACAAACGTCTTCAATATCTAGTCTAACGAGATCCGCCTGTACAACCGTCTTCTATTTCTAGACTAACGAGATCCGTCTGTACAACCGTCTTCTATATCTCGACTAACGAGATCCGCCGGTACAACCGTCTTCTATATCTAGACTAACGAGATCCGTCTGTACAACCGTCTTCTATATCTAGACTAACGAGATCCGTCTGTACAACCGTCTTCTATTTCTAGACTAACGAGATCCGTCGTTGTACAACCGTCTTCTATATCTAGACTAACGAGATCCGTCTGTACAACCGTCTTCTATATCTAGACTAACGAGATCCGTCTGTACAACCGTCTTCTATTTCTAGACTAACGAGATCCGTCGTTGTACAACCGTCTTCTATATCTAGACTAACGAGATCCGTCTGTACAACCGTCTTCTATATCTAGACTAACGAGATCCGTCTGTACAAACGTCTTCAATATCTAGACTAACGTGATCCGACTGTACAACCGTCTTCTATATCTAGACTAACGAGATCTCTCGTTGTACAACCATCTTCTATATCTAGACTAACGAGATCTCTCGTTATACAACCGTCTTCTGTATCTAGACTAACGAGAACCGTCTGTACAACTGTCTTCTATATCTAGACTAACGAGAACCGTCTGTACAACCGTCTTCTATATCTAGACTAACGAGATCCGTCTGTACAACCGTCTTCTATATCTAGACTAACGAGATCCGTCTGTACAACCGTCTTCTATTTCTAGACTAACGAGATCCGTCGTTGTACAACCGTCTTCTATATCTAGACTAACGAGATCCGTCTGTACAACCGTCTTCTATATCTAGACTAACGAGATCCGTCTGTACAAACGTCTTCAATATCTAGACTAACGAGATCCGTCTGTACAACCGTCTTCTATATCTAGACTAACGAGATCTCTCGTTGTACAACCATCTTCTATATCTAGACTAAGGAGATCTCTCGTTATACAACCGTCTTCTATATCTAGACTAACGAGAACCGTCTGTACAACCGTCTTCTATATCTAGACTAACGAGATACGTCGTTGGACAAACGTCTTCAATATCTAGACTAACGAGATCTGTCTGTACAACCATCTTCTATATCTAGACTAACGAGATACGTCGTTGGACAAACGTCTTCAATATCTAGACTAACGAGATCCGTCTGTACAACCGTCATCTATATCTAGACTAACGAGATCCGTCTGTACAACCGTCTTCTATATCTCGACTAACGTGATCCGCCTGTACAACCGTCTTCTATATCTAGACTAACGAGATCCTTCTGTACAACCGTCTTCTATATCTAGACGAACGAGATTCGTCTGTACAACCGTCTTCTATATCTAGACTAACGAGATACGTCGTTGGACAAACGTCTTCAATATCTAGTCTAACGAGATCCGCCTGTACAACCGTCTTCTATTTCTAGACTAACGAGATCCGTCTGTACAACCGTCTTCTATATCTCGACTAACGAGATCCGCCGGTACAACCGTCTTCTATATCTAGACTAACGAGATCCGTCTGTACAACCGTCTTCTATATCTAGACTAACGAGATTCGTCTGTACAACCGTCTTCTATATCTAGACTAACGAGATACGTCGTTGGACAAACGTCTTCAATATCTAGACTAACGAGATCCGCCTGTACAACCGTCTTCTATTTCTAGACTAACGAGATCCGTCTGTACAACCGTCTTCTATATCTCGACTAACGAGATCCGTCTGTACAACCGTCTTCTATATCTAGACTAACGAGATCCGTCGTTGTACAACCGTCTTCTATATCTCGACTAACGAGATCCGTCTGTACAACCGTCTTCTATATCTAGACTAACGAGATCCGTCTGTACAACCGTCTTCTATTTCTAGACTAACGAGATCCGTCGTTGTACAACCGTCTTCTATATCTAGACTAACGAGATCCGTCTGTACAACCGTCTTCTATATCTAGACTAACGAGATCCGTCTGTACAACCGTCTTCTATTTCTAGACTAACGAGATCCGTCGTTGTACAACCGTCTTCTATATCTAGACTAACGAGATCCGTCTGTACAACCGTCTTCTATATCTAGACTAACGAGATCCGTCTGTACAAACGTCTTCAATATCTGGACTAACGAGATCCGACTGTACAACCGTCTTCTATATCTAGACTAACGAGATCTCTCGTTGTACAACCATCTTCTATATCTAGACTAACGAGATCTCTCGTTATACAACCGTCTTCTATATCTAGACTAACGAGAACCGTCTGTACAACTGTCTTCTATATCTAGACTAACGAGAACCGTCTGTACAACCGTCTTCTATATCTAGACTAACGAGATACGTCGTTGGACAAACGTCTTCAATATCTAGACTAACGAGATCCGTCTGTACAACCGTCATCTATATCTAGACTAACGAGATCCGTCTGTACAACCGTCTTCTATATCTCGACTAACGTGATCCGCCTGTACAACCGTCTTCTATATCTAGACTAACGAGATCCGTCTGTACAACAGTCTTGTATATCTAGACTAACGAGATCCGTCGTTGTACAACCGTCTTCTATATCTAGACTAACGAGATCCGTCTGTACAACCGTCTTCTATATCTAGACTAACGAGATCCGTCGTTGTACAACCGTCTTCTATTTCTAGACTAACGAGATCCGTCGTTGTACAACTGTCTTCTATATCTAGACTAACGAGATCCGTCTGTACAACCGTCTTCTATATCTAGACTAACGAGATCCGTCTGTACAACCGTCTTCTATTTCTAGACTAACGAGATCCGTCGTTGTACAACTGTCTTCTATATCTAGACTAACGAGATCCGTCTGTACAACCGTCTTCTATATCTAGACTAACGAGATCCGTCTGTACAAACGTCTTCAATATCTAGACTAACGAGATCCGTCTGTACAACCGTCTTCTATATCTAGACTAACGAGATCCGTCTGTACAACCGTCTTCTATTTCTAGACTAACGAGATCAGTCGTTGTACAACCGTCTTCTATATCTAGACTAACGAGATCCGTCTGTACAACCGTCTTCTATATCTAGACTAACGAGATCCGTCTGTACAAACGTCTTCAATATCTAGACTAACGAGATCCGACTGTACAACCGTCTTCTATATCTAGACTAACGAGATCTCTCGTTGTACAACCATCTTCTATATCTAGACTAACGAGATCTCTCGTTATACAACCGTCTTCTATATCTAGACTAACGAGAACCGTCTGTACAACTGTCTTCTATATCTAGACTAACGAGAACCGTCTGTACAACCGTCTTCTATATCTAGACTAACGAGATACGTCGTTGGACAAACGTCTTCAATATCTAGACTAACGAGATCCGTCTGTACAACCGTCATCTATATCTAGACTAACGAGATCCGTCTGTACAACCGTCTTCTATATCTCGACTAACGTGATCCGCCTGTACAACCGTCTTCTATATCTAGACTAACGAGATCCGTCTGTACAACCGTCTTCTATATCTAGACTAACGAGATCCGTCTGTACAAACGTCTTCAATATCTAGACTAACGAGATCCGACTGTACAACCGTCTTCTATATTTAGACTAACGAGATCTCTCGTTGTACAACCATCTTCTATATCTAGACTAACGAGATCTCTCGTTATACAACCGTCTTCTATATCTAGACTAACGAGAACCGTCTGTACAACCGTCTTCTATATCTAGACTAACGAGATACGTCGTTGGACAAATGTCTTCAATATCTAGACTAACGAGATCCGTCTGTACAACCGTCATCTATATCTAGACTAACGAGATCCGTCTGTACAACCGTCTTCTATATCTTGACTAACGAGATCCGCCTGTACAACCGTCTTCTATATCTAGACTAACGAGATCCGTCTGTACAACCGTCTTCTATATCTAGACTAACGAGATTCGTCTGTACAACCGTCTTCTATATCTAGACTAACGAGATACGTCGTTGGACAAACGTCTTCAATATCTAGACTAACGAGATCCGCCTGTACAACCGTCTTCTATTTCTAGACTAACGAGATCCGTCTGTACAACCGTCTTCTATATCTTGACTAACGAGATCCGCCTGTACAACCGTCTTCTATATCTAGACTAACGAGATCCGTCTGTACAACCGTCTTCTATATCTAGACTAACGAGATCCGTCTGTACAACCGTCTTCTATATCTAGACTAACGAGATCCGTCGTTGTACAACCGTCTTCTATATCTCGACTAACGAGATCCGTCTGTACAACCGTCTTCTATATCTAGACTAACGAGATCCGTCTGTACAACCGTCTTCTATTTCTAGACTAACGAGATCCGTCGTTGTACAACCGTCTTCTATATCTAGACTAACGAGATCCGTCTGTACAACCGTCTTCTATATCTAGACTAACGAGATCCGTCTGTACAACCGTCTTCTATTTCTAGACTAACGAGATCCGTCGTTGTACAACCGTCTTCTATATCTAGACTAACGAGATCCGTCTGTACAACCGTCTTCTATATCTAGACTAACGAGATACGTCTGTACAAACGTCTTCAATATCTAGACTAACGAGATCCGACTGTACAACCGTCTTCTATATCTAGACTAACGAGATCTCTCGTTGTACAACCATCTTCTATATCTAGACTAACGAGATCTCTCGTTATACAACCGTCTTCTGTATCTAGACTAACGAGAACCGTCTGTACAACTGTCTTCTATATCTAGACTAACGAGAACCGTCTGTACAACCGTCTTCTATATCTAGACTAACGAGATACGTCGTTGGACAAACGTCTTCAATATCTAGACTAACGAGATCCGTCTGTACAACCGTCATCTATATCTAGACTAACGAGATCCGTGTGTACAAACGTCTTCAATATCTAGACTAACGAGATCCGCCTGTACAACCGTCTTCTATTTCTAGACTAACGAGATCCGTCTGTACAACCGTCTTCTACATCTCGACTAACGAGATCCGTCGTTGTACAACCGTCTTCTATATCTAGACTAACGAGATCCGTCTGTACAACCGTCTTCTATATCTAGACTAACGAGATCCGTCTGTACAAACGTCTTCAATATCTAGACTAACGAGATCCGACTGTACAACCATCTTCTATATCTAGACTAACGAGATCTCTCGTTGTACAACCATCTTCTATATCTAGACTAACGAGATCTCTCGTTATACAACCGTCTTCTATATCTAGACTAACGAGAACCGTCTGTACAACCGTCTTCTATATCTAGACTAACGAGATACGTCGTTGGACAAATGTCTTCAATATCTAGACTAACGAGATCCGTCTGTACAACCGTCATCTATATCTAGACTAACGAGATCCGTCTGTACAACCGTCTTCTATATCTTGACTAACGAGATCCGCCTGTACAACCGTCTTCTATATCTAGACTAACGAGATCCGTCTGTACAACCGTCTTCTATATCTAGACTAACGAGATTCGTCTGTACAACCGTCTTCTATATCTAGACTAACGAGATACGTCGTTGGACAAACGTCTTCAATATCTAGACTAACGAGATCCGCCTGTACAACCGTCTTCTATTTCTAGACTAACGAGATCCGTCTGTACAACCGTCTTCTATATCTCGACTAACGAGATCCGTCTGTACAACCGTCTTCTATATCTAGACTAACGAGATCCGTCGTTGTACAACCGTCTTCTATATCTCGACTAACGAGATCCGTCTGTACAACCGTCTTCTATATCTAGACTAACGAGATCCGTCTGTACAACCGTCTTCTATTTCTAGACTAACGAGATCCGTCGTTGTACAACCGTCTTCTATATCTAGACTAACGAGATCCGTCTGTACAACCGTCTTCTATATCTAGACTAACGAGATCCGTCTGTACAACCGTCATCTATATCTAGACTAACGAGATCCGTCTGTACAACCGTCTTCTATATCTTGACTAACGAGATCCGCCTGTACAACCGTCTTCTATATCTAGACTAACGAGATCCGTCTGTACAACCGTCTTCTATATCTAGACTAACGAGATTCGTCTGTACAACCGTCTTCTATATCTAGACTAACGAGATACGTCGTTGGACAAACGTCTTCAATATCTAGACTAACGAGATCCGCCTGTACAACCGTCTTCTATTTCTAGACTAACGAGATCCGTCTGTACAACCGTCTTCTATATCTCGACTAACGAGATCCGTCTGTACAACCGTCTTCTATATCTAGACTAACGAGATCCGTCGTTGTACAACCGTCTTCTATATCTCGACTAACGAGATCCGTCTGTACAACCGTCTTCTATATCTAGACTAACGAGATCCGTCTGTACAACCGTCTTCTATTTCTAGACTAACGAGATCCGTCGTTGTACAACCGTCTTCTATATCTAGACTAACGAGATCCGTCTGTACAACCGTCTTCTATATCTAGACTAACGAGATCCGTCTGTACAACCGTCTTCTATTTCTAGACTAACGAGATCCGTCGTTGTACAACCGTCTTCTATATCTAGACTAACGAGATCCGTCTGTACAACCGTCTTCTATATCTAGACTAACGAGATCCGTCTGTACAAACGTCTTCAATATCTAGACTAACGAGATCCGACTGTACAACCGTCTTCTATATCTAGACTAACGAGATCTCTCGTTGTACAACCATCTTCTATATCTAGACTAACGAGATCTCTCGTTATACAACCGTCTTCTGTATCTAGACTAACGAGAACCGTCTGTACAACTGTCTTCTATATCTAGACTAACGAGAACCGTCTGTACAACCGTCTTCTATATCTAGACTAACGAGATACGTCGTTGGACAAACGTCTTCAATATCTAGACTAACGAGATCCGTCTGTACAACCGTCATCTATATCTAGACTAACGAGATCCGTGTGTACAAACGTCTTCAATATCTAGACTAACGAGATCCGCCTGTACAACCGTCTTCTATTTCTAGACTAACGAGATCCGTCTGTACAACCGTCTTCTACATCTCGACTAACGAGATCCGTCGTTGTACAACCGTCTTCTATATCTAGACTAACGAGATCCGTCTGTACAACCGTCTTCTATATCTAGACTAACGAGATCCGTCTGTACAAACGTCTTCAATATCTAGACTAACGAGATCCGACTGTACAACCATCTTCTATATCTAGACTAACGAGATCTCTCGTTGTACAACCATCTTCTATATCTAGACTAACGAGATCTCTCGTTATACAACCGTCTTCTATATCTAGACTAACGAGAACCGTCTGTACAACTGTCTTCTATATCTAGACTAACGAGAACCGTCTGTACAACCGTCTTCTATATCTAGACTAACGAGATACGTCGTTGGACAAACGTCTTCAATATCTAGACTAACGAGATCCGTCTGTACAACCGTCATCTATATCTAGACTAACGAGATCCGTCTGTACAACCGTCTTCTATATCTCGACTAACGTGATCCGCCTGTACAACCGTCTTCTATATCTAGACTAACGAGATCCGTCTGTACAACCGTCTTCTATATCTAGACTAACGAGATCCGTCTGTACAAACGTCTTCAATATCTAGACTAACGAGATCCGACTGTACAACCGTCTTCTATATCTAGACTAACGAGATCTCTCGTTGTACAACCATCTTCTATATCTAGACTAACGAGATCTCTCGTTATACAACCGTCTTCTATATCTAGACTAACGAG
This sequence comes from Andrena bicolor, assembly GCA_960531205.1. NCBI lineage: Eukaryota > Metazoa > Arthropoda > Insecta > Hymenoptera > Andrenidae > Andrena > Andrena bicolor. Next base: position 2,120,443 of record CAUIJW010000271.1, on the reverse strand, counting down.
AACCGTCTGTACAACCGTCTTCTATATCTAGACTAACGAGATCCGTCTGTACAACCGTCTTCTATATCTAGACTAACGAGATTCGTCTGTACAACCGTCTTCTATATCTAGACTAACGAGATCCGTCTGTACAAACGTCTTCAATATCTAGACTAACGAGATCCGTCTGTACAACCGTCTTCTATATCTAGACTAACGAGATCTCTCGTTGTACAACCATCTTCTATATCTAGACTAACGAGATCTCTCGTTATACAACCGTCTTCTATATCTAGAGTAACGAGAACCGTCTGTACAACCGTCTTCTATATGTAGACTAACGAGATACGTCGTTGGACAAACGTCTTCTATATCTAGACTAACGAGATCCGTCTGTACAACCGTCTTGTATATCTAAACTAATGAGATCCGTCGTTGTACAACCGTCTTCTATATCTAGACTAACGAGATCCGTCTGTACAACCGTCTTCTATATCTAGACTAACGAGATCCGTCGTTGTACAACCGTCTTCTATTTCTAGACTAACGAGATCCGTCGTTGAACAACCGTCTTCTATATCTAGACTAACGAGATCCGTCTGTACAACCGTCTTCTATATCTAGACTAACGAGATCTCTCGTTATACAACCGTCTTCTATATCTAGACTAACGAGAACCGTCTGTACAACCGTCTTCTATATCTAGACTAACGAGATCCGTCGTTGTACAACCGTCTTCTATATCTAGACTAACGAGATCCGTCTGTACAACCGTCTTCTATATCTAGACTAACGAGATCCGTCTGTACAAACGTCTTCAATATCTAGACTAACGAGATCCGTCTGTACAACCGTCATCTATATCTAGACTAACGAGATCCGTCTGTACAACCGTCTTCTATATCTCGACTAACGAGATCCGCCTGTACAACCGTCTTCTATATCTAGACTAACGAGATCCGTCTATACAACCGTCTTCTATATCTAGACTAACGAGATTCGTCTGTACAACCGTCTTCTATATCTAGACTAACGAGATACGTCGTTGGACAAACGTCTTCAATATCTAGACTAACGAGATCCGCCTGTACAACCGTCTTCTATTTCTAGACTAACGAGATCCGTCTGTACAACCGTCTTCTATATCTCGACTAACGAGATCCGTCTGTACAACCGTCTTCTATATCTAGACTAACGAGATCCGTCGTTGTACAACCGTCTTCTATATCTCGACTAACGACATCCGTCTGTACAACCGTCTTCTATATCTATACTAACGAGATCCGTCGTTGTACAACCGTCTTCTATATCTAGACTAACGAGATCCGTCTGTACAACCGTCTTCTATATCTAGACTAACGAGTTCCGTCTGTACAACCGTCTTCTATTTCTAGACTAACGAGATCCGTCGTTGTACAACCGTCTTCTATATCTATACTAACGAGATCCGTCTGTACAACCGTCTTCTATATCTAGACTAACGAGATCCGTCTGTACAAACGTCTTCAATATCTGGACTAACGAGATCCGACTGTACAACCGTCTTCTATATCTAGACTAACGAGATCTCTCGTTGTACAACCATCTTCTATATCTAGACTAACGAGATCTCTCGTTATACAACCGTCTTCTATATCTAGACTAACGAGAACCGTCTGTACAACTGTCTTCTATATCTAGACTAACGAGAACCGTCTGTACAACCGTCTTCTATATCTAGACTAACGAGATACGTCGTTGGACAAACGTCTTCAATATCTAGACTAACGAGATCCGTCTGTACAACCGTCATCTATATCTAGACTAACGAGATCCGTCTGTACAACCGTCTTCTATATCTCGACAAACGTGATCCGCCTGTACAACCGTCTTCTATATCTAGACTAACGAGATCCGTCTGTACAACCGTCTTGTATATCTAGACTAACGAGATCCGTCGTTGTACAACCGTCTTCTATATCTAGACTAACGAGATCCGTCTGTACAACCGTCTTCTATATCTAGACTAACGAGATCCGTCGTTGTACAACCGTCTTCTATTTCTAGACTAACGAGATCCGTCGTTGTACAACTGTCTTCTATATCTAGACTAACGAGATCCGTCTGTACAACCGTCTTCTATATCTAGACTAACGAGATCCGTCTGTACAACCGTCTTCTATTTCTAGACTAACGAGATCCGTCGTTGTACAACTGTCTTCTATATCTAGACTAACGAGATCCGTCTGTACAACCGTCTTCTATATCTAGACTAACGAGATCCGTCTGTACAAACGTCTTCAATATCTAGACTAACGAGATCCGTCTGTACAACCGTCTTCTATATCTAGACTAACGAGATCCGTCTGTACAACCGTCTTCTATTTCTAGACTAACGAGATCCGTCGTTGTACAACCGTCTTCTATATCTAGACTAACGAGATCCGTCTGTACAACCGTCTTCTATATCTAGACTAACGAGATCCGTCTGTACAAACGTCTTCAATATCTAGACTAACGAGATCCGACTGTACAACCGTCTTCTATATCTAGACTAACGAGATCTCTCGTTGTACAACCATCTTCTATATCTAGACTAACGAGATCTCTCGTTATACAACCGTCTTCTATATCTAGACTAACGAGAACCGTCTGTACAACTGTCTTCTATATCTAGACTAACGAGAACCGTCTGTACAACCGTCTTCTATATCTAGACTAACGAGATACGTCGTTGGACAAACGTCTTCAATATCTAGACTAACGAGATCCGTCTGTACAACCGTCATCTATATCTAGACTAACGAGATCCGTCTGTACAACCGTCTTCTATATCTCGACTAACGTGATCCGCCTGTACAACCGTCTTCTATATCTAGACTAACGAGATCCGTCTGTACAACCGTCTTCTATATCTAGACTAACGAGATCCGTCTGTACAAACGTCTTCAATATCTAGACTAACGAGATCCGACTGTACAACCGTCTTCTATATTTAGACTAACGAGATCTCTCGTTGTACAACCATCTTCTATATCTAGACTAACGAGATCTCTCGTTATACAACCGTCTTCTATATCTAGACTAACGAGAACCGTCTGTACAACCGTCTTCTATATCTAGACTAACGAGATACGTCGTTGGACAAATGTCTTCAATATCTAGACTAACGAGATCCGTCTGTACAACCGTCATCTATATCTAGACTAACGAGATCCGTCTGTACAACCGTCTTCTATATCTTGACTAACGAGATCCGCCTGTACAACCGTCTTCTATATCTAGACTAACGAGATCCGTCTGTACAACCGTCTTCTATATCTAGACTAACGAGATTCGTCTGTACAACCGTCTTCTATATCTAGACTAACGAGATACGTCGTTGGACAAACGTCTTCAATATCTAGACTAACGAGATCCGCCTGTACAACCGTCTTCTATTTCTAGACTAACGAGATCCGTCTGTACAACCGTCTTCTATATCTCGACTAACGAGATCCGTCTGTACAACCGTCTTCTATATCTAGACTAACGAGATCCGTCGTTGTACAACCGTCTTCTATATCTCGACTAACGAGATCCGTCTGTACAACCGTCTTCTATATCTAGACTAACGAGATCCGTCTGTACAACCGTCTTCTATTTCTAGACTAACGAGATCCGTCGTTGAACAACCGTCTTCTATATCTAGACTAACGAGATCCGTCTGTACAACCGTCTTCTATATCTAGACTAACGAGATCCGTCTGTACAACCGTCTTCTATTTCTAGACTAACGAGATCCGTCGTTGTACAACCGTCTTCTATATCTAGACTAACGAGATCCGTCTGTACAACCGTCTTCTATATCTAGACTAACGAGATCCGTCTGTACAAACGTCTTCAATATCTAGACTAACGAGATCCGACTGTACAACCGTCTTCTATATCTAGACTAACGAGATCTCTCGTTGTACAACCATCTTCTATATCTAGACTAACGAGATCTCTCGTTATACAACCGTCTTCTGTATCTAGACTAACGAGAACCGTCTGTACAACTGTCTTCTATATCTAGACTAACGAGAACCGTCTGTACAACCGTCTTCTATATCTAGACTAACGAGATCCGTCTGTACAACCGTCTTCTATATCTAGACTAACGAGATCCGTCTGTACAACCGTCTTCTATTTCTAGACTAACGAGATCCGTCGTTGTACAACCGTCTTCTATATCTAGACTAACGAGATACGTCGTTGGACAAACGTCTTCAATATCTAGACTAACGAGATCTGTCTGTACAACCATCTTCTATATCTAGACTAACGAGATACGTCGTTGGACAAACGTCTTCAATATCTAGACTAACGAGATCCGTCTGTACAACCGTCATCTATATCTAGACTAACGAGATCCGTCTGTACAACCGTCTTCTATATCTCGACTAACGTGATCCGCCTGTACAACCGTCTTCTATATCTAGACTAACGAGATCCTTCTGTACAACCGTCTTCTATATCTAGACGAACGAGATTCGTCTGTACAACCGTCTTCTATATCTAGACTAACGAGATACGTCGTTGGACAAACGTCTTCAATATCTAGACTAACGAGATCCGCCTGTACAACCGTCTTCTATTTCTAGACTAACGAGATCCGTCTGTACAACCGTCTTCTATATCTCGACTAACGAGATCCGCCGGTACAACCGTCTTCTATATCTAGACTAACGAGATCCGTCTGTACAACCGTCTTCTATATCTAGACTAACGAGATTCGTCTGTACAACCGTCTTCTATATCTAGACTAACGAGATACGTCGTTGGACAAACGTCTTCAATATCTAGACTAACGAGATCCGCCTGTACAACCGTCTTCTATTTCTAGACTAACGAGATCCGTCTGTACAACCGTCTTCTATATCTCGACTAACGAGATCCGTCTGTACAACCGTCTTCTATATCTAGACTAACGAGATCCGTCGTTGTACAACCGTCTTCTATATCTCGACTAACGAGATCCGTCTGTACAACCGTCTTCTATATCTAGACTAACGAGATCCGTCTGTACAACCGTCTTCTATTTCTAGACTAACGAGATCCGTCGTTGTACAACCGTCTTCTATATCTAGACTAACGAGATCCGTCTGTACAACCGTCTTCTATATCTAGACTAACGAGATCCGTCTGTACAACCGTCTTCTATTTCTAGACTAACGAGATCCGTCGTTGTACAACCGTCTTCTATATCTAGACTAACGAGATCCGTCTGTACAACCGTCTTCTATATCTAGACTAACGAGATCCGTCTGTACAAACGTCTTCAATATCTAGACTAACGAGATCCGACTGTACAACCGTCTTCTATATCTAGACTAACGAGATCTCTCGTTGTACAACCATCTTCTATATCTAGACTAACGAGATCTCTCGTTATACAACCGTCTTCTGTATCTAGACTAACGAGAACCGTCTGTACAACTGTCTTCTATATCTAGACTAACGAGAACCGTCTGTACAACCGTCTTCTATATCTAGACTAACGAGATACGTCGTTGGACAAACGTCTTCAATATCTAGACTAACGAGATCCGTCTGTACAACCGTCATCTATATCTAGACTAACGAGATCCGTGTGTACAAACGTCTTCAATATCTAGACTAACGAGATCCGCCTGTACAACCGTCTTCTATTTCTAGACTAACGAGATCCGTCTGTACAACCGTCTTCTACATCTCGACTAACGAGATCCGTCTGTACAACCGTCTTCTATATCTAGACTAACGAGATCCGTCTGTACAACCGTCTTGTATATCTAGACTAACGAGATCCGTCGTTGTACAACCGTCTTCTATATCTAGACTAACGAGATCCGTCGTTGTACAACCGTCTTCTATATCTCGACTAACGAGATCCGTCTGTACAACCGTCTTCTATATCTAGACTAACGAGATCCGTCTGTACAACCGTCTTCTATATCTAGACTAACGAGATCCGTCTGTACAAACGTCTTCAATATCTAGACTAACGAGATCCGTCTGTACAACCGTCTTCTATATCTAGACTAACGAGATCTCTCGTTGTACAACCATCTTCTATATCTAGACTAAGGAGATCTCTCGTTATACAACCGTCTTCTATATCTAGACTAACGAGAACCGTCTGTACAACCGTCTTCTATATCTAGACTAACGAGATACGTCGTTGGACAAACGTCTTCAATATCTAGACTAACGAGATCTGTCTGTACAACCATCTTCTATATCTAGACTAACGAGATACGTCGTTGGACAAACGTCTTCAATATCTAGACTAACGAGATCCGTCTGTACAACCGTCATCTATATCTAGACTAACGAGATCCGTCTGTACAACCGTCTTCTATATCTCGACTAACGTGATCCGCCTGTACAACCGTCTTCTATATCTAGACTAACGAGATCCTTCTGTACAACCGTCTTCTATATCTAGACGAACGAGATTCGTCTGTACAACCGTCTTCTATATCTAGACTAACGAGATACGTCGTTGGACAAACGTCTTCAATATCTAGACTAACGAGATCCGCCTGTACAACCGTCTTCTATTTCTAGACTAACGAGATCCGTCTGTACAACCGTCTTCTATATCTCGACTAACGAGATCCGCCGGTACAACCGTCTTCTATATCTAGACTAACGAGATCCGTCTGTACAACCGTCTTCTATATCTAGACTAACGAGATTCGTCTGTAAACCGTCTTCTATATCTAGACTAACGAGATACGTCGTTGGACAAACGTCTTCTATATCTAGACTAACGAGATCCGTCTGTACAACCGTCTTCTATTTCTAGACTAACGAGATCCGTCGTTGTACAACCGTCTTCTATATCTAGACTAACGAGATCCGTCTGTACAACCGTCTTCTATATCTAGACTAACGAGATCCGTCTGTACAACCGTCTTCTATTTCTAGACTAACGAGATCCGTCGTTGTACAACCGTCTTCTATATCTAGACTAACGAGATCCGTCTGTACAACCGTCTTCTATATCTAGACTAACGAGATCCGTCTGTACAAACGTCTTCAATATCTAGACTAACGAGATCCGACTGTACAACCGTCTTCTATATCTAGACTAACGAGATCTCTCGTTGTACAACCATCTTCTATACCTAGACTAACGAGATCTTCGTTATACAACCGTCTTCTATATCTAGACTAACGAGAACCGCCTGTACAACCGTCTTCTATATCTAGACTAACGAGATACGTCGTTGGACAAACGTCTTCAATATCTAGACTAACGAGATCCGCCTGTACAACCGTCTTCTATTTCTAGACTAACGAGATCCGTCTGTACAACCGTCTTCTATATCTCGACTAACGAGATCCGTCTGTACAACCGTCTTCTATATCTAGACTAACGAGATCCGTCGTTGTACAACCGTCTTCTATATCTCGACTAACGAGATCCGTCTGTACAACCGTCTTCTATATCTAGACTAACGAGATCCGTCTGTACAACCGTCTTCTATTTCTAGACTAACGAGATCCGTCGTTGAACAACCGTCTTCTATATCTAGACTAACGAGATCCGTCTGTACAACCGTCTTCTATATCTAGACTAACGAGATCCGTCTGTACAACCGTCTTCTATTTCTAGACTAACGAGATCCGTCGTTGTACAACCGTCTTCTATATCTAGACTAACGAGATCCGTCTGTACAACCGTCTTCTATATCTAGACTAACGAGATCCGTCTGTACAAACGTCTTCAATATCTAGACTAACGAGATCCGACTGTACAACCGTCTTCTATATCTAGACTAACGAGATCTCTCGTTGTACAACCATCTTCTATATCTAGACTAACGAGATCTCTCGTTATACAACCGTCTTCTGTATCTAGACTAACGAGAACCGTCTGTACAACTGTCTTCTATATCTAGACTAACGAGAACCGTCGTTGTACAACCGTCTTCTATATCTAGACTAACGAGATCCGTCTGTACAACCGTCTTCTATATCTAGACTAACGAGATCCGTCTGTACAAACGTCTTCAATATCTAGACTAACGAGATCCGACTGTACAACCGTCTTCTATATCTAGACTAACGAGATCTCTCGTTGTACAACCATCTTCTATATCTAGACTAACGAGATCTCTCGTTATACAACCGTCTTCTGTATCTAGACTAACGAGAACCGTCTGTACAACTGTCTTCTATATCTAGACTAACGAGAACCGTCTGTACAACCGTCTTCTATATCTAGACTAACGAGATCCGTCTGTACAACCGTCTTCTATATCTAGACTAACGAGATCCGTCTGTACAACCGTCTTCTATTTCTAGACTAACGAGATCCGTCGTTGTACAACCGTCTTCTATATCTAGACTAACGAGATACGTCGTTGGACAAACGTCTTCAATATCTAGACTAACGAGATCTGTCTGTACAACCATCTTCTATATCTAGACTAACGAGATACGTCGTTGGACAAACGTCTTCAATATCTAGACTAACGAGATCCGTCTGTACAACCGTCATCTATATCTAGACTAACGAGATCCGTCTGTACAACCGTCTTCTATATCTCGACTAACGTGATCCGCCTGTACAACCGTCTTCTATATCTAGACTAACGAGATCCTTCTGTACAACCGTCTTCTATATCTAGACGAACGAGATTCGTCTGTACAACCGTCTTCTATATCTAGACTAACGAGATACGTCGTTGGACAAACGTCTTCAATATCTAGACTAACGAGATCCGCCTGTACAACCGTCTTCTATTTCTAGACTAACGAGATCCGTCTGTACAACCGTCTTCTATATCTCGACTAACGAGATCCGCCGGTACAACCGTCTTCTATATCTAGACTAACGAGATCCGTCTGTACAACCGTCTTCTATATCTAGACTAACGAGATTCGTCTGTACAACCGTCTTCTATATCTAGACTAACGAGATACGTCGTTGGACAAACGTCTTCAATATCTAGACTAACGAGATCCGCCTGTACAACCGTCTTCTATTTCTAGACTAACGAGATCCGTCTGTACAACCGTCTTCTATATCTCGACTAACGAGATCCGTCTGTACAACCGTCTTCTATATCTAGACTAACGAGATCCGTCGTTGTACAACCGTCTTCTATATCTCGACTAACGAGATCCGTCTGTACAACCGTCTTCTATATCTAGACTAACGAGATCCGTCTGTACAACCGTCTTCTATTTCTAGACTAACGAGATCCGTCGTTGTACAACCGTCTTCTATATCTAGACTAACGAGATCCGTCTGTACAACCGTCTTCTATATCTAGACTAACGAGATCCGTCTGTACAACCGTCTTCTATTTCTAGACTAACGAGATCCGTCGTTGTACAACCGTCTTCTATATCTAGACTAACGAGATCCGTCTGTACAACCGTCTTCTATATCTAGACTAACGAGATCCGTCTGTACAAACGTCTTCAATATCTAGACTAACGAGATCCGACTGTACAACCGTCTTCTATATCTAGACTAACGAGATCTCTCGTTGTACAACCATCTTCTATATCTAGACTAACGAGATCTCTCGTTATACAACCGTCTTCTGTATCTAGACTAACGAGAACCGTCTGTACAACTGTCTTCTATATCTAGACTAACGAGAACCGTCTGTACAACCGTCTTCTATATCTAGACTAACGAGATACGTCGTTGGACAAACGTCTTCAATATCTAGACTAACGAGATCCGTCTGTACAACCGTCATCTATATCTAGACTAACGAGATCCGTGTGTACAAACGTCTTCAATATCTAGACTAACGAGATCCGCCTGTACAACCGTCTTCTATTTCTAGACTAACGAGATCCGTCTGTACAACCGTCTTCTACATCTCGACTAACGAGATCCGTCTGTACAACCGTCTTCTATATCTAGACTAACGAGATCCGTCTGTACAACCGTCTTGTATATCTAGACTAACGAGATCCGTCGTTGTACAACCGTCTTCTATATCTAGACTAACGAGATCCGTCGTTGTACAACCGTCTTCTATATCTCGACTAACGAGATCCGTCTGTACAACCGTCTTCTATATCTAGACTAACGAGATCCGTCTGTACAACCGTCTTCTATATCTAGACTAACGAGATCCGTCTGTACAAACGTCTTCAATATCTAGACTAACGAGATCCGTCTGTACAACCGTCTTCTATATCTAGACTAACGAGATCTCTCGTTGTACAACCATCTTCTATATCTAGACTAAGGAGATCTCTCGTTATACAACCGTCTTCTATATCTAGACTAACGAGAACCGTCTGTACAACCGTCTTCTATATCTAGACTAACGAGATACGTCGTTGGACAAACGTCTTCAATATCTAGACTAACGAGATCTGTCTGTACAACCATCTTCTATATCTAGACTAACGAGATACGTCGTTGGACAAACGTCTTCAATATCTAGACTAACGAGATCCGTCTGTACAACCGTCATCTATATCTAGACTAACGAGATCCGTCTGTACAACCGTCTTCTATATCTCGACTAACGTGATCCGCCTGTACAACCGTCTTCTATATCTAGACTAACGAGATCCTTCTGTACAACCGTCTTCTATATCTAGACGAACGAGATTCGTCTGTACAACCGTCTTCTATATCTAGACTAACGAGATACGTCGTTGGACAAACGTCTTCAATATCTAGACTAACGAGATCCGCCTGTACAACCGTCTTCTATTTCTAGACTAACGAGATCCGTCTGTACAACCGTCTTCTATATCTCGACTAACGAGATCCGCCGGTACAACCGTCTTCTATATCTAGACTAACGAGATCCGTCTGTACAACCGTCTTCTATATCTAGACTAACGAGATTCGTCTGTAAACCGTCTTCTATATCTAGACTAACGAGATACGTCGTTGGACAAACGTCTTCTATATCTAGACTAACGAGATCCGTCTGTACAACCGTCTTCTATTTCTAGACTAACGAGATCCGTCGTTGTACAACCGTCTTCTATATCTAGACTAACGAGATCCGTCTGTACAACCGTCTTCTATATCTAGACTAACGAGATCCGTCTGTACAACCGTCTTCTATTTCTAGACTAACGAGATCCGTCGTTGTACAACCGTCTTCTATATCTAGACTAACGAGATCCGTCTGTACAACCGTCTTCTATATCTAGACTAACGAGATCCGTCTGTACAAACGTCTTCAATATCTAGACTAACGAGATCCGACTGTACAACCGTCTTCTATATCTAGACTAACGAGATCTCTCGTTGTACAACCATCTTCTATACCTAGACTAACGAGATCTTCGTTATACAACCGTCTTCTATATCTAGACTAACGAGAACCGCCTGTACAACCGTCTTCTATATCTAGACTAACGAGATACGTCGTTGGACAAACGTCTTCAATATCTAGACTAACGAGATCCGTCTGTACAACCGTCTTCTATATCTCGACTAACGAGATCCGCCGGTACAACCGTCTTCTATATCTAGACTAACGAGATCCGTCTGTACAACCGTCTTCTATATCTAGACTAACGAGATTCGTCTGTACAACCGTCTTCTATATCTAGACTAACGAGATACGTCGTTGGACAAACGTCTTCAATATCTAGACTAACGAGATCCGCCTGTACAACCGTCTTCTATTTCTAGACTAACGAGATCCGTCTGTACAACCGTCTTCTATATCTCGACTAACGAGATCCGTCTGTACAACCGTCTTCTATATCTAGACTAACGAGATCCGTCGTTGTACAACCGTCTTCTATATCTCGACTAACGAGATCCGTCTGTACAACCGTCTTCTATATCTAGACTAACGAGATCCGTCTGTACAACCGTCTTCTATTTCTAGACTAACGAGATCCGTCGTTGTACAACCGTCTTCTATATCTAGACTAACGAGATCCGTCTGTACAACCGTCTTCTATATCTAGACTAACGAGATCCGTCTGTACAACCGTCTCCTATTTCTAGACTAACGAGATCCGTCGTTGTACAACCGTCTTCTATATCTAGACTAACGAGATCCGTCTGTACAACCGTCTTCTATATCTAGACTAACGAGATCCGTCTGTACAAACGTCTTCAATATCTAGACTAACGAGATCCGACTGTACAACCGTCTTCTATATCTAGACTAACGAGATCTCTCGTTGTACAACCATCTTCTATACCTAGACTAACGAGATCTTCGTTATACAACCGTCTTCTATATCTAGACTAACGAGAACCGTCTGTACAACCGTCTTCTATATCTAGACTAACGAGATACGTCGTTGGACAAACGTCTTCAATATCTAGACTAACGAGATCCGTCTGTACAACCGTCATCTATATCTAGACTAACGAGATCCGTCTGTACAACCGTCTTCTATATCTCGACTAACGTGATCCGCCTGTACAACCGTCTTCTATATCTAGACTAACGAGATCCGTCTGTACAACCGTCTTGTATATCTAGACTAACGAGATCCGTCGTTGTACAACCGTCTTCTATATCTAGACTAACGAGATCCGTCTGTACAACCGTCTTCTATATCTAGACTAACGAGATCCGTCGTTGTACAACCGTCTTCTATTTCTAGACTAACGAGATCCGTCGTTGTACAACCGTCTTCTATATCTAGACTAACGAGATCCGTCTGTACAAACGTCTTCAATATCTAGACTAACGAGATCCGTCTGTACAACCGTCTTCTATATCTAGACTAACGAGATCTCTCGTTGTACAACCATCTTCTATACCTAGACTAACGAGATCTTCGTTATACAACCGTCTTCTATATCTAGACTAACGAGAACCGCCTGTACAACCGTCTTCTATATCTAGACTAACGAGATACGTCGTTGGACAAACGTCTTCAATATCTAGACTAACGAGATCCGTCTGTACAACCGTCTTCTATATCTCGACTAACGAGATCCGCCGGTACAACCGTCTTCTATATCTAGACTAACGAGATCCGTCTGTACAACCGTCTTCTATATCTAGACTAACGAGATTCGTCTGTACAACCGTCTTCTATATCTAGACTAACGAGATACGTCGTTGGACAAACGTCTTCAATATCTAGACTAACGAGATCCGCCTGTACAACCGTCTTCTATTTCTAGACTAACGAGATCCGTCTGTACAACCGTCTTCTATATCTCGACTAACGAGATCCGTCTGTACAACCGTCTTCTATATCTAGACTAACGAGATCCGTCGTTGTACAACCGTCTTCTATATCTCGACTAACGAGATCCGTCTGTACAACCGTCTTCTATATCTAGACTAACGAGATCCGTCTGTACAACCGTCTTCTATTTCTAGACTAACGAGATCCGTCGTTGTACAACCGTCTTCTATATCTAGACTAACGAGATCCGTCTGTACAACCGTCTTCTATATCTCGACTAACGTGATCCGCCTGTACAACCGTCTTCTATATCTAGACTAACGAGATCCGTCTGTACAACCGTCTTGTATATCTAGACTAACGAGATCCGTCGTTGTACAACCGTCTTCTATATCTAGACTAACGAGATCCGTCTGTTCAACCGTCTTCTATATCTAGACTAACGAGATCCGTCGTTGTACAACCGTCTTCTATTTCTAGACTAACGAGATCCGTCGTTGTACAACCGTCTTCTATATCTAGACTAACGAGATCCGTCTGTACAAACGTCTTCAATATCTAGACTAACGAGATCCGTCTGTACAACCGTCTTCTATATCTAGACTAACGAGATCTCTCGTTGTACAACCATCTTCTATATCTAGACTAAGGAGATCTCTCGTTATACAACCGTCTTCTATATCTAGACTAACGAGAACCGTCTGTACAACCGTCTTCTATATCTAGACTAACGAGATACGTCGTTGGACAAACGTCTTCAATATCTAGACTAACGAGATCTGTCTGTACAACCATCTTCTATATCTAGACTAACGAGATACGTCGTTGGACAAACGTCTTCAATATCTAGACTAACGAGATCCGTCTGTACAACCGTCATCTATATCTAGACTAACGAGATCCGTCTGTACAACCGTCTTCTATATCTCGACTAACGTGATCCGCCTGTACAACCGTCTTCTATATCTAGACTAACGAGAACCGTCTGTACAACCGTCTTCTATATCTAGACTAACGAGATACGTCGTTGGACAAACGTCTTCAATATCTAGACTAACGAGATCCGTCTGTACAACCGTCATCTATATCTAGACTAACGAGATCCGTCTGTACAACCGTCTTCTATATCTCGACTAACGTGATCCGCCTGTACAACCGTCTTCTATATCTAGACTAACGAGATCCGTCTGTACAACCGTCTTGTATATCTAGACTAACGAGATCCGTCGTTGTACAACCGTCTTCTATATCTAGACTAACGAGATCCGTCTGTACAACCGTCTTCTATATCTAGACTAACGAGATCCGTCGTTGTACAACCGTCTTCTATTTCTAGACTAACGAGATCCGTCGTTGTACAACTGTCTTCTATATCTAGATTAACGAGATCCGTCTGTACAACCGTCTTCTATATCTAGACTAACGAGATCCGTCTGTACAACCGTCTTCTATTTCTAGACTAACGAGATCCGTCGTTGTACAACTGTCTTCTATATCTAGACTAACGAGATCCGTCTGTACAACCGTCTTCTATATCTAGACTAACGAGATCCGTCTGTACAACCGTCTTCTATTTCTAGACTAACGAGATCCGTCGTTGTACAACCGTCTTCTATATCTAGACTAACGAGATCCGTCTGTACAACCGTCTTCTATATCTAGACTAACGAGATCCGTCTGTACAAACGTCTTCAATATCTAGACTAACGAGATCCGACTGTACAACCGTCTTCTATATCTAGACTAACGAGATCTCTCGTTGTACAACCATCTTCTATATCTAGACTAACGAGATCTCTCGTTATACAACCGTCTTCTATATCTAGACTAACGAGAACCGTCTGTACAACTGTCTTCTATATCTAGACTAACGAGAACCGTCTGTACAACCGTCTTCTATATCTAGACTAACGAGATACGTCGTTGGACAAACGTCTTCAATATCTAGACTAACGAGATCCGTCTGTACAACCGTCATCTATATCTAGACTAACGAGATCCGTCTGTACAACCGTCTTCTATATCTAGACTAACGAGATCCGTCTGTACAAACGTCTTCAATATCTAGACTAACGAGATCCGACTGTACAACCGTCTTCTATATCTAGACTAACGAGATCTCTCGTTGTACAACCATCTTCTATAT
This sequence comes from Andrena bicolor, assembly GCA_960531205.1. Lineage (NCBI taxonomy): Eukaryota > Metazoa > Arthropoda > Insecta > Hymenoptera > Andrenidae > Andrena > Andrena bicolor. The sequence goes on along the minus strand of CAUIJW010000271.1, from coordinate 2,105,220 downwards.
CTAGACTAACGAGATCTCTCGTTGTACAACCATCTTCTATATCTAGACTAACGAGATCCGTCTGTACAACCGTCTCCTATTTCTAGACTAACGAGATCCGTCGTTGTACAACCGTCTTCTATATCTAGACTAACGAGATCCGTCTGTACAACCGTCTTCTATATCTAGACTAACGAGATCCGTCTGTACAAACGTCTTCAATATCTAGACTAACGAGATCCGACTGTACAACCGTCTTCTATATCTAGACTAACGAGATCTCTCGTTGTACAACCATCTTCTATACCTAGACTAACGAGATCTTCGTTATACAACCGTCTTCTATATCTAGACTAACGAGAACCGTCTGTACAACCGTCTTCTATATCTAGACTAACGAGATACGTCGTTGGACAAACGTCTTCAATATCTAGACTAACGAGATCCGTCTGTACAACCGTCATCTATATCTAGACTAACGAGATCCGTCTGTACAACCGTCTTCTATATCTCGACTAACGTGATCCGCCTGTACAACCGTCTTCTATATCTAGACTAACGAGATCCGTCTGTACAACCGTCTTGTATATCTAGACTAACGAGATCCGTCGTTGTACAACCGTCTTCTATATCTAGACTAACGAGATCCGTCTGTACAACCGTCTTCTATATCTAGACTAACGAGATCCGTCGTTGTACAACCGTCTTCTATTTCTAGACTAACGAGATCCGTCGTTGTACAACCGTCTTCTATATCTAGACTAACGAGATCCGTCTGTACAAACGTCTTCAATATCTAGACTAACGAGATCCGTCTGTACAACCGTCTTCTATATCTAGACTAACGAGATCTCTCGTTGTACAACCATCTTCTATATCTAGACTAAGGAGATCTCTCGTTATACAACCGTCTTCTATATCTAGACTAACGAGAACCGTCTGTACAACCGTCTTCTATATCTAGACTAACGAGATACGTCGTTGGACAAACGTCTTCAATATCTAGACTAACGAGATCTGTCTGTACAACCATCTTCTATATCTAGACTAACGAGATACGTCGTTGGACAAACGTCTTCAATATCTAGACTAACGAGATCCGTCTGTACAACCGTCATCTATATCTAGACTAACGAGATCCGTCTGTACAACCGTCTTCTATATCTCGACTAACGTGATCCGCCTGTACAACCGTCTTCTATATCTAGACTAACGAGAACCGTCTGTACAACCGTCTTCTATATCTAGACTAACGAGATACGTCGTTGGACAAACGTCTTCAATATCTAGACTAACGAGATCCGTCTGTACAACCGTCATCTATATCTAGACTAACGAGATCCGTCTGTACAACCGTCTTCTATATCTCGACTAACGTGATCCGCCTGTACAACCGTCTTCTATATCTAGACTAACGAGATCCGTCTGTACAACCGTCTTGTATATCTAGACTAACGAGATCCGTCGTTGTACAACCGTCTTCTATATCTAGACTAACGAGATCCGTCTGTACAACCGTCTTCTATATCTAGACTAACGAGATCCGTCGTTGTACAACCGTCTTCTATTTCTAGACTAACGAGATCCGTCGTTGTACAACTGTCTTCTATATCTAGATTAACGAGATCCGTCTGTACAACCGTCTTCTATATCTAGACTAACGAGATCCGTCTGTACAACCGTCTTCTATTTCTAGACTAACGAGATCCGTCGTTGTACAACTGTCTTCTATATCTAGACTAACGAGATCCGTCTGTACAACCGTCTTCTATATCTAGACTAACGAGATCCGTCTGTACAAACGTCTTCAATATCTAGACTAACGAGATCCGTCTGTACAACCGTCTTCTATATCTAGACTAACGAGATCCGTCTGTACAACCGTCTTCTATTTCTAGACTAACGAGATCCGTCGTTGTACAACCGTCTTCTATATCTAGACTAACGAGATCCGTCTGTACAACCGTCTTCTATATCTAGACTAACGAGATCCGTCTGTACAAACGTCTTCAATATCTAGACTAACGAGATCCGACTGTACAACCGTCTTCTATATCTAGACTAACGAGATCTCTCGTTGTACAACCATCTTCTATATCTAGACTAACGAGATCTCTCGTTATACAACCGTCTTCTATATCTAGACTAACGAGAACCGTCTGTACAACTGTCTTCTATATCTAGACTAACGAGAACCGTCTGTACAACCGTCTTCTATATCTAGACTAACGAGATACGTCGTTGGACAAACGTCTTCAATATCTAGACTAACGAGATCCGTCTGTACAACCGTCATCTATATCTAGACTAACGAGATCCGTCTGTACAACCGTCTTCTATATCTCGACTAACGTGATCCGCCTGTACAACCGTCTTCTATATCTAGACTAACGAGATCCGTCTGTACAACCGTCTTCTATATCTAGACTAACGAGATCCGTCTGTACAAACGTCTTCAATATCTAGACTAACGAGATCCGACTGTACAACCGTCTTCTATATCTAGACTAACGAGATCTCTCGTTGTACAACCATCTTCTATATCTAGACTAAGGAGATCTCTCGTTATACAACCGTCTTCTATATCTAGACTAACGAGATCCGTCTGTACAACCGTCTTCTATATCTCGACTAACGAGATCCGTCTGTACAACCGTCTTCTATATCTAGACTAACGAGATCCGTCGTTGTACAACCGTCTTCTATATCTCGACTAACGAGATCCGTCTGTACAACCGTCTTCTATATCTAGACTAACGAGATCCGTCTGTACAACCGTCTTCTATTTCTAGACTAACGAGATCCGTCTGTACAACCGTCTTCTATATCTAGACTAACGAGATCCGTCTGTACAAACGTCTTCAATATCTAGACTAACGAGATCCGCCTGTACAACCGTCTTCTATTTCTAGACTAACGAGATCCGTCTGTACAACCGTCTTCTATATCTCGACTAACGAGATCCGTCTGTACAACCGTCTTCTATATCTAGACTAACGAGATCCGTCGTTGTACAACCGTCTTCTATATCTCGACTAACGAGATCCGTCTGTACAACCGTCTTCTATATCTAGACTAACGAGATCCGTCTGTACAACCGTCTTCTATTTCTAGACTAACGAGATCCGTCGTTGTACAACCGTCTTCTATATCTAGACTAACGAGATCCGTCTGTACAACCGTCTTCTATATCTAGACTAACGAGATCCGTCTGTACAACCGTCTTCTATTTCTAGACTAACGAGATCCGTCGTTGTACAACCGTCTTCTATATCTAGACTAACGAGATCCGTCTGTACAACCGTCTTCTATATCTAGACTAACGAGATCCGTCTGTACAAACGTCTTCAATATCTAGACTAACGAGATCCGACTGTACAACCGTCTTCTATATCTAGACTAACGAGATCTCTCGTTGTACAACCATCTTCTATACCTAGACTAACGAGATCTCCCGTTATACAACCGTCTTCTATATCTAGACTAACGAGAACCGTCTGTACAACCGTCTTCTATATCTAGACTAACGAGATACGTCGTTGGACAAACGTCTTCAATATCTAGACTAACGAGATCCGTCTGTACAACCGTCATCTATATCTAGACTAACGAGATCCGTCTGTACAACCGTCTTCTATATCTCGACTAACGTGATCCGCCTGTACAACCGTCTTCTATATCTAGACTAACGAGATCCGTCTGTACAACCGTCTTGTATATCTAGACTAACGAGATCCGTCGTTGTACAACCGTCTTCTATATCTAGACTAACGAGATCCGTCTGTACAACCGTCTTCTATATCTAGACTAACGAGATCCGTCGTTGTACAACCGTCTTCTATTTCTAGACTAACGAGATCCGTCGTTGTACAACTGTCTTCTATATCTAGATTAACGAGATCCGTCTGTACAACCGTCTTCTATATCTAGACTAACGAGATCCGTCTGTACAACCGTCTTCTATTTCTAGACTAACGAGATCCGTCGTTGTACAACTGTCTTCTATATCTAGACTAACGAGATCCGTCTGTACAACCGTCTTCTATATCTAGACTAACGAGATCCGTCTGTACAAACGTCTTCAATATCTAGACTAACGAGATCCGTCTGTACAACCGTCTTCTATATCTAGACTAACGAGATCCGTCTGTACAACCGTCTTCTATTTCTAGACTAACGAGATCCGTCGTTGTACAACCGTCTTCTATATCTAGACTAACGAGATCCGTCTGTACAACCGTCTTCTATATCTAGACTAACGAGATCCGTCTGTACAAACGTCTTCAATATCTAGACTAACGAGATCCGACTGTACAACCGTCTTCTATATCTAGACTAACGAGATCTCTCGTTGTACAACCATCTTCTATATCTAGACTAACGAGATCTCTCGTTATACAACCGTCTTCTATATCTAGACTAACGAGAACCGTCTGTACAACTGTCTTCTATATCTAGACTAACGAGAACCGTCTGTACAACCGTCTTCTATATCTAGACTAACGAGATACGTCGTTGGACAAACGTCTTCAATATCTAGACTAACGAGATCCGTCTGTACAACCGTCTTCTATATCTCGACTAACGAGATCCGCCGGTACAACCGTCTTCTATATCTAGACTAACGAGATCCGTCTGTACAACCGTCTTCTATATCTAGACTAACGAGATTCGTCTGTACAACCGTCTTCTATATCTAGACTAACGAGATACGTCGTTGGACAAACGTCTTCAATATCTAGACTAACGAGATCCGCCTGTACAACCGTCTTCTATTTCTAGACTAACGAGATCCGTCTGTACAACCGTCTTCTATATCTCGACTAACGAGATCCGTCTGTACAACCGTCTTCTATATCTAGACTAACGAGATCCGTCGTTGTACAACCGTCTTCTATATCTCGACTAACGAGATCCGTCTGTACAACCGTCTTCTATATCTAGACTAACGAGATCCGTCTGTACAACCGTCTTCTATTTCTAGACTAACGAGATCCGTCGTTGTACAACCGTCTTCTATATCTAGACTAACGAGATCCGTCTGTACAACCGTCTTCTATATCTAGACTAACGAGATCCGTCTGTACAACCGTCTTCTATTTCTAGACTAACGAGATCCGTCGTTGTACAACCGTCTTCTATATCTAGACTAACGAGATCCGTCTGTACAACCGTCTTCTATATCTAGACTAACGAGATCCGTCTGTACAAACGTCTTCAATATCTAGACTAACGAGATCCGACTGTACAACCGTCTTCTATATCTAGACTAACGAGATCTCTCGTTGTACAACCATCTTCTATACCTAGACTAACGAGATCTTCGTTATACAACCGTCTTCTATATCTAGACTAACGAGAACCGTCTGTACAACCGTCTTCTATATCTAGACTAACGAGATACGTCGTTGGACAAACGTCTTCAATATCTAGACTAACGAGATCCGTCTGTACAACCGTCATCTATATCTAGACTAACGAGATCCGTCTGTACAACCGTCTTCTATATCTCGACTAACGTGATCCGCCTGTACAACCGTCTTCTATATCTAGACTAACGAGATCCGTCTGTACAACCGTCTTGTATATCTAGACTAACGAGATCCGTCGTTGTACAACCGTCTTCTATATCTAGACTAACGAGATCCGTCTGTACAACCGTCTTCTATATCTAGACTAACGAGATCCGTCGTTGTACAACCGTCTTCTATTTCTAGACTAACGAGATCCGTCGTTGTACAACCGTCTTCTATATCTAGACTAACGAGATACGTCGTTGGACAAACGTCTTCAATATCTAGACTAACGAGATCTGTCTGTACAACCATCTTCTATATCTAGACTAACGAGATACGTCGTTGGACAAACGTCTTCAATATCTAGACTAACGAGATCTGTCTGTACAACCATCTTCTATATCTAGACTAACGAGATACGTCGTTGGACAAACGTCTTCAATATCTAGACTAACGAGATCCGTCTGTACAACCGTCATCTATATCTAGACTAACGAGATCCGTCTGTACAACCGTCTTCTATATCTCGACTAACGTGATCCGCCTGTACAACCGTCTTCTATATCTAGACTAACGAGATCCGTCTGTACAACCGTCTTCTATATCTAGACTAACGAGATCCGTCGTTGTACAACCGTCTTCTATATCTCGACTAACGAGATCCGTCTGTACAACCGTCTTCTATATCTAGACTAACGAGATCCGTCTGTACAACCGTCTTCTATATCTAGACTAACGAGATCCGTCTGTACAACCGTCTTCTATTTCTAGACTAACGAGATCCGTCGTTGTACAACCGTCTTCTATATCTAGACTAACGAGATCCGTCTGTACAACCGTCTTCTATATCTAGACTAACGAGATCCGTCTGTACAAACGTCTTCAATATCTAGACTAACGAGATCCGACTGTACAACCGTCTTCTATATCTAGACTAACGAGATCTCTCGTTGTACAACCATCTTCTATATCTAGACTAACGAGATCTCTCGATATACAACCGTCTTCTATATCTAGACTAACGAGAACCGTCTGTACAACTGTCTTCTATATCTAGACTAACGAGAACCGTCTGTACAACCGTCTTCTATATCTAGACTAACGAGATACGTCGTTGGACAAACGTCTTCAATATCTAGACTAACGAGATCCGTCTGTACAACCGTCATCTATATCTAGACTAACGAGATCCGTCTGTACAACCGTCTTCTATATCTCGACTAACGTGATCCGCCTGTACAACCGTCTTCTATATCTAGACTAACGAGATCCGTCTGTACAACCGTCTTCTATATCTAGACTAACGAGATCCGTCGTTGTACAACCGTCTTCTATATCTCGACTAACGAGATCCGTCTGTACAACCGTCTTCTATATCTAGACTAACGAGATCCGTCTGTACAACCGTCTTCTATATCTAGACTAACGAGATCCGTCTGTACAACCGTCTTCTATTTCTAGACTAACGAGATCCGTCTGTACAACCGTCTTCTATATCTAGACTAACGAGATCCGTCTGTACAAACGTCTTCAATATCTAGACTAACGAGATCCGCCTGTACAACCGTCTTCTATTTCTAGACTAACGAGATCCGTCTGTACAACCGTCTTCTATATCTCGACTAACGAGATCCGTCTGTACAACCGTCTTCTATATCTAGACTAACGAGATCCGTCGTTGTACAACCGTCTTCTATATCTCGACTAACGAGATCCGTCTGTACAACCGTCTTCTATATCTAGACTAACGAGATCCGTCTGTACAACCGTCTTCTATTTCTAGACTAACGAGATCCGTCGTTGTACAACCGTCTTCTATATCTAGACTAACGAGATCCGTCTGTACAACCGTCTTCTATATCTAGACTAACGAGATCCGTCTGTACAACCGTCTTCTATTTCTAGACTAACGAGATCCGTCGTTGTACAACCGTCTTCTATATCTAGACTAACGAGATCCGTCTGTACAACCGTCTTCTATATCTAGACTAACGAGATCCGTCTGTACAAACGTCTTCAATATCTAGACTAACGAGATCCGACTGTACAACCGTCTTCTATATCTAGACTAACGAGATCTCTCGTTGTACAACCATCTTCTATACCTAGACTAACGAGATCTCCCGTTATACAACCGTCTTCTATATCTAGACTAACGAGAACCGTCTGTACAACCGTCTTCTATATCTAGACTAACGAGATACGTCGTTGGACAAACGTCTTCAATATCTAGACTAACGAGATCCGTCTGTACAACCGTCATCTATATCTAGACTAACGAGATCCGTCTGTACAACCGTCTTCTATATCTCGACTAACGTGATCCGCCTGTACAACCGTCTTCTATATCTAGACTAACGAGATCCGTCTGTACAACCGTCTTGTATATCTAGACTAACGAGATCCGTCGTTGTACAACCGTCTTCTATATCTAGACTAACGAGATCCGTCTGTACAACCGTCTTCTATATCTAGACTAACGAGATCCGTCGTTGTACAACCGTCTTCTATTTCTAGACTAACGAGATCCGTCGTTGTACAACTGTCTTCTATATCTAGATTAACGAGATCCGTCTGTACAACCGTCTTCTATATCTAGACTAACGAGATCCGTCTGTACAACCGTCTTCTATTTCTAGACTAACGAGATCCGTCGTTGTACAACTGTCTTCTATATCTAGACTAACGAGATCCGTCTGTACAACCGTCTTCTATATCTAGACTAACGAGATCCGTCTGTACAAACGTCTTCAATATCTAGACTAACGAGATCCGTCTGTACAACCGTCTTCTATATCTAGACTAACGAGATCCGTCTGTACAACCGTCTTCTATTTCTAGACTAACGAGATCCGTCGTTGTACAACCGTCTTCTATATCTAGACCAACGAGATCCGTCTGTACAAACGTCTTCTATATCTAGACTAACGAGATCCGTCTGTACAAACGTCTTCAATATCTAGACTAACGAGATCCGACTGTACAACCGTCTTCTATATCTAGACTAACGAGATCTCTCGTTGTACAACCATCTTCTATATCTAGACTAACGAGATCTCTCGTTATACAACCGTCTTCTATATCTAGACTAACGAGAACCGTCTGTACAACTGTCTTCTATATCTAGACTAACGAGAACCGTCTGTACAACCGTCTTCTATATCTAGACTAACGAGATACGTCGTTGGACAAACGTCTTCAATATCTAGACTAACGAGATCCGTCTGTACAACCGTCATCTATATCTAGACTAACGAGATCCGTCTGTACAACCGTCTTCTATATCTCGACTAACGTGATCCGCCTGTACAACCGTCTTCTATATCTAGACTAACGAGATCCGTCTGTACAACCGTCTTCTATATCTAGACTAACGAGATCCGTCTGTACAAACGTCTTCAATATCTAGACTAACGAGATCCGACTGTACAACCGTCTTCTATATCTAGACTAACGAGATCTCTCGTTGTACAACCATCTTCTATATCTAGACTAAGGAGATCTCTCGTTATACAACCGTCTTCTATATCTAGACTAACGAGAACCGTCTGTACAACCGTCTTCTATATCTAGACTAACGAGATACGTCGTTGGACAAACGTCTTCAATATCTAGACTAACGAGATCTGTCTGTACAACCATCTTCTATATCTAGACTAACGAGATACGTCGTTGGACAAACGTCTTCAATATCTAGACTAACGAGATCCGTCTGTACAACCGTCATCTATATCTAGACTAACGAGATCCGTCTGTACAACCGTCTTCTATATCTCGACTAACGTGATCCGCCTGTACAACCGTCTTCTATATCTAGACTAACGAGATCCGTCTGTACAACCGTCTTCTATATCTAGACTAACGAGATTCGTCTGTACAACCGTCTTCTATATCTAGACTAACGAGATACGTCGTTGGACAAACGTCTTCAATATCTAGACTAACGAGATCCGCCTGTACAACCGTCTTCTATTTCTAGACTAACGAGATCCGTCTGTACAACCGTCTTCTATATCTAGACTAACGAGAACCGTCTGTACAACCGTCTTCTATATCTAGACTAACGAGATACGTCGTTGGACAAACGTCTTCAATATCTAGACTAACGAGATCCGTCTGTACAACCGTCTTCTATATCTCGACTAACGAGATCCGCCGGTACAACCGTCTTCTATATCTAGACTAACGAGATCCGTCTGTACAACCGTCTTCTATATCTAGACTAACGAGATTCGTCTGTACAACCGTCTTCTATATCTAGACTAACGAGATACGTCGTTGGACAAACGTCTTCAATATCTAGACTAACGAGATCCGCCTGTACAACCGTCTTCTATTTCTAGACTAACGAGATCCGTCTGTACAACCGTCTTCTATATCTCGACTAACGAGATCCGTCTGTACAACCGTCTTCTATATCTAGACTAACGAGATCCGTCGTTGTACAACCGTCTTCTATATCTCGACTAACGAGATCCGTCTGTACAACCGTCTTCTATATCTAGACTAACGAGATCCGTCTGTACAACCGTCTTCTATTTCTAGACTAACGAGATCCGTCGTTGTACAACCGTCTTCTATATCTAGACTAACGAGATCCGTCTGTACAACCGTCTTCTATATCTAGACTAACGAGATCCGTCTGTACAACCGTCTTCTATTTCTAGACTAACGAGATCCGTCGTTGTACAACCGTCTTCTATATCTAGACTAACGAGATCCGTCTGTACAACCGTCTTCTATATCTAGACTAACGAGATCCGTCTGTACAAACGTCTTCAATATCTAGACTAACGAGATCCGACTGTACAACCGTCTTCTATATCTAGACTAACGAGATCTCTCGTTGTACAACCATCTTCTATACCTAGACTAACGAGATCTTCGTTATACAACCGTCTTCTATATCTAGACTAACGAGAACCGTCTGTACAACCGTCTTCTATATCTAGACTAACGAGATACGTCGTTGGACAAACGTCTTCAATATCTAGACTAACGAGATCCGTCTGTACAACCGTCATCTATATCTAGACTAACGAGATCCGTCTGTACAACCGTCTTCTATATCTCGACTAACGTGATCCGCCTGTACAACCGTCTTCTATATCTAGACTAACGAGATCCGTCTGTACAACCGTCTTGTATATCTAGACTAACGAGATCCGTCGTTGTACAACCGTCTTCTATATCTAGACTAACGAGATCCGTCTGTACAACCGTCTTCTATATCTAGACTAACGAGATCCGTCGTTGTACAACCGTCTTCTATTTCTAGACTAACGAGATCCGTCGTTGTACAACCGTCTTCTATATCTAGACTAACGAGATACGTCGTTGGACAAACGTCTTCAATATCTAGACTAACGAGATCTGTCTGTACAACCATCTTCTATATCTAGACTAACGAGATACGTCGTTGGACAAACGTCTTCAATATCTAGACTAACGAGATCTGTCTGTACAACCATCTTCTATATCTAGACTAACGAGATACGTCGTTGGACAAACGTCTTCAATATCTAGACTAACGAGATCCGTCTGTACAACCGTCATCTATATCTAGACTAACGAGATCCGTCTGTACAACCGTCTTCTATATCTCGACTAACGTGATCCGCCTGTACAACCGTCTTCTATATCTAGACTAACGAGATCCGTCTGTACAACCGTCTTCTATATCTAGACTAACGAGATCCGTCGTTGTACAACCGTCTTCTATATCTCGACTAACGAGATCCGTCTGTACAACCGTCTTCTATATCTAGACTAACGAGATCCGTCTGTACAACCGTCTTCTATATCTAGACTAACGAGATCCGTCTGTACAACCGTCTTCTATTTCTAGACTAACGAGATCCGTCGTTGTACAACCGTCTTCTATATCTAGACTAACGAGATCCGTCTGTACAACCGTCTTCTATATCTAGACTAACGAGATCCGTCTGTACAAACGTCTTCAATATCTAGACTAACGAGATCCGACTGTACAACCGTCTTCTATATCTAGACTAACGAGATCTCTCGTTGTACAACCATCTTCTATATCTAGACTAACGAGATCTCTCGATATACAACCGTCTTCTATATCTAGACTAACGAGAACCGTCTGTACAACTGTCTTCTATATCTAGACTAACGAGAACCGTCTGTACAACCGTCTTCTATATCTAGACTAACGAGATACGTCGTTGGACAAACGTCTTCAATATCTAGACTAACGAGATCCGTCTGTACAACCGTCATCTATATCTAGACTAACGAGATCCGTCTGTACAACCGTCTTCTATATCTCGACTAACGTGATCCGCCTGTACAACCGTCTTCTATATCTAGACTAACGAGATCCGTCTGTACAACCGTCTTCTATATCTAGACTAACGAGATCCGTCGTTGTACAACCGTCTTCTATATCTCGACTAACGAGATCCGTCTGTACAACCGTCTTCTATATCTAGACTAACGAGATCCGTCTGTACAACCGTCTTCTATATCTAGACTAACGAGATCCGTCTGTACAACCGTCTTCTATTTCTAGACTAACGAGATCCGTCTGTACAACCGTCTTCTATATCTAGACTAACGAGATCCGTCTGTACAAACGTCTTCAATATCTAGACTAACGAGATCCGCCTGTACAACCGTCTTCTATTTCTAGACTAACGAGATCCGTCTGTACAACCGTCTTCTATATCTCGACTAACGAGATCCGTCTGTACAACCGTCTTCTATATCTAGACTAACGAGATCCGTCGTTGTACAACCGTCTTCTATATCTCGACTAACGAGATCCGTCTGTACAACCGTCTTCTATATCTAGACTAACGAGATCCGTCTGTACAACCGTCTTCTATTTCTAGACTAACGAGATCCGTCGTTGTACAACCGTCTTCTATATCTAGACTAACGAGATCCGTCTGTACAACCGTCTTCTATATCTAGACTAACGAGATCCGTCTGTACAACCGTCTTCTATTTCTAGACTAACGAGATCCGTCGTTGTACAACCGTCTTCTATATCTAGACTAACGAGATCCGTCTGTACAACCGTCTTCTATATCTAGACTAACGAGATCCGTCTGTACAAACGTCTTCAATATCTAGACTAACGAGATCCGACTGTACAACCGTCTTCTATATCTAGACTAACGAGATCTCTCGTTGTACAACCATCTTCTATACCTAGACTAACGAGATCTCCCGTTATACAACCGTCTTCTATATCTAGACTAACGAGAACCGTCTGTACAACCGTCTTCTATATCTAGACTAACGAGATACGTCGTTGGACAAACGTCTTCAATATCTAGACTAACGAGATCCGTCTGTACAACCGTCATCTATATCTAGACTAACGAGATCCGTCTGTACAACCGTCTTCTATATCTCGACTAACGTGATCCGCCTGTACAACCGTCTTCTATATCTAGACTAACGAGATCCGTCTGTACAACCGTCTTGTATATCTAGACTAACGAGATCCGTCGTTGTACAACCGTCTTCTATATCTAGACTAACGAGATCCGTCTGTACAACCGTCTTCTATATCTAGACTAACGAGATCCGTCGTTGTACAACCGTCTTCTATTTCTAGACTAACGAGATCCGTCGTTGTACAACTGTCTTCTATATCTAGATTAACGAGATCCGTCTGTACAACCGTCTTCTATATCTAGACTAACGAGATCCGTCTGTACAACCGTCTTCTATTTCTAGACTAACGAGATCCGTCGTTGTACAACTGTCTTCTATATCTAGACTAACGAGATCCGTCTGTACAACCGTCTTCTATATCTAGACTAACGAGATCCGTCTGTACAAACGTCTTCTATATCTAGACTAACGAGATCTCTCGTTGTACAACCATCTTCTATACCTAGACTAACGAGATCTCCCGTTATACAACCGTCTTCTATATCTAGACTAACGAGAACCGTCTGTACAACCGTCTTCTATATCTAGACTAACGAGATACGTCGTTGGACAAACGTCTTCAATATCTAGACTAACGAGATCCGTCTGTACAACCGTCTTCTATTTCTAGACTAACGAGATCCGTCGTTGTACAACCGTCTTCTATATCTAGACTAACGAGATCCGTCTGTACAACCGTCTTCTATATCTAGACTAACGAGATCCGTCTGTACAAACGTCTTCAATATCTAGACTAACGAGATCCGACTGTACAACCGTCTTCTATATCTAGACTAACGAGATCTCTCGTTGTACAACCATCTTCTATATCTAGACTAACGAGATCTCTCGTTATACAACCGTCTTCTATATCTAGACTAACGAGAACCGTCTGTACAACTGTCTTCTATATCTAGACTAACGAGAACCGTCTGTACAACCGTCTTCTATATCTAGACTAACGAGATACGTCGTTGGACAAACGTCTTCAATATCTAGACTAACGAGATCCGTCTGTACAACCGTCATCTATATCTAGACTAACGAGATCCGTCTGTACAACCGTCTTCTATATCTCGACTAACGTGATCCGCCTGTACAACCGTCTTCTATATCTAGACTAACGAGATCCGTCTGTACAACCGTCTTCTATATCTAGACTAACGAGATCCGTCTGTACAAACGTCTTCAATATCTAGACTAACGAGATCCGACTGTACAACCGTCTTCTATATCTAGACTAACGAGATCTCTCGTTGTACAACCATCTTCTATATCTAGACTAAGGAGATCTCTCGTTATACAACCGTCTTCTATATCTAGACTAACGAGAACCGTCTGTACAACCGTCTTCTATATCTAGACTAACGAGATACGTCGTTGGACAAACGTCTTCAATATCTAGACTAACGAGATCTGTCTGTACAACCATCTTCTATATCTAGACTAACGAGATACGTCGTTGGACAAACGTCTTCAATATCTAGACTAACGAGATCCGTCTGTACAACCGTCATCTATATCTAGACTAACGAGATCCGTCTGTACAACCGTCTTCTATATCTCGACTAACGTGATCCGCCTGTACAACCGTCTTCTATATCTAGACTAACGAGATCCGTCTGTACAACCGTCTTCTATATCTAGACTAACGAGATTCGTCTGTACAACCGTCTTCTATATCTAGACTAACGAGATACGTCGTTGGACAAACGTCTTCAATATCTAGACTAACGAGATCCGCCTGTACAACCGTCTTCTATTTCTAGACTAACGAGATCCGTCTGTACAACCGTCTTCTATATCTCGACTAACGAGATCCGCCGGTACAACCGTCTTCTATATCTAGACTAACGAGATCCGTCTGTACAACCGTCTTCTATATCTAGACTAACGAGATTCGTCTGTACAACCGTCTTCTATATCTAGACTAACGAGATACGTCGTTGGACAAACGTCTTCAATATCTAGACTAACGAGATCCGCCTGTACAACCGTCTTCTATTTCTAGACTAACGAGATCCGTCTGTACAACCGTCTTCTATATCTCGACTAACGAGATCCGTCTGTACAACCGTCTTCTATATCTAGACTAACGAGATCCGTCGTTGTACAACCGTCTTCTATATCTCGACTAACGAGATCCGTCTGTACAACCGTCTTCTATATCTAGACTAACGAGATCCGTCTGTACAACCGTCTTCTATTTCTAGACTAACGAGATCCGTCGTTGTACAACCGTCTTCTATATCTAGACTAACGAGATCCGTCTGTACAACCGTCTTCTATATCTAGACTAACGAGATCCGTCTGTACAACCGTCTTCTATTTCTCGACTAACGAGATCCGTCGTTGTACAACCGTCTTCTATATCTAGACTAACGAGATCCGTCTGTACAACCGTCTTCTATATCTAGACTAACGAGATCCGTCTGTACAAACGTCTTCAATATCTAGACTAACGAGATCCGTCTGTACAACCGTCATCTATATCTAGACTAACGAGATCCGTCTGTACAACCGCCTTCTATATCTCGACTAACGAGATCCGCCTGTACAACCGTCTTCTATATCTAGACTAACGAGATCCGTCTGTACAACCGTCTTCTATATCTAGACTAACGAGATTCGTCTGTACAACCGTCTTCTATATCTAGACTAACGAGATACGTCGTTGGACAAACGTCTTCAATATCTAGACTAACCATATCCGCCTGTACAACCGTCTTCTATTTCTAGACTAACGAGATCCGTCTGTACAACCGTCTTCTATATCTCGACTAACGAGATCCGTCTGTACAACCGTCTTCTATATCTAGACTAACGAGATCCGTCGTTGTACAACCGTCTTCTATATCTCGACTAACGACATCCGTCTGTACAACCGTCTTCTATATCTAGACTAACGAGATCCGTCGTTGTACAACCGTCTTCTATATCTAGACTAACGAGATCCGTCTGTACAACCGTCTTCTATATCTAGACTAACGAGATCCGTCTGTACAACCGTCTTCTATTTCTAGACTAACGAGATCCGTCGTTGTACAACCGTCTTCTATATCTATACTAACGAGATCCGTCTGTACAACCGTCTTCTATATCTAGACTAACGAGATCCGTCTGTACAAACGTCTTCAATATCTAGACTAACGAGATCCGACTGTACAACCGTCTTCTATATCTAGACTAACGAGATCTCTCGTTGTACAACCATCTTCTATATCTAGACTAACGAGATCTCTCGTTATACAACCGTCTTCTATATCTAGACTAACGAGAACCGTCTGTACAACTGTCTTCTATATCTAGACTAACGAGAACCGTCTGTACAACCGTCTTCTATATCTAGACTAACGAGATACGTCGTTGGACAAACGTCTTCAATATCTAGACTAACGAGATCCGTCTGTACAACCGTCATCTATATCTAGACTAACGAGATCCGTCTGTACAACCGTCTTCTATATCTCGACTAACGTGATCCGCCTGTACAACCGTCTTCTATATCTAGACTAACGAGATCCGTCTGTACAACCGTCTTGTATATCTAGACTAACGAGATCCGTCGTTGTACAACCGTCTTCTATATCTAGACTAACGAGATCCGTCTGTACAACCGTCTTCTATATCTAGACTAACGAGATCCGTCGTTGTACAACCGTCTTCTATTTCTAGACTAACGAGATCCGTCGTTGTACAACTGTCTTCTATATCTAGACTAACGAGATCCGTCTGTACAACCGTCTTCTATATCTAGACTAACGAGATCCGTCTGTACAACCGTCTTCTATTTCTAGACTAACGAGATCCGTCGTTGTACAACTGTCTTCTATATCTAGACTAACGAGATCCGTCTGTACAACCGTCTTCTATATCTAGACTAACGAGATCCGTCTGTACAAACGTCTTCAATATCTAGACTAACGAGATCCGTCTGTACAACCGTCTTCTATATCTAGACTAACGAGATCCGTCTGTACAACCGTCTTCTATTTCTAGACTAACGAGATCCGTCGTTGTACAACCGTCTTCTATATCTAGACTAACGAGATCCGTCTGTACAACCGTCCTCTATATCTAGACTAACGAGATCCGTCTGTACAAACGTCTTCAATATCTAGACTAACGAGATCCGACTGTACAACCGTCTTCTATATCTAGACTAACGAGATCTCTCGTTGTACAACCATCTTCTATATCTAGACTAACGAGATCTCTCGTTATACAACCGTCTTCTATATCTAGACTAACGAGAACCGTCTGTACAACTGTCTTCTATATCTAGACTAACGAGAACCGTCTGTACAACCGTCTTCTATATCTAGACTAACGAGATACGTCGTTGGACAAACGTCTTCAATATCTAGACTAACGAGATCCGTCTGTACAACCGTCATCTATATCTAGACTAACGAGATCCGTCTGTACAACCGTCTTCTATATCTCGACTAACGTGATCCGCCTGTACAACCGTCTTCTATATCTAGACTAACGAGATCCGTCTGTACAACCGTCTTCTATATCTAGACTAACGAGATCCGTCTGTACAAACGTCTTCAATATCTAGACTAACGAGATCCGACTGTACAACCGTCTTCTATATCTAGACTAACGAGATCTCTCGTTGTACAACCATCTTCTATATCTAGACTAAGGAGATCTCTCGTTATACAACCGTCTTCTATATCTAGACTAACGAGAACCGTCTGTACAACCGTCTTCTATATCTAGACTAACGAGATACGTCGTTGGACAAACGTCTTCAATATCTAGACTAACGAGATCTGTCTGTACAACCATCTTCTATATCTAGACTAACGAGATACGTCGTTGGACAAACGTCTTCAATATCTAGACTAACGAGATCCGTCTGTACAACCGTCATCTATATCTAGACTAACGAGATCCGTCTGTACAACCGTCTTCTATATCTCGACTAACGTGATCCGCCTGTACAACCGTCTTCTATATCTAGACTAACGAGATCCGTCTGTACAACCGTCTTCTATTTCTAGACTAACGAGATCCGTCGTTGTACAACCGTCTTCTATATCTAGACTAACGAGATCCGTCTGTACAACCGTCTTCTATATCTAGACTAACGAGATCCGTCTGTACAAACGTCTTCAATATCTAGACTAACGAGATCCGACTGTACAACCGTCTTCTATATCTAGACTAACGAGATCTCTCGTTGTACAACCATCTTCTATATCTAGACTAACGAGATCTCTCGTTATACAACCGTCTTCTATATCTAGACTAACGAGAACCGTCTGTACAACTGTCTTCTATATCTAGACTAACGAGAACCGTCTGTACAACCGTCTTCTATATCTAGACTAACGAGATACGTCGTTGGACAAACGTCTTCAATATCTAGACTAACGAGATCCGTCTGTACAACCGTCATCTATATCTAGACTAACGAGATCCGTCTGTACAACCGTCTTCTATATCTCGACTAACGTGATCCGCCTGTACAACCGTCTTCTATATCTAGACTAACGAGATCCGTCTGTACAACCGTCTTCTATATCTAGACTAACGAGATCCGTCTGTACAAACGTCTTCAATATCTAGACTAACGAGATCCGACTGTACAACCGTCTTCTATATCTAGACTAACGAGATCTCTCGTTGTACAACCATCTTCTATATCTAGACTAAGGAGATCTCTCGTTATACAACCGTCTTCTATATCTAGACTAACGAGAACCGTCTGTACAACCGTCTTCTATATCTAGACTAACGAGATACGTCGTTGGACAAACGTCTTCAATATCTAGACTAACGAGATCTGTCTGTACAACCATCTTCTATATCTAGACTAACGAGATACGTCGTTGGACAAACGTCTTCAATATCTAGACTAACGAGATCCGTCTGTACAACCGTCATCTATATCTAGACTAACGAGATCCGTCTGTACAACCGTCTTCTATATCTCGACTAACGTGATCCGCCTGTACAACCGTCTTCTATATCTAGACTAACGAGATCCGTCTGTACAACCGTCTTCTATATCTAGACTAACGAGATCCGTCTGTACAAACGTCTTCAATATCTAGACTAACGAGATCCGACTGTACAACCGTCTTCTATATCTAGACTAACGAGATCTCTCGTTGTACAACCATCTTCTATACCTAGACTAACGAGATCTCTCGTTATACAACCGTCTTCTATATCTAGACTAACGAGATCCGTCTGTACAACTGTCTTCTATATCTAGACTAACGAGAACCGTCTGTACAACCGTCTTCTATATCTAGACTAACGAGATACGTCGTTGGACAAACGTCTTCAATATCTAGACTAACGAGATCCGTCTGTACAACCGTCATCTATATCTAGACTAACGAGATCCGTCTGTACAACCGTCTTCTATATCTCGACTAACGTGATCCGCCTGTACAACCGTCTTCTATATCTAGACTAACGAGATCCGTCTGTACAACCGTCTTCTATATCTAGACTAACGAGATTCGTCTGTACAACCGTCTTCTATATCTAGACTAACGAGATACGTCGTTGGACAAACGTCTTCAATATCTAGACTAACGAGATCCGCCTGTACAACCGTCTTCTATATCTAGACTAACGAGATCCGTCGTTGTACAACCGTCTTTTATATCTCGACTAACGAGATCCGTCTGTACAACCGTCTTCTATATCTAGACTAACGAGATCCGTCTGTACAACCGTCTTCTATTTCTAGACTAACGAGATCCGTCGTTGTACAACCGTCTTCTATATCTAGACTAACGAGATCCGTCTGTACAACCGTCTTCTATATCTAGACTAACGAGATCCGTCTGTACAAACGTCTTCAATATCTAGACTAACGAGATCCGTCTGTACAACCGTCTTCTATATCTAGACTAACGAGATCTCTCGTTGTACAACCATCTTCTATATCTAGACTAAGGAGATCTCTCGTTATACAACCGTCTTCTATATCTAGACTAACGAGAACCGTCTGTACAACCGTCTTCTATATCTAGACTAACGAGATACGTCGTTGGACAAACGTCTTCAATATCTAGACTAACGAGATCCGTCTGTACAACCGTCTTCTATATCTAGACTAACGAGATCCGTCTGTACAACCGTCTTCTATATCTCGACTAACGAGATCCGCCTGTACAACCGTCTTCTATATCTAGACTAACGAGATCCGTCTGTACAACCGTCTTCTATATCTAGACTAACGAGATTCGTCTGTACAACCGTCTTCTATATCTAGACTAACGAGATACGTCGTTGGACAAACGTCTTCAATATCTAGACTAACGAGATCCGCCTGTACAACCGTCTTCTATTTCTAGACTAACGAGATCCGTCTGTACAACCGTCTTCTATATCTCGACTAACGAGATCCGTCTGTACAACCGTCTTCTATATCTAGACTAACGAGATCCGTCTGTACAACCGTCTTGTATATCTAGACTAACGAGATCCGTCGTTGTACAACCGTCTTCTATATCTAGACTAACGAGATCCGTCTGTACAACCGTCTTCTATATCTAGACTAACGAGATCCGTCGTTGTACAACCGTCTTCTATTTCTAGACTAACGAGATCCGTCGTTGTACAACTGTCTTCTATATCTAGACTAACGAGATCCGTCTGTACAACCGTCTTCTATATCTAGACTAACGAGATCCGTCTGTACAACCATCTTGTATATCTAGACTAACGAGATCCGTCGTTGTACAACCGTCTTCTATATCTAGACTAACGAGATCCGTCGTTGTACAACCGTCTTCTATTTCTAGACTAACGAGATCCGTCGTTGAACAACCGTCTTCTATATCTAGACTAACGAGATCCGTCTGTACAACCGTCTTCTATATCTAGACTAACGAGATCCGTCTGTACAAACGTCTTCTATATCTCGACTAACGAGATCCGTCTGTACAACCGTCTTCTATATCTAGACTAACGAGATCCGTCTGTACAACCGTCTTGTATATCTAGACTAACGAGATCCGTCGTTGTACAACCGTCTTCTATATCTAGACTAACGAGATCCGTCTGTACAACCGTCTTGTATATCTAGACTAACGAGATCCGTCGTTGTACAACCGTCTTCTATATCTAGACTAACGAGATCCGTCTGTACAACCGTCTTCTATATCTAGACTAACGAGATCCGTCGTTGTACAACCGTCTTCTATTTCTAGACTAACGAGATCCGTCGTTGTACAACTGTCTTCTATATCTAGACTAACGAGATCCGTCTGTACAACCGTCTTCTATATCTAGACTAACGAGATCCGTCTGTACAACCATCTTGTATATCTAGACTAACGAGATCCGTCGTTGTACAACCGTCTTCTATATCTAGACTAACGAGATCCGTCGTTGTACAACCGTCTTCTATTTCTAGACTAACGAGATCCGTCGTTGAACAACCGTCTTCTATATCTAGACTAACGAGATCCGTCTGTACAACCGTCTTCTATATCTAGACTAACGAGATCCGTCTGTACAAACGTCTTCTATATCTCGACTAACGAGATCCGTCTGTACAACCGTCTTCTATATCTAGACTAACGAGATCCGTCTGTACAACCGTCTTGTATATCTAGACTAACGAGATCCGTCGTTGTACAACCGTCTTCTATATCTAGACTAACGAGATCCGTCTGTACAACCGTCTTCTATATCTAGACTAACGAGATCCGTCGTTGTACAACCGTCTTCTATATCTAGACTAACGAGATCCGTCTGTACAACCGTCTTCTATATCTAGACTAACGAGATTCGTCTGTACAACCGTCTTCTATATCTAGACTAACGAGATACGTCGTTGGACAAACGTCTTCAATATCTAGACTAACGAGATCCGCCTGTACAACCGTCTTCTATTTCTAGACTAACGAGATCCGTCTGTACAACCGTCTTCTATATCTCGACTAACGAGATCCGTCTGTACAACCGTCTTCTATATCTAGACTAACGAGATCCGTCTGTACAACCGTCTTGTATATCTAGACTAACGAGATCCGTCGTTGTACAACCGTCTTCTATATCTAGACTAACGAGATCCGTCTGTACAACCGTCTTCTATATCTAGACTAACGAGATCCGTCGTTGTACAACCGTCTTCTATTTCTAGACTAACGAGATCCGTCGTTGTACAACTGTCTTCTATATCTAGACTAACGAGATCCGTCTGTACAACCGTCTTGTATATCTAAACTAATGAGATCCGTCGTTGTACAACCGTCTTCTATATCTAGACTAACGAGATCCGTCTGTACAACCGTCTTCTATATCTAGACTAACGAGATCCGTCGTTGTACAACCGTCTTCTATTTCTAGACTAACGAGATCCGTCGTTGAACAACCGTCTTCTATATCTAGACTAACGAGATCCGTCTGCACAACCGTCTTCTAGATCTAGACTAACGAGATCCGTCTGTACAAACGTCTTCAATATCTAGACTAACGAGATCCGTCTGTACAACCGTCTTCTATATCTAGACTAACGAGATCTCTCGTTGTACAACCATCTTCTATATCTAGACTAACGAGATCTCTCGTTATACAACCGTCTTCTATATCTAGACTAACGAGAACCGTCTGTACAACCGTCTTCTATATCTAGACTAACGAGATCCGTCTGTACAACCGTCTTCTATAACTAGACTAACGAGATCTCTCGTTATACAACCGTCTTCTATATCTAGACTAACGAGATCCGTCTGTACAACCGTCTTCTATATCTAGACTAACGAGATCCGTCTGTACAACCGTCTTCTATTTCTAGACTAACGAGATCCGTCGTTGTACAACCCTCTTCTATATCTAGACTAACGGGATCCGTCTGTACAACCGTCTTCTATATCTAGACTAACGAGATCTCTCGATATACAACCGTCTTCTATATCTAGACTAACGAGATCCGTCGTTGTACAACCGTCTTCTATATCTAGACTAACGAGATCCGTCTGTACAACCGTCTTCTATATCTAGACTAACGAGATCCGTCTGTACAACCGTCTTCTATATCTAGACTAACGAGATCCGTCTGTACAACCGTCTTCTATATCTAGACTAACGAGATTCGTCTGTACAACCGTCTTCTATATCTAGACTAACGAGATACGTCGTTGGACAAACGTCTTCAATATCTAGACTAACGAGATACGTCGTTGGACAAACGTCTTCAATATCTAGACTAACGAGATCCGCCTGTACAACCGTCTTCTATTTCTAGACTAACGAGATCCGTCTGTACAACCGTCTTCTATATCTCGACTAACGAGATCCGTCTGTACAACCGTCTTCTATATCTAGACTAACGAGATCCGTCGTTGTACAACCGTCTTCTATATCTCGACTAACGACATCCGTCTGTACAACCGTCTTCTATATCTAGACTAACGAGATCCGTCGTTGTACAACCGTCTTCTATATCTAGACTAACGAGATCCGTCTGTACAACCGTCTTCTATATCTAGACTAACGAGATCCGTCTGTACAACCGTCTTCTATTTCTAGACTAACGAGATCCGTCGTTGTACAACCGTCTTCTATATCTAGACTAACGAGATCCGTCTGTACAACCGTCTTCTATATCTAGACTAACGAGATCCGTCTGTACAAACGTCTTCAATATCTAGACTAACGAGATCCGACTGTACAACCGTCTTCTATATCTAGACTAACGAGATCTCTCGTTGTACAACCATCTTCTATATCTAGACTAACGAGATCTCTCGTTATACAACCGTCTTCTATATCTAGACTAACGAGAACCGTCTGTACAACTGTCTTCTATATCTAGACTAACGAGAACCGTCTGTACAACCGTCTTCTATATCTAGACTAACGAGATACGTCGTTGGACAAACGTCTTCAATATCTAGACTAACGAGATCCGTCTGTACAACCGTCATCTATATCTAGACTAACGAGATCCGTCTGTACAACCGTCTTCTATATCTCGACTAACGTGATCCGCCTGTACAACCGTCTTCTATATCTAGACTAACGAGATCCGTCTGTACAACCGTCTTGTATATCTAGACTAACGAGATCCGTCGTTGTACAACCGTTTTCTATATCTAGACTAACGAGATCCGTCTGTACAACCGTCTTCTATATCTAGACTAACGAGATCCGTCGTTGTACAACCGTCTTCTATTTCTAGACTAACGAGATCCGTCGTTGTACAACTGTCTTCTATATCTAGACTAACGAGATCCGTCTGTACAACCGTCTTCTATATCTAGACTAACGAGATCCGTCTGTACAACCGTCTTCTATTTCTAGACTAACGAGATCCGTCGTTGTACAACTGTCTTCTATATCTAGACTAACGACATCCGTCTGTACAACCGTCTTCTATATCTAGACTAACGAGATCCGTCGTTGTACAACCGTCTTCTATATCTAGACTAACGAGATCCGTCTGTACAACCGTCTTCTATATCTAGACTAACGAGATCCGTCTGTACAACCGTCTTCTATTTCTAGACTAACGAGATCCGTCGTTGTACAACCGTCTTCTATATCTAGACTAACGAGATCCGTCTGTACAACCGTCTTCTATATCTAGACTAACGAGATCCGTCTGTACAAACGTCTTCAATATCTAGACTAACGAGATCCGACTGTACAACCGTCTTCTATATCTAGACTAACGAGATCTCTCGTTGTACAACCATCTTCTATATCTAGACTAACGAGATCTCTCGTTATACAACCGTCTTCTATATCTAGAATAACGAGAACCGTCTGTACAACTGTCTTCTATATCTAGACTAACGAGAACCGTCTGTACAACCGTCTTCTATATCTAGACTAACGAGATACGTCGTTGGACAAACGTCTTCAATATCTAGACTAACGAGATCCGTCTGTACAACCGTCATCTATATCTAGACTAACGAGATCCGTCTGTACAACCGTCTTCTATATCTCGACTAACGTGATCCGCCTGTACAACCGTCTTCTATATCTAGACTAACGAGATCCTTCTGTACAACCGTCTTGTATATCTAGACTAACGAGATCCGTCGTTGTACAACCGTTTTCTATATCTAGACTAACGAGATCCGTCTGTACAACCGTCTTCTATATCTAGACTAACGAGATCCGTCGTTGTACAACCGTCTTCTATTTCTAGACTAACGAGATCCGTCGTTGTACAACTGTCTTCTATATCTAGACTAACGAGATCCGTCTGTACAACCGTCTTCTATATCTAGACTAACGAGATCCGTCTGTACAACCGTCTTCTATTTCTAGACTAACGAGATCCGTCGTTGTACAACTGTCTTCTATATCTAGACTAACGAGATCCGTCTGTACAACCGTCTTCTATATCTAGACTAACGAGATCCGTCTGTACAAACGTCTTCAATATCTAGACTAACGAGATCCGTCTGTACAACCGTCTTCTATATCTAGACTAACGAGATCCGTCTGTACAACCGTCTTCTATTTCTAGACTAACGAGATCCGTCGTTGTACAACCGTCTTCTATATCTAGACTAACGAGATCCGTCTGTACAACCGTCTTCTATATCTAGACTAACGAGATCCGTCTGTACAAACGTCTTCAATATCTAGACTAACGAGATCCGACTGTACAACCGTCTTCTATATCTGGACTAACGAGATCTCTCGTTGTACAACCATCTTCTATATCTAGACTAACGAGATCTCTCGTTATACAACCGTCTTCTATATCTAGACTAACGAGAACCGTCTGTACAACTGTCTTCTATATCTAGACTAACGAGAACCGTCTGTACAACCGTCTTCTATATCTAGACTAACGAGATACGTCGTTGGACAAACGTCTTCAATATCTAGACTAACGAGATCCGTCTGTACAACCGTCATCTATATCTAGACTAACGAGATCCGTCTGTACAACGGTCTTCTATATCTCGACTAACGTGATCCGCCTGTACAACCGTCTTCTATATCTAGACTAACGAGATCCGTCTGTACAACCGTCTTCTATATCTAGACTAACGAGATCCGTCTGTACAAACGTCTTCAATATCTAGACTAACGAGATCCGACTGTACAACCGTCTTCTATATCTAGACTAACGAGATCTCTCGTTGTACAACCATCTTCTATATCTAGACTAACGAGATCCGTCTGTACAACCGTCTTCTATATCTAGACTAACGAGATCCGTCTGTACAACCGTCTTGTATATCTAGACTAACGAGATCCGTCGTTGTACAACCGTCTTCTATATCTAGACTAACGAGATCCGTCTGTACAACCGTCTTCTATATCTAGACTAACGAGATCCGTCGTTGTACAACCGTCTTCTATTTCTAGACTAACGAGATCCGTCGTTGTACAACTGTCTTCTATATCTAGACTAACGAGATCCGTCTGTACAACCGTCTTCTATATCTAGACTAACGAGATCCGTCTGTACAACCGTCTTCTATATCTCGACTAACGAGATCCGCCTGTACAACCGTCTTCTATATCTAGACTAACGAGATCCGTCTGTACAACCGTCTTCTATATCTAGACTAACGAGATCCGTCTGTACAACCGTCTTCTATTTCTAGACTAACGAGATCCGTCGTTGTACAACCGTCTTCTATATCTAGACTAACGAGATCCGTCTGTACAACCGTCTTCTATATCTAGACTAACGAGATCCGTCTGTACAAACGTCTTCAATATCTAGACTAACGAGATCCGACTGTACAACCGTCTTCTATATCTAGACTAACGAGATCTCTCGTTGTACAACCATCTTCTATACCTAGACTAACGAGATCTCTCGTTATACAACCGTCTTCTATATCTAGACTAACGAGAACCGTCTGTACAACTGTCTTCTATATCTAGACTAACGAGAACCGTCTGTACAACCGTCTTCTATATCTAGACTAACGAGATACGTCGTTGGACAAACGTCTTCAATATCTAGACTAACGAGATCCGTCTGTACAACCGTCTTCTATATCTAGACTAACGAGATCCGTCTGTACAACCGTCTTCTATATCTCGACTAACGAGATCCGCCTGTACAACCGTCTTCTATATCTAGACTAACGAGATCCGTCTGTACAACCGTCTTCTATATCTAGACTAACGAGATTCGTCTGTACAACCGTCTTCTATATCTAGACTAACGAGATACGTCGTTGGACAAACGTCTTCAATATCTAGACTAACGAGATCCGCCTGTACAACCGTCTTCTATTTCTAGACTAACGAGATCCGTCTGAACAACCGTCTTCTATATCTCGACTAACGAGATCCGTCTGTACAACCGTCTTCTATATCTAGACTAACGAGATCCGTCTGTACAACCGTCTTGTATATCTAGACTAACGAGATCCGTCGTTGTACAACCGTCTTCTATATCTAGACTAACGAGATCCGTCTGTACAACCGTCTTCTATATCTAGACTAACGAGATCCGTCGTTGTACAACCGTCTTCTATTTCTAGACTAACGAGATCCGTCGTTGTACAACTGTCTTCTATATCTAGACTAACGAGATCCGTCTGTACAACCGTCTTGTATATCTAGACTAACGAGATCCGTCGTTGTACAACCGTCTTCTATATCTAGACTAACGAGATCCGTCTGTACAACCGTCTTCTATATCTAGACTAACGAGATCCGTCGTTGTACAACCGTCTTCTATTTCTAGACTAACGAGATCCGTCGTTGTACAACTGTCTTCTATATCTAGAGTAACGAGATCCGTCTGTACAACCGTCTTCTATATCTAGACTAACGAGATCCGTCTGTACAAACGTCTTCTATTTCTAGACTAACGAGATCCGTCGTTGTACAACTGTCTTCTATATCTAGACTAACGAGATCCGTCTGTACAACCGTCTTCTATATCTAGACTAACGAGATCCGTCTGTACAAACGTCTTCAATATCTAGACTAACGAGATCCGTCTGTACAACCGTCTTCTATATCTAGACTAACGAGATCTCTCGTTGTACAACCATCTTCTATATCTAGACTAACGAGATCTCTCGTTATACAACCGTCTTCTATATCTAGAGTAACGAGAACCGTCTGTACAACCGTCTTCTATATGTAGACTAAAGAGATACGTCGTTGGACAAACGTCTTCTATATCTAGACTAACGAGATCCGTCTGTACAACCGTCTTGTATATCTAAACTAATGAGATCCGTCGTTGTACAACCGTCTTCTATATCTAGACTAACGAGATCCGTCTGTACAACCGTCTTCTATATCTAGACTAACGAGATCCGTCGTTGTACAACCGTCTTCTATTTCTAGACTAACGAGATCCGTCGTTGAACAACCGTCTTCTATATCTAGACTAACGAGATCCGTCTGTACAACCGTCTTCTATATCTAGACTAACGAGATCCGTCTGTACAAACGTCTTCAATATCTAGACTAACGAGATCCGTCTGTACAACCGTCATCTATATCTAGACTAACGAGATCCGTCTGTACAACCGTCTTCTATATCTCGACTAACGAGATCCGCCTGTACAACCGTCTTCTATATCTAGACTAACGAGATCCGTCTGTACAACCGTCTTCTATATCTAGACTAACGAGATTCGTCTGTACAACCGTCTTCTATATCTACACTAACGAGATACGTCGTTGGACAAACGTCTTCAATATCTAGACTAACGAGATCCGCCTGTACAACCGTCTTCTATTTCTAGACTAACGAGATCCGTCGTTGTACAACCGTCTTCTATATCTAGACTAACGAGATCCGTCTGTACAACCGTCTTCTATATCTAGACTAACGAGATCCGTCTGTACAAACGTCTTCAATATCTAGACTAACGAGATCCGACTGTACAACCGTCTTCTATATCTAGACTAACGAGATCTCTCGTTGTACAACCATCTTCTATATCTAGACTAACGAGATCTCTCGTTATACAACCGTCTTCTATATCTAGACTAACGAGAACCGTCTGTACAACTGTCTTCTATATCTAGACTAACGAGAACCGTCTGTACAACCGTCTTCTATATCTAGACTAACGAGATACGTCGTTGGACAAACGTCTTCAATATCTAGACTAACGAGATCCGTCTGTACAACCGTCATCTATATCTAGACTAACGAGATCCGTCTGTACAACCGTCTTCTATATCTCGACTAACGTGATCCGCCTGTACAACCGTCTTCTATATCTAGACTAACGAGATCCGTCTGTACAACCGTCTTGTATATCTAGACTAACGAGATCCGTCGTTGTACAACCGTTTTCTATATCTAGACTAACGAGATCCGTCTGTACAACCGTCTTCTATATCTAGACTAACGAGATCCGTCGTTGTACAACCGTCTTCTATTTCTAGACTAACGAGATCCGTCGTTGTACAACTGTCTTCTATATCTAGACTAACGAGATCCGTCTGTACAACCGTCTTCTATATCTAGACTAACGAGATCCGTCTGTACAACCGTCTTCTATTTCTAGACTAACGAGATCCGT
This sequence comes from Andrena bicolor, assembly GCA_960531205.1. Taxonomy (NCBI): domain Eukaryota; kingdom Metazoa; phylum Arthropoda; class Insecta; order Hymenoptera; family Andrenidae; genus Andrena; species Andrena bicolor. The sequence goes on along the minus strand of CAUIJW010000271.1, from coordinate 2,075,840 downwards.
CGTTGTACAACTGTCTTCTATATCTAGACTAACGAGATCCGTCTGTACAACCGTCTTCTATATCTAGACTAACGAGATCCGTCTGTACAAACGTCTTCAATATCTAGACTAACGAGATCCGTCTGTACAACCGTCTTCTATATCTAGACTAACGAGATCCGTCTGTACAACCGTCTTCTATTTCTAGACTAACGAGATCCGTCGTTGTACAACCGTCTTCTATATCTAGACTAACGAGATCCGTCTGTACAACCGTCTTCTATATCTAGACTAACGAGATCCGTCTGTACAAACGTCTTCAATATCTAGACTAACGAGATCCGACTGTACAACCGTCTTCTATATCTGGACTAACGAGATCTCTCGTTGTACAACCATCTTCTATATCTAGACTAACGAGATCTCTCGTTATACAACCGTCTTCTATATCTAGACTAACGAGAACCGTCTGTACAACTGTCTTCTATATCTAGACTAACGAGAACCGTCTGTACAACCGTCTTCTATATCTAGACTAACGAGATACGTCGTTGGACAAACGTCTTCAATATCTAGACTAACGAGATCCGTCTGTACAACCGTCATCTATATCTAGACTAACGAGATCCGTCTGTACAACGGTCTTCTATATCTCGACTAACGTGATCCGCCTGTACAACCGTCTTCTATATCTAGACTAACGAGATCCGTCTGTACAACCGTCTTCTATATCTAGACTAACGAGATCCGTCTGTACAAACGTCTTCAATATCTAGACTAACGAGATCCGACTGTACAACCGTCTTCTATATCTAGACTAACGAGATCTCTCGTTGTACAACCATCTTCTATATCTAGACTAACGAGATCCGTCTGTACAACCGTCTTCTATATCTAGACTAACGAGATCCGTCTGTACAACCGTCTTGTATATCTAGACTAACGAGATCCGTCGTTGTACAACCGTCTTCTATATCTAGACTAACGAGATCCGTCTGTACAACCGTCTTCTATATCTAGACTAACGAGATCCGTCGTTGTACAACCGTCTTCTATTTCTAGACTAACGAGATCCGTCGTTGTACAACTGTCTTCTATATCTAGACTAACGAGATCCGTCTGTACAACCGTCTTCTATATCTAGACTAACGAGATCCGTCTGTACAACCGTCTTCTATATCTCGACTAACGAGATCCGCCTGTACAACCGTCTTCTATATCTAGACTAACGAGATCCGTCTGTACAACCGTCTTCTATATCTAGACTAACGAGATCCGTCTGTACAACCGTCTTCTATTTCTAGACTAACGAGATCCGTCGTTGTACAACCGTCTTCTATATCTAGACTAACGAGATCCGTCTGTACAACCGTCTTCTATATCTAGACTAACGAGATCCGTCTGTACAAACGTCTTCAATATCTAGACTAACGAGATCCGACTGTACAACCGTCTTCTATATCTAGACTAACGAGATCTCTCGTTGTACAACCATCTTCTATACCTAGACTAACGAGATCTCTCGTTATACAACCGTCTTCTATATCTAGACTAACGAGAACCGTCTGTACAACTGTCTTCTATATCTAGACTAACGAGAACCGTCTGTACAACCGTCTTCTATATCTAGACTAACGAGATACGTCGTTGGACAAACGTCTTCAATATCTAGACTAACGAGATCCGTCTGTACAACCGTCTTCTATATCTAGACTAACGAGATCCGTCTGTACAACCGTCTTCTATATCTCGACTAACGAGATCCGCCTGTACAACCGTCTTCTATATCTAGACTAACGAGATCCGTCTGTACAACCGTCTTCTATATCTAGACTAACGAGATTCGTCTGTACAACCGTCTTCTATATCTAGACTAACGAGATACGTCGTTGGACAAACGTCTTCAATATCTAGACTAACGAGATCCGCCTGTACAACCGTCTTCTATTTCTAGACTAACGAGATCCGTCTGAACAACCGTCTTCTATATCTCGACTAACGAGATCCGTCTGTACAACCGTCTTCTATATCTAGACTAACGAGATCCGTCTGTACAACCGTCTTGTATATCTAGACTAACGAGATCCGTCGTTGTACAACCGTCTTCTATATCTAGACTAACGAGATCCGTCTGTACAACCGTCTTCTATATCTAGACTAACGAGATCCGTCGTTGTACAACCGTCTTCTATTTCTAGACTAACGAGATCCGTCGTTGTACAACTGTCTTCTATATCTAGACTAACGAGATCCGTCTGTACAACCGTCTTGTATATCTAGACTAACGAGATCCGTCGTTGTACAACCGTCTTCTATATCTAGACTAACGAGATCCGTCTGTACAACCGTCTTCTATATCTAGACTAACGAGATCCGTCGTTGTACAACCGTCTTCTATTTCTAGACTAACGAGATCCGTCGTTGTACAACTGTCTTCTATATCTAGAGTAACGAGATCCGTCTGTACAACCGTCTTCTATATCTAGACTAACGAGATCCGTCTGTACAAACGTCTTCTATTTCTAGACTAACGAGATCCGTCGTTGTACAACTGTCTTCTATATCTAGACTAACGAGATCCGTCTGTACAACCGTCTTCTATATCTAGACTAACGAGATCCGTCTGTACAAACGTCTTCAATATCTAGACTAACGAGATCCGTCTGTACAACCGTCTTCAATATCTAGACTAACGAGATCTCTCGTTGTACAACCATCTTCTATATCTAGACTAACGAGATCTCTCGTTATACAACCGTCTTCTATATCTAGAGTAACGAGAACCGTCTGTACAACCGTCTTCTATATGTAGACTAAAGAGATACGTCGTTGGACAAACGTCTTCTATATCTAGACTAACGAGATCCGTCTGTACAACCGTCTTGTATATCTAAACTAATGAGATCCGTCGTTGTACAACCGTCTTCTATATCTAGACTAACGAGATCCGTCTGTACAACCGTCTTCTATATCTAGACTAACGAGATCCGTCGTTGTACAACCGTCTTCTATTTCTAGACTAACGAGATCCGTCGTTGAACAACCGTCTTCTATATCTAGACTAACGAGATCCGTCTGTACAACCGTCTTCTATATCTAGACTAACGAGATCCGTCTGTACAAACGTCTTCAATATCTAGACTAACGAGATCCGTCTGTACAACCGTCATCTATATCTAGACTAACGAGATCCGTCTGTACAACCGTCTTCTATATCTCGACTAACGAGATCCGCCTGTACAACCGTCTTCTATATCTAGACTAACGAGATCCGTCTGTACAACCGTCTTCTATATCTAGACTAACGAGATTCGTCTGTACAACCGTCTTCTATATCTACACTAACGAGATACGTCGTTGGACAAACGTCTTCAATATCTAGACTAACGAGATCCGCCTGTACAACCGTCTTCTATTTCTAGACTAACGAGATCCGTCTGTACAACCGTCTTCTATATCTCGACTAACGAGATCCGTCTGTACAACCGTCTTCTATATCTAGACTAACGAGATCCGTCGTTGTACAACCGTCTTCTATATCTCGACTAACGACATCCGTCTGTACAACCGTCTTCTATATCTAGACTAACGAGATCCGTCGTTGTACAACCGTCTTCTATATCTAGACTAACGAGATCCGTCTGTACAACCGTCTTCTATATCTAGACTAACGAGATCCGTCTGTACAACCGTCTTCTATTTCTAGACTAACGAGATCCGTCGTTGTACAACCGTCTTCTATATCTATACTAACGAGATCCGTCTGTACAACCGTCTTCTATATCTAGACTAACGAGATCCGTCTGTACAAACGTCTTCAATATCTAGACTAACGAGATCCGACTGTATAACCGTCTTCTATATCTAGACTAACGAGATCTCTCGTTGTACAACCATCTTCTATATCTAGACTAAGGAGATCTCTCGTTATACAACCGTCTTCTATATCTAGACTAACGAGAACCGTCTGTACAACCGTCTTCTATATCTAGACTAACGAGATACGTCGTTGGACAAACGTCTTCAATATCTAGACTAACGAGATCTGTCTGTACAACCATCTTCTATATCTAGACTAACGAGATACGTCGTTGGACAAACGTCTTCAATATCTAGACTAACGAGATCCGTCTGTACAACCGTCATCTATATCTAGACTAACGAGATCCGTCTGTACAACCGTCTTCTATATCTCGACTAACGTGATCCGCCTGTACAACCGTCTTCTATATCTAGACTAACGAGATCCTTCTGTACAACCGTCTTCTATATCTAGACTAACGAGATTCGTCTGTACAACCGTCTTCTATATCTAGACTAACGAGATACGTCGTTGGACAAACGTCTTCAATATCTAGACTAACGAGATCCGCCTGTACAACCGTCTTCTATTTCTAGACAAACGAGATCCGTCTGTACAACCGTCTTCTATATCTCGACTAACGAGATCCGCCGGTACAACCGTCTTCTATATCTAGACTAACGAGATCCGTCTGTACAACCGTCTTCTATATCTAGACTAACGAGATTCGTCTGTACAACCGTCTTCTATATCTAGACTAACGAGATACGTCGTTGGACAAACGTCTTCAATATCTAGACTAACGAGATCCGCCTGTACAACCGTCTTCTATTTCTAGACTAACGAGATCCGTCTGTACAACCGTCTTCTATATCTCGACTAACGAGATCCGTCTGTACAACCGTCTTCTATATCTAGACTAACGAGATCCGTCGTTGTACAACCGTCTTCTATATCTCGACTAACGAGATCCGTCTGTACAACCGTCTTCTATATCTAGACTAACGAGATCCGTCTGTACAACCGTCTTCTATTTCTAGACTAACGAGATCCGTCGTTGTACAACCGTCTTCTATATCTAGACTAACGAGATCCGTCTGTACAACCGTCTTCTATATCTAGACTAACGAGATCCGTCTGTACAACCGTCTTCTATTTCTAGACTAACGAGATCCGTCGTTGTACAACCGTCTTCTATATCTAGACTAACGAGATCCGTCTGTACAACCGTCTTCTATATCTAGACTAACGAGATCCGTCTGTACAAACGTCTTCAATATCTAGACTAACGAGATCCGACTGTACAACCGTCTTCTATATCTAGACTAACGAGATCTCTCGTTGTACAACCATCTTCTATATCTAGACTAACGAGATCTCTCGTTATACAACCGTCTTCTGTATCTAGACTAACGAGAACCGTCTGTACAACTGTCTTCTATATCTAGACTAACGAGAACCGTCTGTACAACCGTCTTCTATATCTAGACTAACGAGATACGTCGTTGGACAAACGTCTTCAATATCTAGACTAACGAGATCCGTCTGTACAACCGTCATCTATATCTAGACTAACGAGATCCGTGTGTACAAACGTCTTCAATATCTAGACTAACGAGATCCGCCTGTACAACCGTCTTCTATTTCTAGACTAACGAGATCCGTCTGTACAACCGTCTTCTACATCTCGACTAACGAGATCCGTCTGTACAACCGTCTTCTATATCTAGACTAACGAGATCCGTCTGTACAACCGTCTTGTATATCTAGACTAACGAGATCCGTCGTTGTACAACCGTCTTCTATATCTAGACTAACGAGATCCGTCGTTGTACAACCGTCTTCTATATCTCGACTAACGAGATCCGTCTGTACAACCGTCTTCTATATCTAGACTAACGAGATCCGTCTGTACAACCGTCTTCTATTTCTAGACTAACGAGATCCGTCGTTGTACAACCGTCTTCTATATCTAGACTAACGAGATCCGTCTGTACAACCGTCTTCTATATCTAGACTAACGAGATCTCTCGTTGTACAACCATCTTCTATATCTAGACTAAGGAGATCTCTCGTTATACAACCGTCTTCAATATCTAGACTAACGAGATCTGTCTGTACAACCATCTTCTATATCTAGACTAACGAGATACGTCGTTGGACAAACGTCTTCAATATCTAGACTAACGAGATCCGTCTGTACAACCGTCATCTATATCTAGACTAACGAGATCCGTCTGTACAACCGTCTTCTATATCTCGACTAACGTGATCCGCCTGTACAACCGTCTTCTATATCTAGACTAACGAGATCCTTCTGTACAACCGTCTTCTATATCTAGACGAACGAGATTCGTCTGTACAACCGTCTTCTATATCTAGACTAACGAGATACGTCGTTGGACAAACGTCTTCAATATCTAGACTAACGAGATCCGCCTGTACAACCGTCTTCTAGTTCTAGACTAACGAGATCCGTCTGTACAACCGTCTTCTATATCTCGACTAACGAGATCCGCCGGTACAACCGTCTTCTATATCTAGACTAACGAGATCCGTCTGTACAACCGTCTTCTATATCTCGACTAACGAGATCCGCCGGTACAACCGTCTTCTATATCTAGACTAACGAGATCCGTCTGTACAACCGTCTTCTATATCTAGACTAACGAGATTCGTCTGTACAACCGTCTTCTATATCTAGACTAACGAGATACGTCGTTGGACAAACGTCTTCAATATCTAGACTAACGAGATCCGCCTGTACAACCGTCTTCTATTTCTAGACTAACGAGATCCGTCTGTACAACCGTCTTCTATATCTCGACTAACGAGATCCGTCTGTACAACCGTCTTCTATATCTAGACTAACGAGATCCGTCGTTGTACAACCGTCTTCTATATCTCGACTAACGAGATCCGTCTGTACAACCGTCTTCTATATCTAGACTAACGAGATCCGTCTGTACAACCGTCTTCTATTTCTAGACTAACGAGATCCGTCGTTGTACAACCGTCTTCTATATCTAGACTAACGAGATCCGTCTGTACAACCGTCTTCTATATCTAGACTAACGAGATCCGTCTGTACAACCGTCTTCTATTTCTAGACTAACGAGATCCGTCGTTGTACAACCGTCTTCTATATCTAGACTAACGAGATCCGTCTGTACAACCGTCTTCTATATCTAGACTAACGAGATCCGTCTGTACAAACGTCTTCAATATCTAGACTAACGAGATCCGACTGTACAACCGTCTTCTATATCTAGACTAACGAGATCTCTCGTTGTACAACCATCTTCTATATCTAGACTAACGAGATCTCTCGTTATACAACCGTCTTCTGTATCTAGACTAACGAGAACCGTCTGTACAACTGTCTTCTATATCTAGACTAACGAGAACCGTCTGTACAACCGTCTTCTATATCTAGACTAACGAGATACGTCGTTGGACAAACGTCTTCAATATCTAGACTAACGAGATCCGTCTGTACAACCGTCATCTATATCTAGACTAACGAGATCCGTGTGTACAAACGTCTTCAATATCTAGACTAACGAGATCCGCCTGTACAACCGTCTTCTATTTCTAGACTAACGAGATCCGTCTGTACAACCGGCTTCTACATCTCGACTAACGAGATCCGTCTGTACAACCGTCTTCTATATCTAGACTAACGAGATCCGTCTGTACAACCGTCTTGTATATCTAGACTAACGAGATCCGTCGTTGTACAACCGTCTTCTATATCTAGACTAACGAGATCCGTCGTTGTACAACCGTCTTCTATATCTCGACTAACGAGATCCGTCTGTACAACCGTCTTCTATATCTAGACTAACGAGATCCGTCTGTACAACCGTCTTCTATTTCTAGACTAACGAGATCCGTCGTTGTACAACCGTCTTCTATATCTAGACTAACGAGATCCGTCTGTACAACCGTCTTCTATATCTAGACTAACGAGATCTCTCGTTGTACAACCATCTTCTATATCTAGACTAAGGAGATCTCTCGTTATACAACCGTCTTCTATTTCTAGACTAACGAGATCCGTCTGTACAACCGTCTTCTATATCTCGACTAACGAGATCCGCCGGTACAACCGTCTTCTATATCTAGACTAACGAGATCCGTCTGTACAACCGTCTTCTATATCTAGACTAACGAGATTCGTCTGTACAACCGTCTTCTATAACTAGACTAACGAGATACGTCGTTGGACAAACGTCTTCAATATCTAGACTAACGAGATCCGCCTGTACAACCGTCTTCTATTTCTAGACTAACGAGATCCGTCTGTACAACCGTCTTCTATATCTCGACTAACGAGATCCGTCTGTACAACCGTCTTCTATATCTAGACTAACGAGATCCGTCGTTGTACAACCGTCTTCTATATCTCGACTAACGAGATCCGTCTGTACAACCGTCTTCTATATCTAGACTAACGAGATCCGTCTGTACAACCGTCTTCTATTTCTAGACTAACGAGATCCGTCGTTGTACAACCGTCTTCTATATCTAGACTAACGAGATCCGTCTGTACAACCGTCTTCTATATCTAGACTAACGAGATCCGTCTGTACAACCGTCTTCTATTTCTAGACTAACGAGATCCGTCGTTGTACAACCGTCTTCTATATCTAGACTAACGAGATCCGTCTGTACAACCGTCTTCTATATCTAGACTAACGAGATCCGTCTGTGCAAACGTCTTCAATATCTAGACTAACGAGATCCGACTGTACAACCGTCTTCTATATCTAGACTAACGAGATCTCTCGTTGTACAACCATCTTCTATACCTAGACTAACGAGATCTCTCGTTATACAACCGTCTTCTATATCTAGACTAACGAGATCCGTCGTTGTACAACCGTCTTCTATATCTAGACTAACGAGATCCGTCTGTACAACCGTCTTCTATATCTAGACTAACGAGATCCGTCGTTGTACAACCGTCTTCTATTTCTAGACTAACGAGATCCGTCGTTGTACAACTGTCTTCTATATCTAGATTAACGAGATCCGTCTGTACAACCGTCTTCTATATCTAGACTAACGAGATCCGTCTGTACAACCGTCTTCTATTTCTAGACTAACGAGATCCGTCGTTGTACAACCGTCTTCTATATCTAGACTAACGAGATCCGTCTGTACAACCGTCTTCTATATCTAGACTAACGAGATCCGTCGTTGTACAACCGTCTTCTATATCTAGACTAACGAGATCCGTCTGTACAACCGTCTTCTATATCTAGACTAACGAGAACCGTCTGTACAACTGTCTTCTATATCTAGACTAACGAGAACCGTCTGTACAACCGTCTTCTATATCTAGACTAACGAGATACGTCGTTGGACAAACGTCTTCAATATCTAGACTAACGAGATCCGTCTGTACAACCGTCATCTATATCTAGACTAACGAGATCCGTCTGTACAACCGTCTTCTATATCTCGACTAACGTGATCCGCCTGTACAACCGTCTTCTATATCTAGACTAACGAGATCCGTCTGTACAACCGTCTTCTATATCTAGACTAACGAGATCCGTCTGTACAAACGTCTTCAATATCTAGACTAACGAGATCCGACTGTACAACCGTCTTCTATATCTAGACTAATGAGATCTCTCGTTGTACAACCATCTTCTATATCTAGACTAAGGAGATCTCTCGTTATACAACCGTCTTCTATATCTAGACTAACGAGATCCGTCTGTACAACCGTCTTCTATATCTCGACTAACGAGATCCGTCTGTACAACCGTCTTCTATATCTAGACTAACGAGATCTCTCGTTGTACAACCATCTTCTATATCTAGACTAAGGAGATCTCTCGTTATACAACCGTCTTCTATATCTAGACTAACGAGAACCGTCTGTACAACCGTCTTCTATATCTCGACTAACGAGATCCGTCTGTACAACCGTCTTCTATATCTAGACTAACGAGATCCGTCGTTGTACAACCGTCTTCTATATCTCGACTAACGAGATCCGTCTGTACAACCGTCTTCTATATCGAGACTAACGAGATCCGTCTGTACAACCGTCTTCTATATCTAGACTAACGAGATTCGTCTGTACAACCGTCTTCTATATCTAGACTAACGAGATACGTCGTTGGACAAACGTCTTCAATATCTAGACTAACGAGATCCGCCTGTACAACCGTCTTCTATTTCTAGACTAACGAGATCCGTCTGTACAACCGTCTTCTATATCTCGACTAACGAGATCCGTCTGTACAACCGTCTTCTATATCTAGACTAACGAGATCCGTCGTTGTACAACCGTCTTCTATATCTCGACTAACGACATCCGTCTGTACAACCGTCTTCTATATCTAGACTAACGAGATCCGTCGTTGTACAACCGTCTTCTATATCTAGACTAACGAGATCCGTCTGTACAACCGTCTTCTATATCTAGACTAACGAGATCCGTCTGTACAACCGTCTTCTATTTCTAGACTAACGAGATCCGTCGTTGTACAACCGTCTTCTATATCTATACTAACGAGATCCGTCTGTACAACCGTCTTCTATATCTAGACTAACGAGATCCGTCTGTACAAACGTCTTCAATATCTAGACTAACGAGATCCGACTGTACAACCGTCTTCTATATCTAGACTAACGAGATCTCTCGTTGTACAACCATCTTCTATATCTAGACTAAGGAGATCTCTCGTTATACAACCGTCTTCTATATCTAGACTAACGAGAACCGTCTGTACAACCGTCTTCTATATCTAGACTAACGAGATACGTCGTTGGACAAACGTCTTCAATATCTAGACTAACGAGATCTGTCTGTACAACCATCTTCTATATCTAGACTAACGAGATACGTCGTTGGACAAACGTCTTCAATATCTAGACTAACGAGATCCGTCTGTACAACCGTCATCTATATCTAGACTAACGAGATCCGTCTGTACAACCGTCTTCTATATCTCGACTAACGTGATCCGCCTGTACAACCGTCTTCTATATCTAGACTAACGAGATCCTTCTGTACAACCGTCTTCTATATCTAGACTAACGAGATTCGTCTGTACAACCGTCTTCTATATCTAGACTAACGAGATACGTCGTTGGACAAACGTCTTCAATATCTAGACTAACGAGATCCGCCTGTACAACCGTCTTCTATTTCTAGACAAACGAGATCCGTCTGTACAACCGTCTTCTATATCTCGACTAACGAGATCCGCCGGTACAACCCTCTTCTATATCTAGACTAACGAGATCCGTCTGTACAACCGTCTTCTATATCTAGACTAACGAGATTCGTCTGTACAACCGTCTTCTATATCTAGACTAACGAGATACGTCGTTGGACAAACGTCTTCAATATCTAGACTAACGAGATCCGCCTGTACAACCGTCTTCTATTTCTAGACTAACGAGATCCGTCTGTACAACCGTCTTCTATATCTCGACTAACGAGATCCGTCTGTACAACCGTCTTCTATATCTAGACTAACGAGATCCGTCGTTGTACAACCGTCTTCTATATCTCGACTAACGAGATCTGTCTGTACAACCGTCTTCTATATCTAGACTAACGAGATCCGTCTGTACAACCGTCTTCTATTTCTAGACTAACGAGATCCGTCGTTGTACAACCGTCTTCTATATCTAGACTAACGAGATCCGTCTGTACAACCGTCTTCTATATCTAGACTAACGAGATCCGTCTGTACAACCGTCTTCTATTTCTAGACTAACGAGATCCGTCGTTGTACAACCGTCTTCTATATCTAGACTAACGAGATCCGTCTGTACAACCGTCTTCTATATCTAGACTAACGAGATCCGTCTGTACAAACGTCTTCAATATCTAGACTAACGAGATCCGACTGTACAACCGTCTTCTATATCTAGACTAACGAGATCTCTCGTTGTACAACCATCTTCTATACCTAGACTAACGAGATCTCTCGTTATACAACCGTCTTCTATATCTAGACTAACGAGAACCGTCTGTACAACCGTCTTCTATATTTAGACTAACGAGATACGTCGTTGGACAAACGTCTTCAATATCTAGACTAACGAGATCCGTCTGTACAACCGTCATCTATATCTAGACTAACGAGATCCGTCTGTACAACCGTCTTCTATATCTCGACTAACGTGATCCGCCTGTACAACCGTCTTCTATATCTAGACTAACGAGATCCGTCTGTACAACCGTCTTGTATATCTAGACTAACGAGATCCGTCGTTGTACAACCGTCTTCTATATCTAGACTAACGAGATCCGTCTGTACAACCGTCTTCTATATCTAGACTAACGAGATCCGTCGTTGTACAACCGTCTTCTATTTCTAGACTAACGAGATCCGTCGTTGTACAACTGTCTTCTATATCTAGACTAACGAGATCCGTCTGTACAACCGTCTTCTATATCTAGACTAACGAGATCCGTCTGTACAACCGTCTTCTATTTCTAGACTAACGAGATCCGTCGTTGTACAACTGTCTTCTATATCTAGACTAACGAGATCCGTCTGTACAACCGTCTTCTATATCTAGACTAACGAGATCCGTCTGTACAAACGTCTTCAATATCTAGACTAACGAGATCCGTCTGTACAACCGTCTTCTATATCTAGACTAACGAGATCCGTCTGTACAAACGTCTTCAATATCTAGACTAACGAGATCCGACTGTACAACCGTCTTCTATATCTAGACTAACGAGATCTCTCGTTGTACAACCATCTTCTATATCTAGACTAAGGAGATCTCTCGTTATACAACCGTCTTCTATATCTAGACTAACGAGAACCGTCTGTACAACCGTCTTCTATATCTAGACTAACGAGATACGTCGTTGGACAAACGTCTTCAATATCTAGACTAACGAGATCTGTCTGTACAACCATCTTCTATATCTAGACTAACGAGATACGTCGTTGGACAAACGTCTTCAATATCTAGACTAACGAGATCCGTCTGTACAACCGTCATCTATATCTAGACTAACGAGATCCGTCTGTACAACCGTCTTCTATATCTCGACTAACGTGATCCGCCTGTACAACCGTCTTCTATATCTAGACTAACGAGATCCGTCTGTACAACCGTCTTCTATATCTAGACTAACGAGATTCGTCTGTACAACCGTCTTCTATATCTAGACTAACGAGATACGTCGTTGGACAAACGTCTTCAATATCTAGACTAACGAGATCCGCCTGTACAACCGTCTTCTATTTCTAGACTAACGAGATCCGTCTGTACAACCGTCTTCTATATCTCGACTAACGAGATCCGCCGGTACAACCGTCTTCTATATCTAGACTAACGAGATCCGTCTGTACAACCGTCTTCTATATCTAGACTAACGAGATTCGTCTGTACAACCGTCTTCTATATCTAGACTAACGAGATACGTCGTTGGACAAACGTCTTCAATATCTAGACTAACGAGATCCGCCTGTACAACCGTCTTCTATTTCTAGACTAACGAGATCCGTCTGTACAACCGTCTTCTATATCTCGACTAACGAGATCCGTCTGTACAACCGTCTTCTATATCTAGACTAACGAGATCCGTCGTTGTACAACCGTCTTCTATATCTCGACTAACGAGATCCGTCTGTACAACCGTCTTCTATATCTAGACTAACGAGATCCGTCTGTACAACCGTCTTCTATTTCTAGACTAACGAGATCCGTCGTTGTACAACCGTCTTCTATATCTAGACTAACGAGATCCGTCTGTACAACCGTCTTCTATATCTAGACTAACGAGATCCGTCTGTACAACCGTCTTCTATTTCTAGACTAACGAGATCCGTCGTTGTACAACCGTCTTCTATATCTAGACTAACGAGATCCGTCTGTACAACCGTCTTCTATATCTAGACTAACGAGATCCGTCTGTACAAACGTCTTCAATATCTAGACTAACGAGATCCGACTGTACAACCGTCTTCTATATCTAGACTAACGAGATCTCTCGTTGTACAACCATCTTCTATATCTAGACTAACGAGATCTCTCGTTATACAACCGTCTTCTGTATCTAGACTAACGAGAACCGTCTGTACAACTGTCTTCTATATCTAGACTAACGAGAACCGTCTGTACAACCGTCTTCTATATCTAGACTAACGAGATACGTCGTTGGACAAACGTCTTCAATATCTAGACTAACGAGATCCGTCTGTACAACCGTCATCTATATCTAGACTAACGAGATCCGTGTGTACAAACGTCTTCAATATCTAGACTAACGAGATCCGCCTGTACAACCGTCTTCTATTTCTAGACTAACGAGATCCGTCTGTACAACCGTCTTCTACATCTCGACTAACGAGATCCGTCTGTACAACCGTCTTCTATATCTAGACTAACGAGATCCGTCTGTACAACCGTCTTGTATATCTAGACTAACGAGATCCGTCGTTGTACAACCGTCTTCTATATCTAGACTAACGAGATCCGTCGTTGTACAACCGTCTTCTATATCTCGACTAACGAGATCCGTCTGTACAACCGTCTTCTATATCTAGACTAACGAGATCCGTCTGTACAACCGTCTTCTATTTCTAGACTAACGAGATCCGTCGTTGTACAACCGTCTTCTATATCTAGACTAACGAGATCCGTCTGTACAACCGTCTTCTATATCTAGACTAACGAGATCTCTCGTTGTACAACCATCTTCTATATCTAGACTAAGGAGATCTCTCGTTATACAACCGTCTTCAATATCTAGACTAACGAGATCTGTCTGTACAACCATCTTCTATATCTAGACTAACGAGATACGTCGTTGGACAAACGTCTTCAATATCTAGACTAACGAGATCCGTCTGTACAACCGTCATCTATATCTAGACTAACGAGATCCGTCTGTACAACCGTCTTCTATATCTCGACTAACGTGATCCGCCTGTACAACCGTCTTCTATATCTAGACTAACGAGATCCTTCTGTACAACCGTCTTCTATATCTAGACGAACGAGATTCGTCTGTACAACCGTCTTCTATATCTAGACTAACGAGATCCTTCTGTACAACCGTCTTCTATATCTAGACGAACGAGATTCGTCTGTACAACCGTCTTCTATATCTAGACTAACGAGATACGTCGTTGGACAAACGTCTTCAATATCTAGACTAACGAGATCCGCCTGTACAACCGTCTTCTATTTCTAGACTAACGAGATCCGTCTGTACAACCGTCTTCTATATCTCGACTAACGAGATCCGCCGGTACAACCGTCTTCTATATCTAGACTAACGAGATCCGTCTGTACAACCGTCTTCTATATCTAGACTAACGAGATTCGTCTGTACAACCGTCTTCTATAACTAGACTAACGAGATACGTCGTTGGACAAACGTCTTCAATATCTAGACTAACGAGATCCGCCTGTACAACCGTCTTCTATTTCTAGACTAACGAGATCCGTCTGTACAACCGTCTTCTATATCTCGACTAACGAGATCCGTCTGTACAACCGTCTTCTATATCTAGACTAACGAGATCCGTCGTTGTACAACCGTCTTCTATATCTCGACTAACGAGATCCGTCTGTACAACCGTCTTCTATATCTAGACTAACGAGATCCGTCTGTACAACCGTCTTCTATTTCTAGACTAACGAGATCCGTCGTTGTACAACCGTCTTCTATATCTAGACTAACGAGATCCGTCTGTACAACCGTCTTCTATATCTAGACTAACGAGATCCGTCTGTACAACCGTCTTCTATTTCTAGACTAACGAGATCCGTCGTTGTACAACCGTCTTCTATATCTAGACTAACGAGATCCGTCTGTACAACCGTCTTCTATATCTAGACTAACGAGATCCGTCTGTGCAAACGTCTTCAATATCTAGACTAACGAGATCCGACTGTACAACCGTCTTCTATATCTAGACTAACGAGATCTCTCGTTGTACAACCATCTTCTATACCTAGACTAACGAGATCTCTCGTTATACAACCGTCTTCTATATCTAGACTAACGAGAACCGTCTGTACAACCGTCTTCTATATCTAGACTAACGAGATACGTCGTTGGACAAACGTCTTCAATATCTAGACTAACGAGATCCGTCTGTACAACCGTCATCTATATCTAGACTAACGAGATCCGTCTGTACAACCGTCTTCTATATCTCGACTAACGTGATCCGCCTGTACAACCGTCTTCTATATCTAGACTAACGAGATCCGTCTGTACAACCGTCTTGTATATCTAGACTAACGAGATCCGTCGTTGTACAACCGTCTTCTATATCTAGACTAACGAGATCCGTCTGTACAACCGTCTTCTATATCTAGACTAACGAGATCCGTCGTTGTACAACCGTCTTCTATTTCTAGACTAACGAGATCCGTCGTTGTACAACTGTCTTCTATATCTAGATTAACGAGATCCGTCTGTACAACCGTCTTCTATATCTAGACTAACGAGATCCGTCTGTACAACCGTCTTCTATTTCTAGACTAACGAGATCCGTCGTTGTACAACCGTCTTCTATATCTAGACTAACGAGATCCGTCTGTACAACCGTCTTCTATATCTAGACTAACGAGATCCGTCGTTGTACAACCGTCTTCTATATCTAGACTAACGAGATCCGTCTGTACAACCGTCTTCTATATCTAGACTAACGAGAACCGTCTGTACAACTGTCTTCTATATCTAGACTAACGAGAACCGTCTGTACAACCGTCTTCTATATCTAGACTAACGAGATACGTCGTTGGACAAACGTCTTCAATATCTAGACTAACGAGATCCGTCTGTACAACCGTCATCTATATCTAGACTAACGAGATCCGTCTGTACAACCGTCTTCTATATCTTGACTAACGTGATCCGCCTGTACAACCGTCTTCTATATCTAGACTAACGAGATCCGTCTGTACAACCGTCTTCTATATCTAGACTAACGAGATCCGTCTGTACAAACGTCTTCAATATCTAGACTAACGAGATCCGACTGTACAACCGTCTTCTATATCTAGACTAATGAGATCTCTCGTTGTACAACCATCTTCTATATCTAGACTAAGGAGATCTCTCGTTATACAACCGTCTTCTATATCTAGACTAACGAGATCCGTCTGTACAACCGTCTTCTATATCTCGACTAACGAGATCCGTCTGTACAACCGTCTTCTATATCTAGACTAACGAGATCCGTCGTTGTACAACCGTCTTCTATATCTCGACTAACGAGATCCGTCTGTACAACCGTCTTCTATATCGAGACTAACGAGATCCGTCTGTACAACCGTCTTCTATTTCTAGACTAACGAGATCCGTCTGTACAACCGTCTTCTATATCTAGACTAACGAGATCCGTCTGTACAAACGTCTTCAATATCTAGACTAACGAGATCCGCCTGTACAACCGTCTTCTATTTCTAGACTAACGAGATCCGTCTGTACAACCGTCTTCTATATCTCGACTAACGAGATCCGTCTGTACAACCGTCTTCTATATCTAGACTAACGAGATCCGTCGTTGTACAACCGTCTTCTATATCTCGACTAACGAGATCCGTCTGTACAACCGTCTTCTATATCTAGACTAACGAGATCCGTCTGTACAACCGTCTTCTATTTCTAGACTAACGAGATCCGTCGTTGTACAACCGTCTTCTATATCTAGACTAACGAGATCCGTCTGTACAACCGTCTTCTATATCTAGACTAACGAGATCCGTCTGTACAACCGTCTTCTATTTCTAGACTAACGAGATCCGTCGTTGTACAACCGTCTTCTATATCTAGACTAACGAGATCCGTCTGTACAACCGTCTTCTATATCTAGACTAACGAGATCCGTCTGTACAAACGTTTTCAATATCTAGACTAACGAGATCCGACTGTACAACCGTCTTCTATATCTAGACTAACGAGATCTCTCGTTGTACAACCATCTTCTATACCTAGACTAACGAGATCTCTCGTTATACAACCGTCTTCTATATCTAGACTAACGAGAACCGTCTGTACAACCGTCTTCTATATCTAGACTAACGAGATACGTCGTTGGACAAACGTCTTCAATATCTAGACTAACGAGATCCGTCTGTACAACCGTCATCTATATCTAGACTAACGAGATCCGTCTGTACAACCGTCTTCTATATCTCGACTAACGTGATCCGCCTGTACAACCGTCTTCTATATCTAGACTAACGAGATTCGTCTGTACAACCGTCTTGTATATCTAGACTAACGAGATCCGTCGTTGTACAACCGTCTTCTATATCTAGACTAACGAGATCCGTCTGTACAACCGTCTTCTATATCTAGACTAACGAGATCCGTCGTTGTACAACCGTCTTCTATTTCTAGACTAACGAGATCCGTCGTTGTACAACTGTCTTCTATATCTAGATTAACGAGATCCGTCTGTACAACCGTCTTCTATATCTAGACTAACGAGATCCGTCTGTACAACCGTCTTCTATTTCTAGACTAACGAGATCCGTCGTTGTACAACTGTCTTCTATATCTAGACTAACGAGATCCGTCTGTACAACCGTCTTCTATATCTAGACTAACGAGATCCGTCTGTACAAACGTCTTCAATATCTTGACTAACGAGATCCGTCTGTACAACCGTCTTCTATATCTAGACTAACGAGATCCGTCTGTACAACCGTCTTCTATTTCTAGACTAACGAGATCCGTCGTTGTACAACCGTCTTCTATATCTAGACTAACGAGATCCGTCTGTACAACCGTCTTCTATATCTAGACTAACGAGATCCGTCTGTACAACCGTCTTCTATATCTAGACTAACGAGATCTCTCGTTGTACAACCATCTTCTATATCTAGACTAAGGAGATCTCTCGTTATACAACCGTCTTCTATATCTAGACTAACGAGAACCGTCTGTACAACCGTCTTCTATATCTAGACTAACGAGATACGTCGTTGGACAAACGTCTTCAATATCTAGACTAACGAGATCCGTCTGTACAACCGTCTTCTATATCTAGACTAACGAGATCCGTCTGTACAACCGTCTTCTATATCTCGACTAACGAGATCCGCCTGTACAACCGTCTTCTATATCTAGACTAACGAGATCCGTCTGTACAACCGTCTTCTATATCTAGACTAACGAGATTCGTCTGTACAACCGTCTTCTATATCTAGACTAACGAGATACGTCGTTGGACAAACGTCTTCAATATCTAGACTAACGAGATCCGCCTGTACAACCGTCTTCTATTTCTAGACTAACGAGATCCGTCTGTACAACCGTCTTCTATATCTCGACTAACGAGATCCGTCTGTACAACCGTCTTCTATATCTAGACTAACGAGATCCGTCTGTACAACCGTCTTGTATATCTAGACTAACGAGATCCGTCGTTGTACAACCGTCTTCTATATCTAGACTAACGAGATCCGTCTGTACAACCGTCTTCTATATCTAGACTAACGAGATCCGTCGTTGTACAACCGTCTTCTATTTCTAGACTAACGAGATCCGTCGTTGTACAACTGTCTTCTATATCTAGACTAACGAGATCCGTCTGTACAACCGTCTTCTATATCTAGACTAACGAGATCCGTCTGTACAACCGTCTTGTATATCTAGACTAACGAGATCCGTCGTTGTACAACCGTCTTCTATATCTAGACTAACGAGATCCGTCGTTGTACAACCGTCTTCTATTTCTAGACTAACGAGATCCGTCGTTGAACAACCGTCTTCTATATCTAGACTAACGAGATCCGTCTGTACAACCGTCTTCTATATCTAGACTAACGAGATCCGTCTGTACAAACGTCTTCTATATCTCGACTAACGAGATCCGTCTGTACAACCGTCTTCTATATCTAGACTAACGAGATCCGTCTGTACAACCGTCTTGTATATCTAGACTAACGAGATCCGTCGTTGTACAACCGTCTTCTATATCTAGACTAACGAGATCCGTCTGTACAACCGTCTTCTATATCTAGACTAACGAGATTCGTCGTTGTACAACCGTCTTCTATATCTAGACTAACGAGATCCGTCTGTACAACCGTCTTCTATATCTAGACTAACGAGATTCGTCTGTACAACCGTCTTCTATATCTAGACTAACGAGATACGTCGTTGGACAAACGTCTTCAATATCTAGACTAACGAGATCCGCCTGTACAACCGTCTTCTATTTCTAGACTTACGAGATCCGTCTGTACAACCGTCTTCTATATCTCGACTAACGAGATCCGTCTGTACAACCGTCTTCTATATCTAGACTAACGAGATCCGTCTGTACAACCGTCTTGTATATCTAGACTAACGAGATCCGTCGTTGTACAACCGTCTTCTATATCTAGACTAACGAGATCCGTCTGTACAACCGTCTTCTATATCTAGACTAACGAGATCCGTCGTTGTACAACTGTCTTCTATATCTAGATTAACGAGATCCGTCTGTACAACCGTCTTCTATATCTAGACTAACGAGATCCGTCTGTACAACCGTCTTCTATTTCTAGACTAACGAGATCCGTCGTTGTACAACTGTCTTCTATATCTAGACTAACGAGATCCGTCTGTACAACCGTCTTCTATATCTAGACTAACGAGATCCGTCTGTACAAACGTCTTCAATATCTTGACTAACGAGATCCGTCTGTACAACCGTCTTCTATATCTAGACTAACGAGATCCGTCAGTACAACCGTCTTCTATTTCTAGACTAACGAGATCCGTCGTTGTACAACCGTCTTCTATATCTAGACTAACGAGATCCGTCTGTACAACCGTCTTCTATATCTAGACTAACGAGATCCGTCTGTACAACCGTCTTCTATATCTAGACTAACGAGATCTCTCGTTGTACAACCATCTTCTATATCTAGACTAAGGAGATCTCTCGTTATACAACCGTCTTCTATATCTAGACTAACGAGAACCGTCTGTACAACCGTCTTCTATATCTAGACTAACGAGATACGTCGTTGGACAAACGTCTTCAATATCTAGACTAACGAGATCCGTCTGTACAACCGTCTTCTATATCTAGACTAACGAGATCCGTCTGTACAACCGTCTTCTATATCTCGACTAACGAGATCCGCCTGTACAACCGTCTTCTATATCTAGACTAACGAGATCCGTCTGTACAACCGTCTTCTATATCTAGACTAACGAGATTCGTCTGTACAACCGTCTTCTATATCTAGACTAACGAGATCCGTCTGTACAACCGTCTTCTATATCTAGACTAACGAGATCCGTCTGTACAAACGTTTTCAATATCTAGACTAACGAGATCCGACTGTACAACCGTCTTCTATATCTAGACTAACGAGATCTCTCGTTGTACAACCATCTTCTATATCTAGACTAAGGAGATCTCTCGTTATACAACCGTCTTCTATATCTAGACTAACGAGAACCGTCTGTACAACCGTCTTCTATATCTAGACTAACGAGATACGTCGTTGGACAAACGTCTTCAATATCTAGACTAACGAGATCCGTCTGTACAACCGTCATCTATATCTAGACTAACGAGATCCGTCTGTACAACCGTCTTCTATATCTCGACTAACGTGATCCGCCTGTACAACCGTCTTCTATATCTAGACTAACGAGATTCGTCTGTACAACCGTCTTGTATATCTAGACTAACGAGATCCGTCGTTGTACAACCGTCTTCTATATCTAGACTAACGAGATCCGTCTGTACAACCGTCTTCTATATCTAGACTAACGAGATCCGTCGTTGTACAACCGTCTTCTATTTCTAGACTAACGAGATCCGTCGTTGTACAACTGTCTTCTATATCTAGATTAACGAGATCCGTCTGTACAACCGTCTTCTATATCTAGACTAACGAGATCCGTCTGTACAACCGTCTTCTATTTCTAGACTAACGAGATCCGTCGTTGTACAACTGTCTTCTATATCTAGACTAACGAGATCCGTCTGTACAACCGTCTTCTATATCTAGACTAACGAGATCCGTCTGTACAAACGTCTTCAATATCTTGACTAACGAGATCCGTCTGTACAACCGTCTTCTATATCTAGACTAACGAGATCCGTCTGTACAACCGTCTTCTATTTCTAGACTAACGAGATCCGTCGTTGTACAACCGTCTTCTATATCTAGACTAACGAGATCCGTCTGTACAACCGTCTTCTATATCTAGACTAACGAGATCCGTCTGTACAACCGTCTTCTATATCTAGACTAACGAGATCTCTCGTTGTACAACCATCTTCTATATCTAGACTAAGGAGATCTCTCGTTATACAACCGTCTTCTATATCTAGACTAACGAGAACCGTCTGTACAACCGTCTTCTATATCTAGACTAACGAGATACGTCGTTGGACAAACGTCTTCAATATCTAGACTAACGAGATCCGTCTGTACAACCGTCTTCTATATCTAGACTAACGAGATCCGTCTGTACAACCGTCTTCTATATCTCGACTAACGAGATCCGCCTGTACAACCGTCTTCTATATCTAGACTAACGAGATCCGTCTGTACAACCGTCTTCTATATCTAGACTAACGAGATTCGTCTGTACAACCGTCTTCTATATCTAGACTAACGAGATACGTCGTTGGACAAACGTCTTCAATATCTAGACTAACGAGATCCGCCTGTACAACCGTCTTCTATTTCTAGACTAACGAGATCCGTCTGTACAACCGTCTTCTATATCTCGACTAACGAGATCCGTCTGTACAACCGTCTTCTATATCTAGACTAACGAGATCCGTCTGTACAACCGTCTTGTATATCTAGACTAACGAGATCCGTCGTTGTACAACCGTCTTCTATATCTAGACTAACGAGATCCGTCTGTACAACCGTCTTCTATATCTAGACTAACGAGATCCGTCGTTGTACAACCGTCTTCTATTTCTAGACTAACGAGATCCGTCGTTGTACAACTGTCTTCTATATCTAGACTAACGAGATCCGTCTGTACAACCGTCTTCTATATCTAGACTAACGAGATCCGTCTGTACAACCGTCTTGTATATCTAGACTAACGAGATCCGTCGTTGTACAACCGTCTTCTATATCTAGACTAACGAGATCCGTCGTTGTACAACCGTCTTCTATTTCTAGACTAACGAGATCCGTCGTTGAACAACCGTCTTCTATATCTAGACTAACGAGATCCGTCTGTACAACCGTCTTCTATATCTAGACTAACGAGATCCGTCTGTACAAACGTCTTCTATATCTCGACTAACGAGATCCGTCTGTACAACCGTCTTCTATATCTAGACTAACGAGATCCGTCTGTACAACCGTCTTGTATATCTAGACTAACGAGATCCGTCGTTGTACAACCGTCTTCTATATCTAGACTAACGAGATCCGTCTGTACAACCGTCTTCTATATCTAGACTAACGAGATTCGTCGTTGTACAACCGTCTTCTATATCTAGACTAACGAGATCCGTCTGTACAACCGTCTTCTATATCTAGACTAACGAGATTCGTCTGTACAACCGTCTTCTATATCTAGACTAACGAGATACGTCGTTGGACAAACGTCTTCAATATCTAGACTAACGAGATCCGCCTGTACAACCGTCTTCTATTTCTAGACTTACGAGATCCGTCTGTACAACCGTCTTCTATATCTCGACTAACGAGATCCGTCTGTACAACCGTCTTCTATATCTAGACTAACGAGATCCGTCTGTACAACCGTCTTGTATATCTAGACTAACGAGATCCGTCGTTGTACAACCGTCTTCTATATCTAGACTAACGAGATCCGTCTGTACAACCGTCTTCTATATCTAGACTAACGAGATCCGTCGTTGTACAACTGTCTTCTATATCTAGATTAACGAGATCCGTCTGTACAACCGTCTTCTATATCTAGACTAACGAGATCCGTCTGTACAACCGTCTTCTATTTCTAGACTAACGAGATCCGTCGTTGTACAACTGTCTTCTATATCTAGACTAACGAGATCCGTCTGTACAACCGTCTTCTATATCTAGACTAACGAGATCCGTCTGTACAAACGTCTTCAATATCTTGACTAACGAGATCCGTCTGTACAACCGTCTTCTATATCTAGACTAACGAGATCCGTCAGTACAACCGTCTTCTATTTCTAGACTAACGAGATCCGTCGTTGTACAACCGTCTTCTATATCTAGACTAACGAGATCCGTCTGTACAACCGTCTTCTATATCTAGACTAACGAGATCCGTCTGTACAACCGTCTTCTATATCTAGACTAACGAGATCTCTCGTTGTACAACCATCTTCTATATCTAGACTAAGGAGATCTCTCGTTATACAACCGTCTTCTATATCTAGACTAACGAGAACCGTCTGTACAACCGTCTTCTATATCTAGACTAACGAGATACGTCGTTGGACAAACGTCTTCAATATCTAGACTAACGAGATCCGTCTGTACAACCGTCTTCTATATCTAGACTAACGAGATCCGTCTGTACAACCGTCTTCTATATCTCGACTAACGAGATCCGCCTGTACAACCGTCTTCTATATCTAGACTAACGAGATCCGTCTGTACAACCGTCTTCTATATCTAGACTAACGAGATTCGTCTGTACAACCGTCTTCTATATCTAGACTAACGAGATACGTCGTTGGACAAACGTCTTCAATATCTAGACTAACGAGATCCGCCTGTACAACCGTCTTCTATTTCTAGACTAACGAGATCCGTCTGTACAACCGTCTTCTATATCTCGACTAACGAGATCCGTCTGTACAACCGTCTTCTATATCTCGACTAACGAGATCCGTCTGTACAACCGTCTTCTATATCTAGACTAACGAGATCCGTCTGTACAACCGTCTTGTATATCTAGACTAACGAGATCCGTCGTTGTACAACCGTCTTCTATATCTAGACTAACGAGATCCGTCTGTACAACCGTCTTCTATATCTAGACTAACGAGATCCGTCGTTGTACAACCGTCTTCTATTTCTAGACTAACGAGATCCGTCGTTGTACAACTGTCTTCTATATCTAGACTAACGAGATCCGTCTGTACAACCGTCTTCTATATCTAGACTAACGAGATCCGTCTGTACAACCGTCTTGTATATCTAGACTAACGAGATCCGTCGTTGTACAACCGTCTTCTATATCTAGACTAACGAGATCCGTCGTTGTACAACCGTCTTCTATTTCTAGACTAACGAGATCCGTCGTTGAACAACCGTCTTCTATATCTAGACTAACGAGATCCGTCTGTACAACCGTCTTCTATATCTAGACTAACGAGATCCGTCTGTACAAACGTCTTCTATATCTCGACTAACGAGATCCGTCTGTACAACCGTCTTCTATATCTAGACTAACGAGATCCGTCTGTACAACCGTCTTGTATATCTAGACTAACGAGATCCGTCGTTGTACAACCGTCTTCTATATCTAGACTAACGAGATCCGTCTGTACAACCGTCTTCTATATCTAGACTAACGAGATTCGTCGTTGTACAACCGTCTTCTATATCTAGACTAACGAGATCCGTCTGTACAACCGTCTTCTATATCTAGACTAACGAGATTCGTCTGTACAACCGTCTTCTATATCTAGACTAACGAGATACGTCGTTGGACAAACGTCTTCAATATCTAGACTAACGAGATCCGCCTGTACAACCGTCTTCTATTTCTAGACTTACGAGATCCGTCTGTACAACCGTCTTCTATATCTCGACTAACGAGATCCGTCTGTACAACCGTCTTCTATATCTAGACTAACGAGATCCGTCTGTACAACCGTCTTGTATATCTAGACTAACGAGATCCGTCGTTGTACAACCGTCTTCTATATCTAGACTAACGAGATCCGTCTGTACAACCGTCTTCTATATCTAGACTAACGAGATCCGTCGTTGTACAACCGTCTTCTATTTCTAGACTAACGAGATCCGTCGTTGTACAACTGTCTTCTATATCTAGACTAACGAGATCCGTCTGTACAACCGTCTTGTATATCTAAACTAATGAGATCCGTCGTTGTACAACCGTCTTCTATATCTAGACTAACGAGATCCGTCTGTACAACCGTCATCTATATCTAGACTAACGAGATCCGTCTGTACAACCGTCTTCTATATCTAGACTAACGAGATCTCTCGTTGTACAACCATCTTCTATATCTAGACTAACGAGATCTCTCGTTATACAACCGTCTTCTATATCTAGACTAACGAGAACCGTCTGTACAACCGTCTTATATATCTAGACTAACGAGATCCGTCTGTACAACCGTCTTCTATAACTAGACTAACGAGATCTCTCGTTATACAACCGTCTTCTATATCTAGACTAACGAGATCCGTCTGTACAACCGTCTTCTATATCTAGACTAACGAGATCCGTCTGTACAACCGTCTTCTATTTCTAGACTAACGAGATCCGTCGTTGTACAACCCTCTTCTATATCTAGACTAACGGGATCCGTCTGTACAACCGTCTTCTATATCTAGACTAACGAGATCTCTCGATATACAACCGTCTTCTATATCTAGACTAACGAGATCCGTCGTTGTACAACCGTCTTCTATATCTAGACTAACGAGATCCGTCTGTACAACCGTCTTCTATATCTAGACTAACGAGATCCGTCTGTACAACCGTCTTCTATATCTAGACTAACGAGATCCGTCTGTACAAACGTCTTCAATATCTAGACTAACGAGATCCGTCTGTACAACCGTCATCTATATCTAGACTAACGAGATCCGTCTGTACAACCGTCTTCTATATCTCGACTAACGAGATCCGCCTGTACAACCGTCTTCTATATCTAGACTAACGAGATCCGTCTGTACAACCGTCTTCTATATCTAGACTAACGAGATCCGTCGTTGTACAACCGTCTTCTATATCTAGACTAACGAGATCCGTCTGTACAACCGTCTTCTATATCTAGACTAACGAGATCCGTCTGCACAACCGTCTTGTATATCTAGACTAACGAGATCCGTCGTTGTACAACCGTCTTCTATATCTAGACTAACGAGAACCGTCTGTACAACCGTCTTCTATATCTAGACTAACGAGATACGTCGTTGGACAAACGTCTTCAATATCTAGACTAACGAGATCCGCCTGTACAACCGTCTTCTATTTCTAGACTAACGAGATCCGTCTGTACAACCGTCTTCTATATCTCGACTAACGAGATCCGTCTGTACAACCGTCTTCTATATCTAGACTAACGAGATCCGTCGTTGTACAACCGTCTTCTATATCTCGACTAACGACATCCGTCTGTACAACCGTCTTCTATATCTAGACTAACGAGATCCGTCGTTGTACAACCGTCTTCTATATCTAGACTAACGAGATCCGTCTGTACAACCGTCTTCTATATCTAGACTAACGAGATCCGTCTGTACAACCGTCTTCTATTTCTAGACTAACGAGATCCGTCGTTGTACAACCGTCTTCTATATCTAGACTAACGAGATCCGTCTGTACAACCGTCTTCTATATCTAGACTAACGAGATCCGTCTGTACAAACGTCTTCAATATCTAGACTAACGAGATCCGACTGTACAACCGTCTTCTATATCTAGACTAACGAGATCTCTCGTTGTACAACCATCTTCTATATCTAGACTAACGAGATCTCTCGTTATACAACCGTCTTCTATATCTAGACTAACGAGAACCGTCTGTACAACTGTCTTCTATATCTAGACTAACGAGAACCGTCTGTACAACCGTCTTCTATATCTAGACTAACGAGATACGTCGTTGGACAAACGTCTTCAATATCTAGACTAACGAGATCCGTCTGTACAACCGTCATCTATATCTAGACTAACGAGATCCGTCTGTACAACCGTCTTCTATATCTCGACTAACGTGATCCGCCTGTACAACCGTCTTCTATATCTAGACTAACGAGATCCGTCTGTACAACCGTCTTCTATTTCTAGACTAACGAGATCCGTCGTTGTACAACCGTCTTCTATATCTAGACTAACGAGATCCGTCTGTACAACCGTCTTCTATATCTAGACTAACGAGATCCGTCTGTACAAACGTCTTCAATATCTAGACTAACGAGATCCGACTGTACAACCGTCTTCTATATCTAGACTAACGAGATCTCTCGTTGTACAACCATCTTCTATATCTAGACTAACGAGATCTCTCGTTATACAACCGTCTTCTATATCTAGACTAACGAGAACCGTCTGTACAACTGTCTTCTATATCTAGACTAACGAGAACCGTCTGTACAACCGTCTTCTATATCTAGACTAACGAGATACGTCGTTGGACAAACGTCTTCAATATCTAGACTAACGAGATCCGTCTGTACAACCGTCATCTATATCTAGACTAACGAGATCCGTCTGTACAACGGTCTTCTATATCTCGACTAACGTGATCCGCCTGTACAACCGTCTTCTATATCTAGACTAACGAGAACCGTCTGTACAACTGTCTTCTATATCTAGACTAACGAGAACCGTCTGTACAACCGTCTTCTATATCTAGACTAACGAGATACGTCGTTGGACAAACGTCTTCAATATCTAGACTAACGAGATCCGTCTGTACAACCGTCATCTATATCTAGACTAACGAGATCCGTCTGTACAACCGTCTTCTATATCTCGACTAACGTGATCCGCCTGTACAACCGTCTTCTATATCTAGACTAACGAGATCCGTCTGTACAACCGTCTTGTATATCTAGACTAACGAGATCCGTCGTTGTACAACCGTTTTCTATATCTAGACTAACGAGATCCGTCTGTACAACCGTCTTCTATATCTAGACTAACGAGATCCGTCGTTGTACAACCGTCTTCTATTTCTAGACTAACGAGATCCGTCGTTGTACAACTGTCTTCTATATCTAGACTAACGAGATCCGTCTGTACAACCGTCTTCTATATCTAGACTAACGAGATCCGTCTGTACAACCGTCTTCTATTTCTAGACTAACGAGATCCGTCGTTGTACAACTGTCTTCTATATCTAGACTAACGAGATCCGTCTGTACAACCGTCTTCTATATCTAGACTAACGAGATCCGTCTGTACAAACGTCTTCAATATCTAGACTAACGAGATCCGTCTGTACAACCGTCTTCTATATCTAGACTAACGAGATCCGTCTGTACAACCGTCTTCTATATCTAGACTAACGAGATCCGTCTGTACAACCGTCTTCTATTTCTAGACTAACGAGATCCGTCTGTACAACCGTCTTCTATATCTAGACTAACGAGATCCGTCTGTACAACCGTCTTGTATATCTAGACTAACGAGATCCGTCGTTGTACAACCGTCTTCTATATCTAGACTAACGAGATCCGTCTGTACAACCGTCTTCTATATCTAGACTAACGAGATCCGTCGTTGTACAACCGTCTTCTATATCTAGACTAACGAGATCCGTCTGTACAACCGTCTTCTATTTCTAGACTAACGAGATCCGTCGTTGTACAACCGTCTTCTATATCTAGACTAACGAGATCCGTCTGTACAACCGTCTTCTATATCTAGACTAACGAGATCCGTCTGTACAAACGTCTTCAATATCTAGACTAACGAGATCCGACTGTACAACCGTCTTCTATATCTAGACTAACGAGATCTCTCGTTGTACAACCATCTTCTATACCTAGACTAACGAGATCTCTCGTTATACAACCGTCTTCTATATCTAGACTAACGAGAACCGTCTGTACAACTGTCTTCTATATCTAGACTAACGAGAACCGTCTGTACAACCGTCTTCTATATCTAGACTAACGAGATACGTCGTTGGACAAACGTCTTCAATATCTAGACTAACGAGATCCGTCTGTACAACCGTCTTCTATATCTAGACTAACGAGATCCGTCTGTACAACCGTCTTCTATATCTCGACTAACGAGATCCGCCTGTACAACCGTCTTCTATATCTAGACTAACGAGATCCGTCTGTACAACCGTCTTCTATATCTAGACTAACGAGATTCGTCTGTACAACCGTCTTCTATATCTAGACTAACGAGATACGTCGTTGGACAAACGTCTTCAATATCTAGACTAACGAGATCCGCCTGTACAACCGTCTTCTATTTCTAGACTAACGAGATCCGTCTGTACAACCGTCTTCTATATCTCGACTAACGAGATCCGTCTGTACAACCGTCTTCTATATCTAGACTAACGAGATCCGTCTGTACAACCGTCTTGTATATCTAGACTAACGAGATCCGTCGTTGTACAACCGTCTTCTATATCTAGACTAACGAGATCCGTCTGTACAACCGTCTTCTATATCTAGACTAACGAGATCCGTCGTTGTACAACCGTCTTCTATTTCTAGACTAACGAGATCCGTCGTTGTACAACTGTCTTCTATATCTAGACTAACGAGATCCGTCTGTACAACCGTCTTGTATATCTAGACTAACGAGATCCGTCGTTGTACAACCGTCTTCTATATCTAGACTAACGAGATCCGTCTGTACAACCGTCTTCTATATCTAGACTAACGAGATCCGTCGTTGTACAACCGTCTTCTATTTCTAGACTAACGAGATCCGTCGTTGTACAACTGTCTTCTATATCTAGAGTAACGAGATCCGTCTGTACAACCGTCTTCTATATCTAGACTAACGAGATCCGTCTGTACAAACGTCTTCTATTTCTAGACTAACGAGATCCGTCGTTGTACAACTGTCTTCTATATCTAGACTAACGAGATCCGTCTGTACAACCGTCTTCTATATCTAGACTAACGAGATCCGTCTGTACAAACGTCTTCAATATCTAGACTAACGAGATCCGTCTGTACAACCGTCTTCTATATCTAGACTAACGAGATCTCTCGTTGTACAACCATCTTCTATATCTAGACTAACGAGATCTCTCGTTATACAACCGTCTTCTATATCTAGAGTAACGAGAACCGTCTGTACAACCGTCTTCTATATGTAGACTAACGAGATACGTCGTTGGACAAACGTCTTCTATATCTAGACTAACGAGATCCGTCTGTACAACCGTCTTGTATATCTAAACTAATGAGATCCGTCGTTGTACAACCGTCTTCTATATCTAGACTAACGAGATCCGTCTGTACAACCGTCTTCTATATCTAGACTAACGAGATCCGTCGTTGTACAACCGTCTTCTATTTCTAGACTAACGAGATCCGTCGTTGAACAACCGTCTTCTATATCTAGACTAACGAGATCCGTCTGTACAACCGTCTTCTATATCTAGACTAACGAGATCCGTCTGTACAAACGTCTTCAATATCTAGACTAACGAGATCCGTCTGTACAACCGTCATCTATATCTAGACTAACGAGATCCGTCTGTACAACCGTCTTCTATATCTCGACTAACGAGATCCGCCTGTACAACCGTCTTCTATATCTAGACTAACGAGATCCGTCTGTACAACCGTCTTCTATATCTAGACTAACGAGATTCGTCTGTACAACCGTCTTCTATATCTAGACTAACGAGATACGTCGTTGGACAAACGTCTTCAATATCTAGACTAACGAGATCCGCCTGTACAACCGTCTTCTATTTCTAGACTAACGAGATCCGTCTGTACAACCGTCTTCTATATCTCGACTAACGAGATCCGTCTGTACAACCGTCTTCTATATCTAGACTAACGAGATCCGTCGTTGTACAACCGTCTTCTATATCTCGACTAACGACATCCGTCTGTACAACCGTCTTCTATATCTAGACTAACGAGATCCGTCGTTGTACAACCGTCTTCTATATCTAGACTAACGAGATCCGTCTGTACAACCGTCTTCTATATCTAGACTAACGAGATCCGTCTGTACAACCGTCTTCTATTTCTAGACTAACGAGATCCGTCGTTGTACAACCGTCTTCTATATCTATACTAACGAGATCCGTCTGTACAACCGTCTTCTATATCTAGACTAACGAGATCCGTCTGTACAAACGTCTTCAATATCTAGACTAACGAGATCCGACTGTACAACCGTCTTCTATATCTAGACTAACGAGATCTCTCGTTGTACAACCATCTTCTATATCTAGACTAAGGAGATCTCTCGTTATACAACCGTCTTCTATATCTAGACTAACGAGAACCGTCTGTACAACCGTCTTCTATATCTAGACTAACGAGATATGTCGTTGGACAAACGTCTTCAATATCTAGACTAACGAGATCTGTCTGTACAACCATCTTCTATATCTAGACTAACGAGATACGTCGTTGGACAAACGTCTTCAATATCTAGACTAACGAGATCCGTCTGTACAACCGTCATCTATATCTAGACTAACGAGATCCGTTTGTACAACCGTCTTCTATATCTCGACTAACGTGATCCGCCTGTACAACCGTCTTCTATATCTAGACTAACGAGATCCTTCTGTACAACCGTCTTCTATATCTATACTAACGAGATCCGTCTGTACAACCGTCTTCTATATCTAGACTAACGAGATCCGTCTGTACAAACGTCTTCAATATCTAGACTAACGAGATCCGACTGTACAACCGTCTTCTATATCTAGACTAACGAGATCTCTCGTTGTACAACCATCTTCTATATCTAGACTAAGGAGATCTCTCGTTATACAACCGTCTTCTATATCTAGACTAACGAGAACCGTCTGTACAACCGTCTTCTATATCTAGACTAACGAGATACGTCGTTGGACAAACGTCTTCAATATCTAGACTAACGAGATCTGTCTGTACAACCATCTTCTATATCTAGACTAACGAGATACGTCGTTGGACAAACGTCTTCAATATCTAGACTAACGAGATCCGTCTGTACAACCGTCATCTATATCTAGACTAACGAGATCCGTCTGTACAACCGTCTTCTATATCTCGACTAACGTGATCCGCCTGTACAACCGTCTTCTATATCTAGACTAACGAGATCCTTCTGTACAACCGTCTTCTATATCTAGACTAATGAGATTCGTCTGTACAACCGTCTTCTATATCTAGACTAACGAGATACGTCGTTGGACAAACGTCTTCAATATCTAGACTAACGAGATCCGCCTGTACAACCGTCTTCTATTTCTAGACAAAGGAGATCCGTCTGTACAACCGTCTTCTATATCTCGACTAACGAGATCCGCCGGTACAACCCTCTTCTATATCTAGACTAACGAGATCCGTCTGTACAACCGTCTTCTATATCTAGACTAACGAGATTCGTCTGTACAACCGTCTTCTATATCTAGACTAACGAGATACGTCGTTGGACAAACGTCTTCAATATCTAGACTAACGAGATCCGCCTGTACAACCGTCTTCTATTTCTAGACTAACGAGATCCGTCTGTACAACCGTCTTCTATATCTCGACTAACGAGATCCGTCTGTACAACCGTCTTCTATATCTAGACTAACGAGATCCGTCGTTGTACAACCGTCTTCTATATCTCGACTAACGAGATCTGTCTGTACAACCGTCTTCTATATCTAGACTAACGAGATCCGTCTGTACAACCGTCTTCTATTTCTAGACTAACGAGATCCGTCGTTGTACAACCGTCTTCTATATCTAGACTAACGAGATCCGTCTGTACAACCGTCTTCTATATCTAGACTAACGAGATCCGTCTGTACAACCGTCTTCTATTTCTAGACTAACGAGATCCGTCGTTGTACAACCGTCTTCTATATCTAGACTAACGAGATCCGTCTGTACAACCGTCTTCTATATCTAGACTAACGAGATCCGTCTGTACAAACGTCTTCAATATCTAGACTAACGAGATCCGACTGTACAACCGTCTTCTATATCTAGACTAACGAGATCTCTCGTTGTACAACCATCTTCTATACCTAGACTAACGAGATCTCTCGTTATACAACCGTCTTCTATATCTAGACTAACGAGAACCGTCTGTACAACCGTCTTCTATATCTAGACTAACGAGATACGTCGTTGGACAAACGTCTTCAATATCTAGACTAACGAGATCCGTCTGTACAACCGTCATCTATATCTAGACTAACGAGATCCGTCTGTACAACCGTCTTCTATATCTCGACTAACGTGATCCGCCTGTACAACCGTCTTCTATATCTAGACTAACGAGATCCGTCTGTACAACCGTCTTGTATATCTAGACTAACGAGATCCGTCGTTGTACAACCGTCTTCTATATCTAGACTAACGAGATCCGTCTGTACAACCGTCTTCTATATCTAGACTAACGAGATCCGTCGTTGTACAACCGTCTTCTATTTCTAGACTAACGAGATCCGTCGTTGTACAACTGTCTTCTATATCTAGACTAACGAGATCCGTCTGTACAACCGTCTTCTATATCTAGACTAACGAGATCCGTCTGTACAACCGTCTTCTATTTCTAGACTAACGAGATCCGTCGTTGTACAACTGTCTTCTATATCTAGACTAACGAGATCCGTCTGTACAACCGTCTTCTATATCTAGACTAACGAGATCCGTCTGTACAAACGTCTTCAATATCTAGACTAACGAGATCCGTCTGTACAACCGTCTTCTATATCTAGACTAACGAGATCCGTCTGTACAAACGTCTTCAATATCTAGACTAACGAGATCCGACTGTACAACCGTCTTCTATATCTAGACTAACGAGATCTCTCGTTGTACAACCATCTTCTATATCTAGACTAAGGAGATCTCTCGTTATACAACCGTCTTCTATATCTAGACTAACGAGAACCGTCTGTACAACCGTCTTCTATATCTAGACTAACGAGATACGTCGTTGGACAAACGTCTTCAATATCTAGACTAACGAGATCTGTCTGTACAACCATCTTCTATATCTAGACTAACGAGATACGTCGTTGGACAAACGTCTTCAATATCTAGACTAACGAGATCCGTCTGTACAACCGTCATCTATATCTAGACTAACGAGATACGTCGTTGGACAAACGTCTTCAATATCTAGACTAACGAGATCTGTCTGTACAACCATCTTCTATATCTAGACTAACGAGATACGTCGTTGGACAAACGTCTTCAATATCTAGACTAACGAGATCCGTCTGTACAACCGTCATCTATATCTAGACTAACGAGATCCGTCTGTACAACCGTCTTCTATATCTCGACTAACGTGATCCGCCTTTTTTTTTTTTTTTTTTTTTTTTTTTTATAGAGGGGGAAAATGCTTTATGCATACCCCGGTACGGATACCGGGGTTATGTGGGACTCCCCACCCTAATGGTGGGATACCCACTAAAAACCCCCTCTCTCATGGCCGCCTTATCTTGCCTACTCACTGTGGTGGGAACCTCGGTGCATTACTTCCACCACAGTGTCCCTACGGTGTAGGCCCCGCCTCTTATGTACAAATTACTTATAAATAAAATAAATACTATGTACATACATTCACATGTGCACAACCACGATACTTATTTACTATTGACGAAATAAATACGCGGTTGACACCACAAAATAAATAGGTACGTGTCACAACGACAAACACACAACATTTATAACATAGACGGAATAAATACGCGCCACCACAGTACAACGTCGGAATAAATACGCGATAAACACCCACTTATCCCATAGACCCACCTTATGGGGGGGAGGGGACCGTCCTCCTAACCCTTTTGCTGGGGGGGGTCTGCCTCCTTGGGCCGCCCCATTCCTCTTCCTTTTTTGGGCCCTTCTCCTTCTCTCCTGCGCCCTCCTTTGGGCCTCCAGTCTGGCGGCTGCTGCCCGGGCATCCCTCAGGGCTTTTTCTTTTGACGCTTCCCTCCGGGCCCTCGCGCCCATGACTGTGGACGCGAAGGCACGGAGGTGCGCCCACTTATCATCCGCCCCCATAGCGAGGCGGACCACTGTATTGGGGTCTATCGGGGCCCCCAGGGCCACGGCCAAAGCCCGCCGTTCTTCCTCGAATGCCGGGCACACCACGAGGACGTGCTCGGCATCGTCGTTCGCCGCCCCGCATTCCTCACATACCCCACTTATTGCCTTCCCTATCCTCTTCCTGAAGGCCCCGAAAGACCCGTGTCCGGTGAGGAGCTGGATCAGCCAGTAGTCCAGCTGACGTGCGAACCCAGCTCCCACCGCAAAGGTACTCGCCACGGGCACCAGCCGCCTGGTCCAATACTCCGGGCCCATCTCCTCCCAGGTCTCCTGCCACTTCGCGAGGGCCGTCACCAGGGCCCTTCTCCTGTGGTCGGCTGCTCTCACCCTCATCGCATTAAGGTCGTCCCTTAGTTTCGGGTTCGCCCTGTCCGCCGCCCTTAGGTCATAAACCTCCCTCCACATCGCCACCTTCAATTCAAGGGGCATCCTTCCAGCGAGGACGCAGAGCGCCTGACGGGACACCGTCCTATACGACGTAGTCGTCCTTATCAGGGCTGACCTCTGCGCCCTGCGGAGGGAGGTGAGGTTCACGCCCACCCGCAGGGCTGACGACCATACCGGGGCGGCATACGTCAGCACCGACTCCCAAACGTTATAGTAGAGTCGCCTCGAGGCAACCGAGGGACCCCTAACGTTTGGGAGGAGCGCCGACAGGGCACCCACCACTTTGTCGGCCCGTATGACCGCCCCGTCCAGGTGCGTCCTGAACCTCCGACGGCAGTCCAGGGTGACCCCGAGATACTTGGCGGACTCTGTGGCCGCCACCATCGATCCCATCACCGGGAATTCCCTCCCTTTGTCCTCGCGAAGGCCCGCCAGGACGATGACCTCGGTTTTATCCGAGGCCATCTCCAGGCCAGAGGCCTCGAACCAGGCCCTAACCCTCCCGAGCGTTTCGGCCATCATAGCCTCGACCTGGGTTACGTCCCTAGCTGAAAACATAACTGCCAGGTCGTCGGCGTAAGCGATGGCCTTGACGAAACGCCCGGGACCCACGGTCTTCAGGACCCCGTCATAGACGAGGTTCCAAAGGAAAGGGCCCAG
This sequence comes from Andrena bicolor, assembly GCA_960531205.1. Classification (NCBI taxonomy): domain Eukaryota; kingdom Metazoa; phylum Arthropoda; class Insecta; order Hymenoptera; family Andrenidae; genus Andrena; species Andrena bicolor. The sequence goes on along the minus strand of CAUIJW010000271.1, from coordinate 2,039,116 downwards.
GACCGAGCCCTGAGGGACCCCCGCGTAGACTCCGGTCGTGACCTCGTCATGCTGCGTGTGCACTGTAACACAGCGGTCAGAGAAATAGTCCCTGAGGACCCTCCTGACCGCTGGGTGCACACGCCTCCTGACGAGTTCCCGCATGATGGTGTCCCAGCGGATGGCGTTGAACGCGTTCCGCACATCGATCAACACCATCACGCATAGTCTCCGCTTGGTGGTGGCCACACAGCCCTCCGCGAACGCCATGACCTCTCGAGCAGCCTCCACAGTTCCTACCCCCCTCCTAAAACCGAACTGGGTCGGGGAGAAGGGGTCCCGGCCAATGTGCCTCTCAATCAGCTCCTTCACAGCGTACTCCCACACTTTGCTAAGTGCTGGGAGCACGCTGATCGGGCGATAGGCATTGGGCTCGGTGGGTTGTTTGCCGGGCTTGGGTATCAACACCACCCTCGCCCTCTTCCAGGCCGGAGGGATAGTCCCTCTCCTCAATGTGTCCTCGATCGCCTCCCTCAGGTCCAGGTGGAACGCCCTCGATACCGCGGCCACCACCTCCGATGGTACCGCGTCCAGGCCTGGGGCCTTCTTCGGCTTCAGGCGGGATATGGCCTCTTGCACCATATCGATGTCCACCTCTGGGATCTCCTCAGGTGCCATTAGATCCCCGCTGTCATCATATCCCCCCCTTAGGCTCCTCCCACCGGCTGCTCGGCCACGTGCCACTAGGGCCGGGATTATAGACGGCTGGGCGGGGGCGACAACGGAGGGGGGGAGGGGAGGGGGGGGGGTGCCGTAACAAAGAGATGGTCCAATACCCTCCCGACTTGGGCCGGGGTCATGTTCATCCTCGGTGGACGCCCACCGAGTTTTGACATGACGGCTTTGTACGGCTTCCCCCAGGGGTCCAGGTCGACCTGGGCACATAGGCCCTGCCATTGGGCCTCCTTCGCCCTCCAGATCGCCACCTGAACCCCTCTCCGGGCCACGGAGTAGGCCCTCCGTGCCTCCTCCGCCTCCGGGCCGCCCCTTTTTCTCCGCCTCTGCGCCCTTCTCCTTGCTTTAAAGGAGGCAGCCCGCGCCTCTGCAACCTCCTTACACCACCACCCGTTTGGTTTTCTGGTCCCACGGGGGAGGGACTTTTTTGCGAGCATGTCCCTGGTGGCCTCCTCAAGGGTCCTCTGGAAACGCTCCGCCCTCGGTTCCCCCCTTGGGCCTGGTTCCCCTCGACCGTCCCCTTCCTGCCGACCGTGTAACAGCCCAAAGTGCCTGGCCACCTCGGCAGGGTCCATGTCCTTGGTGGAGTATGCCTGCCAGGTGACCGTCCTGATCGCTGACCTTGTCCTTCTGATGGTATGAAGGACATACCTATGGTCCGAGTACGAGTCCTGGCTAAGGACCTCGCTCTTCACACCTTTGGCTGTTACACGGTCCGCGGACAGGATATCGATAAACGATCTCCTACCGTTCCTTTCAAAAGTAAATTTGTACCTTTCTGGGACCTTTATTGGGACCAGGCCCTGTCTCCCCAGCAGATCCAGGGTCGCCGTCCCCTTTCTGTCCAATCGGCCCCCTCCCCAGGCCGGGGATCTCGCGTTAAAATCGCCCGCCAGGAGTACGCCCATGCCCGAGGACCTCATTTCCGTGATGATACCCTCGATGGTATCCAGGTAGTCCCCAAACTCCGCCAGTGTGGCTTTGGGTGTGCGGTAACAGCTCAACAGCACTTTACCTTCCCAACTGACCGCGACCACCCCGTTTGCCACCACGGGGCGGGCCATCGTTGGGAAGTGGCCGCTGAAGCCTGTTACCCAAATGGAGGCATCTCCGGCCGCATCGTTGAACCAATAGTTCAGCTGTCGATACGGCTCGGAGATGATCACCACATCTGCCGAGAGCTGGGACATCACGTGTTCCATGATGTCCTGGGCTAGGCGACTCCTGTTCAGGTTTATCTGGGCCACCTTAAGGGCCATTCACCGCGCTAGTACCCCCGCGTCCCTTCGGCTCCGTCCTGGGTGTAGCTCCATTGGGGGGTCTATTGGACGGGCAGGCCAGGGATGCTGTGACGTGTGCAGTTCCTGGTCCCGTACGCCCCTCTTTTAGGCACACGCCACACCTGGGGGGGTTGGAGCACCGGGCGATCAGGTGATCGGTCGCCCCGCACCTCCTACACAGCTCCTCCCCCTCCCCCACGGTGGGACAGTCCCTGGCCATGTGCCCAGACATATGGCACCTGAAACACCTTGTGATACGCGGGAGGACCCTGGCCCTTGCCCACGTAAGGCCGGACCTGAAACGAACCCTGCCCTCGCGGAGGTTGCTCAGGTCGTTCAGGGCTGCCTCCACCACCGCTGTCTGCGTGCCCCTCGGGCCAAGTCTCAGTGACCTCAGCCCGAGCAGTTCCGGGGCCACCTTGAGGGCCCCCCCCAAGTCCCGTAATATTTCAGGGCCCTCGACCGTCGGGTCCAGGTCCCTGATTTCCATGGACACCTTATTCTGCAGCGGGGTGCAGACCAACCCCGCCCCGATCTTTCCCCTAATATTCTGGGCCAGGGTCTCCGCTTTGGTGCCCTTCTCCATTTCGAGGAGGATGTGGCCCTGGTGGGATTTCTTCACTCCCTTCACACCCGTCAGGGTCTCCCTCCCCTTTGACAGGAGGAGTTTGTACGTGTCCAGGTACGTCCCCAAAGGGGGGACCCTTACGAGGACCGCCTCTGGCCTCTTTCTCGTACGGGGTGGTGGCTTCGGGAGGGGGATCTTCATTCCCTCCTGTCCGCCCCTAGAGTTTCCCCCCTTGGGTTTACCGGGGGTCCCCACCCATCCCCCCTGAGCATGCCGCGGCTGATTGTGGAACTGCCCCAGTTGAAGCCGCTGTTGCTGTTGCTGCTGCAGTTGCTGTTGCTGTAGCTGTTGCAGCTGCTGCACTTGCTGTTGTTGCTGCTGTTGCAGCTGCTGTTGCTGTTGTTGCTGCTGCGGTTGCAGCCGTTGCAACGGCTGTTGCTGTCCCTGCAGGGGGGGCCACTGCAGTCGTTGGACCCGGTCGGGTCCCTGGGGAGGAGGAGGCCACTGCAGCCACAGCTGGGACTGCATGCCCGTCAGGGTCGGCTGCAGCATCGGCCACTGTTGGGGGGACAGCCCCTCCCCGAGTACCCACTGCCGCCCCGCTGGTGGGCCAGCGGCGAGCTTTTGGGCTAGGAGGTCTTTCCTCCTCGCTTCCCTGCGTTCCCTCCTAATCTGTCCCTTCGTCTTTATGAGGACCATGGGACCCTCGTTCGCACTCCCCGGCTGTTTCCCCCCATCATCGAGGGGAGCAAGGGGTATGTTCCCCTCCGGAGGAGCTGCTCCCACCCTGGCCTTCTCCACCAGGGGATCCTGCGCCAACGGAATCGCCGGGTGATCCAGTTCCACCAGTTCGACCAGGTTGTTCCCTCCCTCGCCGACCTCCAACAGAGCCCTCTTCTTACTGGCTTCCTGTTGGGGTGACGGGGAGGTCCTAAGCCTCTTGGCCTTCTTTTTTTCCTGCTGCCGATGCTGCTGCATCGCCCCACTGGGGCCAGCCTCGGGGGGCCTCTGGGCAACCGTGCTGAGGGGCGTGGAACTGGATGGGCCCCCACCCCCTTCCATACCGATCTGGGGGGAGCATTGGACTCCCCGCTCCCTCGTCAGCTTCTTGGGGACCTCCTTCCACCTGGAGATCTCCCCGGCTGTCGCCACCTCTGCGACCACAGTTGCCGCCTTCTCGCATCTCTTAGTGACCTTCCCCAGGAATTCAAGAACCCACTTGACCGAGGCCACCTTCGAAGATGCCTTCCTCTCGCTGAATTCTCTGGTGGCCTTGACACAATCCCCTACAACGCCCCTCAGCAGGGTGGCCACTTCGGCTAGGCGGTAGCCGGAGACCCCCTCCGGTATGCCGCCCCCGATCTGGGTCGTTTTCACCGCGACCTTCGCTCCATTCGCGGGTGGGACCACGAGGTCTGCAGCTTTGGCTGCCACTCCGCCCCGCTCCCACGGATTAGCTCCCGTCGCTCTCCCAGCTTCGTCGACTCTTGAGGCCGAACTGGACCTCTGTTTGCCGGGCTCCTCCACCCGGCATCTACCGATGGGCCCCACCAGTTCCGGCTCTTTCTGTGTCGGCAGCTTGGCTGCCACTTCCGCCGGTTTGGTCTGCTCATCCTCCTTCTTCTTCTTCATCCCATCCTCCCCCTGCTTCTCGGGGGCCGACTCCTGGGCCCCACTGCAGGACGAGGTCCCGGATGGGGGGGTCCTCATTAGACCCTTCCCCTTGAAGACGCCCGTGGGTGGGTCTCCGGGGGTCCCATACCGGGGGAGGTTCTCGAGCTCGGAGGGGATTTGTCCCCCCCTCCTCGTCGTTCTCTCCTTAGGTGAGGGGGTCTCCGGGATGAGGCACGGCCCAGGGTCCCTCGCCGGTTTGGCTCTCTGAAGCCATGCCTCACACCCGCCCCTCCAATCGATCCGTTCATTATCGTTCTCGTATTCCTTTGGTCGCTTGCCTTGGTCAACAGCTGTCGCTTCTTCCGGGAAGGCTTCCCCGGTGGCACCGGCCCGCTGCTTCAGCACGGTGTCGTTGGTCGCATTCACTCCCGCCGTGCTACCAACATCGCACGTGGGTCCCGCTATTACTTCAGGAATCGCCGAGATTACATCCGAGGCTCGGCCAATTTCTGACATGGTCATAGGAGGAGAGTGTCTTAAGGGCGACGGCCCTACCGCCCAGCGGATTTTCTCCCAACACGGGCCCAGTTGTTGCGGCCCCCGCGGCCAAAACACTCCTGGTTGCCATCCAGGACGGACCTTGAAACGCCGCAAGGTCCTCCATACTCTGGGGCGAGTATCCAGAGCTACCCCAAATGGACCCGTTCTTCTGGTCCATGGTTTCCCCCCTTTCTCCGCTTCCTTACGCCTCTTTCCCCTTTCTCCCGTTCTTGTTGCACCCCGCAGGAGGGCCCCATCCGTTTAACCGCAATAGCGGTGCTCCGGAAGGGAACCACCCGGGGCTGTACGCGCCAGACCACGCAGATCTCATAGCCTTCTCTCTTCTTTCCCAGGTACCTCCAAGGATGAGGCAGGCCCAATCCACAAGCACCACTGCGTCAGGTACGTAGTTCGCCCGGTCTTCGACATGGTCCTTTGTGGTTGTCTCTCTTTCTTCTTTGCAGGCTCCACCATCCGTCTGTGGTCGACCCTTCGCCAGGAGGGCAGCATCCCCCAGCGGCCGCCATTCACAGAACGAGTTCCATACGTGGCGTCGGAAGGAAGACATCGCCGCTCTTCCATCGACCCCCACCACTCACAAGGCAGACGACCCTGGTGCGGACCTTCTAACGCCGCCCAGACCTGACCCAGGGCTACTGCCCACACCTTACACCTTTCAAGGTTCCTCTTTCCCCCCTAACGGCCACAGCACACACCCCAACATCCACTCACACACACAGACACACATACCCGCAAACACACCCCCACCATACACTCCGCACCCCGCTGTGGCCGGGCTATTACAATGGGGGGCCGCCATCCCCCCCAAAGGAGCTGGTCCGCGGCAGGGCCTTCGCCTTCCACTTGAGGTTTTTAGGCCCCAGGGTCAGCTTATAGCTCCTGCTAACCGAGGCGCATCGCCACCCCTCCCCCGTCCCGGCCTGGCCACCGCGAAGTGAACCATCCCGGGCAGGCGAAGGGCAGCTCCACACCCCGGCCATCCTCCTATCCGCCACCTGGAGACGCGCTCGGTCGGTGCTCAACCCAGATCGGCCAAGGCCGATCCAGTCCCCCGCTCCCCTTCACGGGGATAGGGGGACACCGAGTAACGTGATCCGCCTGTACAACCGTCTTCTATATCTAGACTAACGAGATCCGTCTGTACAACCGTCTTCTATATCTAGACTAACGAGATTCGTCTGTACAACCGTCTTCTATATCTAGACTAACGAGATACGTCGTTGGACAAACGTCTTCAATATCTAGACTAACGAGATCCGCCTGTACAACCGTCTTCTATTTCTAGACTAACGAGATCCGTCTGTACAACCGTCTTCTATATCTCGACTAACGAGATCCGTCTGTACAACCGTCTTCTATATCTAGACTAACGAGATCCGTCGTTGTACAACCGTCTTCTATATCTCGACTAACGAGATCCGTCTGTACAACCGTCTTCTATATCTAGACTAACGAGATCCGTCTGTACAACCGTCTTCTATTTCTAGACTAACGAGATCCGTCGTTGTACAACCGTCTTCTATATCTAGACTAACGAGATCCGTCTGTACAACCGTCTTCTATATCTAGACTAACGAGATCCGTCTGTACAACCGTCTTCTATTTCTAGACTAACGAGATCCGTCGTTGTACAACCGTCTTCTATATCTAGACTAACGAGATCCGTCTGTACAACCGTCTTCTATATCTAGACTAACGAGATCCGTCTGTACAAACGTCTTCAATATCTAGACTAACGAGATCCGACTGTACAACCGTCTTCTATATCTAGACTAACGAGATCTCTCGTTGTACAACCATCTTCTATATCTAGACTAACGAGATCTCTCGTTATACAACCGTCTTCTGTATCTAGACTAACGAGAACCGTCTGTACAACTGTCTTCTATATCTAGACTAACGAGAACCGTCTGTACAACCGTCTTCTATATCTAGACTAACGAGATACGTCGTTGGACAAACGTCTTCAATATCTAGACTAACGAGATCCGTCTGTACAACCGTCATCTATATCTAGACTAACGAGATCCGTGTGTACAAACGTCTTCAATATCTAGACTAACGAGATCCGCCTGTACAACCGTCTTCTATTTCTAGACTAACGAGATCCGTCTGTACAACCGGCTTCTACATCTCGACTAACGAGATCCGTCTGTACAACCGTCTTCTATATCTAGACTAACGAGATCCGTCTGTACAACCGTCTTGTATATCTAGACTAACGAGATCCGTCGTTGTACAACCGTCTTCTATATCTAGACTAACGAGATCCGTCGTTGTACAACCGTCTTCTATATCTCGACTAACGAGATCCGTCTGTACAACCGTCTTCTATATCTAGACTAACGAGATCCGTCTGTACAACCGTCTTCTATTTCTAGACTAACGAGATCCGTCGTTGTACAACCGTCTTCTATATCTAGACTAACGAGATCCGTCTGTACAACCGTCTTCTATATCTAGACTAACGAGATCTCTCGTTGTACAACCATCTTCTATATCTAGACTAAGGAGATCTCTCGTTATACAACCGTCTTCAATATCTAGACTAACGAGATCTGTCTGTACAACCATCTTCTATATCTAGACTAACGAGATACGTCGTTGGACAAACGTCTTCAATATCTAGACTAACGAGATCCGTCTGTACAACCGTCATCTATATCTAGACTAACGAGATCCGTCTGTACAACCGTCTTCTATATCTCGACTAACGTGATCCGCCTGTACAACCGTCTTCTATATCTAGACTAACGAGATCCTTCTGTACAACCGTCTTCTATATCTAGACGAACGAGATTCGTCTGTACAACCGTCTTCTATATCTAGACTAACGAGATACGTCGTTGGACAAACGTCTTCAATATCTAGACTAACGAGATCCGTCTGTACAACCGTCATCTATATCTAGACTAACGAGATCCGTGTGTACAAACGTCTTCAATATCTAGACTAACGAGATCCGCCTGTACAACCGTCTTCTATTTCTAGACTAACGAGATCCGTCTGTACAACCGGCTTCTACATCTCGACTAACGAGATCCGTCTGTACAACCGTCTTCTATATCTAGACTAACGAGATCCGTCTGTACAACCGTCTTGTATATCTAGACTAACGAGATCCGTCGTTGTACAACCGTCTTCTATATCTAGACTAACGAGATCCGTCGTTGTACAACCGTCTTCTATATCTCGACTAACGAGATCCGTCTGTACAACCGTCTTCTATATCTAGACTAACGAGATCCGTCTGTACAACCGTCTTCTATTTCTAGACTAACGAGATCCGTCGTTGTACAACCGTCTTCTATATCTAGACTAACGAGATCCGTCTGTACAACCGTCTTCTATATCTAGACTAACGAGATCCTTCTGTACAACCGTCTTCTATATCTAGACGAACGAGATTCGTCTGTACAACCGTCTTCTATATCTAGACTAACGAGATACGTCGTTGGACAAACGTCTTCAATATCTAGACTAACGAGATCCGCCTGTACAACCGTCTTCTATTTCTAGACTAACGAGATCCGTCTGTACAACCGTCTTCTATATCTCGACTAACGAGATCCGCCGGTACAACCGTCTTCTATATCTAGACTAACGAGATCCGTCTGTACAACCGTCTTCTATATCTAGACTAACGAGATTCGTCTGTACAACCGTCTTCTATATCTAGACTAACGAGATACGTCGTTGGACAAACGTCTTCAATATCTAGACTAACGAGATCCGCCTGTACAACCGTCTTCTATTTCTAGACTAACGAGATCCGTCTGTACAACCGTCTTCTATATCTCGACTAACGAGATCCGTCTGTACAACCGTCTTCTATATCTAGACTAACGAGATCCGTCGTTGTACAACCGTCTTCTATATCTCGACTAACGAGATCCGTCTGTACAACCGTCTTCTATATCTAGACTAACGAGATACGTCGTTGGACAAACGTCTTCAATATCTAGACTAACGAGATCCGCCTGTACAACCGTCTTCTATTTCTAGACTAACGAGATTCGTCTGTACAACCGTCTTCTATATCTAGACTAACGAGATCTCTCGTTGTACAACCATCTTCTATACCTAGACTAACGAGATCTCTCGTTATACAACCGTCTTCTATATCTAGACTAACGAGAACCGTCTGTACAACCGTCTTCTATATCTAGACTAACGAGATACGTCGTTGGACAAACGTCTTCAATATCTAGACTAACGAGATCCGTCTGTACAACCGTCATCTATATCTAGACTAACGAGATCCGTCTGTACAACCGTCTTCTATATCTCGACTAACGTGATCCGCCTGTACAACCGTCTTCTATATCTAGACTAACGAGATCCGTCTGTACAACCGTCTTGTATATCTAGACTAACGAGATCCGTCGTTGTACAACCGTCTTCTATATCTAGACTAACGAGATCCGTCTGTACAACCGTCTTCTATATCTAGACTAACGAGATCCGTCGTTGTACAACCGTCTTCTATTTCTAGACTAACGAGATCCGTCGTTGTACAACTGTCTTCTATATCTAGATTAACGAGATCCGTCTGTACAACCGTCTTCTATATCTAGACTAACGAGATCCGTCTGTACAACCGTCTTCTATTTCTAGACTAACGAGATCCGTCGTTGTACAACTGTCTTCTATATCTAGACTAACGAGATCCGTCTGTACAACCGTCTTCTATATCTAGACTAACGAGATCCGTCTGTACAAACGTCTTCAATATCTAGACTAACGAGATCCGTCTGTACAACCGTCTTCTATATCTAGACTAACGAGATCCGTCTGTACAACCGTCTTCTATTTCTAGACTAACGAGATCCGTCGTTGTACAACCGTCTTCTATATCTAGACTAACGAGATCCGTCTGTACAACCGTCTTCTATATCTAGACTAACGAGATCCGTCTGTACAAACGTCTTCAATATCTAGACTAACGAGATCCGACTGTACAACCGTCTTCTATATCTAGACTAACGAGATCCGTCTGTACAACCGTCTTCTATTTCTAGACTAACGAGATCCGTCGTTGTACAACCGTCTTCTATATCTAGACTAACGAGATCCGTCTGTACAACCGTCTTCTATATCTAGACTAACGAGATACGTCGTTGGACAAACGTCTTCAATATCTAGACTAACGAGATCCGCCTGTACAACCGTCTTCTATTTCTAGACTAACGAGATTCGTCTGTACAACCGTCTTCTATATCTAGACTAACGAGATCTCTCGTTGTACAACCATCTTCTATACCTAGACTAACGAGATCTCTCGTTATACAACCGTCTTCTATATCTAGACTAACGAGAACCGTCTGTACAACCGTCTTCTATATCTAGACTAACGAGATACGTCGTTGGACAAACGTCTTCAATATCTAGACTAACGAGATCCGTCTGTACAACCGTCATCTATATCTAGACTAACGAGATCCGTCTGTACAACCGTCTTCTATATCTCGACTAACGTGATCCGCCTGTACAACCGTCTTCTATATCTAGACTAACGAGATCCGTCTGTACAACCGTCTTGTATATCTAGACTAACGAGATCCGTCGTTGTACAACCGTCTTCTATATCTAGACTAACGAGATCCGTCTGTACAACCGTCTTCTATATCTAGACTAACGAGATCCGTCGTTGTACAACCGTCTTCTATTTCTAGACTAACGAGATCCGTCGTTGTACAACTGTCTTCTATATCTAGATTAACGAGATCCGTCTGTACAACCGTCTTCTATATCTAGACTAACGAGATCCGTCTGTACAACCGTCTTCTATTTCTAGACTAACGAGATCCGTCGTTGTACAACTGTCTTCTATATCTAGACTAACGAGATCCGTCTGTACAACCGTCTTCTATATCTAGACTAACGAGATCCGTCTGTACAAACGTCTTCAATATCTAGACTAACGAGATCCGTCTGTACAACCGTCTTCTATATCTAGACTAACGAGATCCGTCTGTACAACCGTCTTCTATTTCTAGACTAACGAGATCCGTCGTTGTACAACCGTCTTCTATATCTAGACTAACGAGATCCGTCTGTACAACCGTCTTCTATATCTAGACTAACGAGATCCGTCTGTACAAACGTCTTCAATATCTAGACTAACGAGATCCGACTGTACAACCGTCTTCTATATCTAGACTAACGAGATCTCTCGTTGTACAACCATCTTCTATATCTAGACTAACGAGATCTCTCGTTATACAACCGTCTTCTATATCTAGACTAACGAGAACCGTCTGTACAACTGTCTTCTATATCTAGACTAACGAGAACCGTCTGTACAACCGTCTTCTATATCTAGACTAACGAGATACGTCGTTGGACAAACGTCTTCAATATCTAGACTAACGAGATCCGTCTGTACAACCGTCATCTATATCTAGACTAACGAGATCCGTCTGTACAACCGTCTTCTATATCTCGACTAACGTGATCCGCCTGTACAACCGTCTTCTATATCTAGACTAACGAGATCCGTCTGTACAACCGTCTTCTATATCTAGACTAACGAGATCCGTCTGTACAAACGTCTTCAATATCTAGACTAACGAGATCCGACTGTACAACCGTCTTCTATATCTAGACTAACGAGATCTCTCGTTGTACAACCATCTTCTATATCTAGACTAAGGAGATCTCTCGTTATACAACCGTCTTCTATATCTAGACTAACGAGATCCGTCTGTACAACCGTCTTCTATATCTCGACTAACGAGATCCGTCTGTACAACCGTCTTCTATATCAAGACTAACGAGATCCGTCGTTGTACAACCGTCTTCTATATCTCGACTAACGAGATCCGTCTGTACAACCGTCTTCTATATCGAGACTAACGAGATCCGTCTGTACAACCGTCTTCTATTTCTAGACTAACGAGATCCGTCTGTACAACCGTCTTCTATATCTAGACTAACGAGATCCGTCTGTACAAACGTCTTCAATATCTAGACTAACGAGATCCGCCTGTACAACCGTCTTCTATTTCTAGACTAACGAGATCCGTCTGTACAACCGTCTTCTATATCTCGACTAACGAGATCCGTCTGTACAACCGTCTTCTATATCTAGACTAACGAGATCCGTCGTTGTACAACCGTCTTCTATATCTCGACTAACGAGATCCGTCTGTACAACCGTCTTCTATATCTAGACTAACGAGATCCGTCTGTACAACCGTCTTCTATTTCTAGACTAACGAGATCCGTCGTTGTACAACCGTCTTCTATATCTAGACTAACGAGATCCGTCTGTACAACCGTCTTCTATATCTAGACTAACGAGATCCGTCTGTACAACCGTCTTCTATTTCTAGACTAACGAGATCCGTCGTTGTACAACCGTCTTCTATATCTAGACTAACGAGATCCGTCTGTACAACCGTCTTCTATATCTAGACTAACGAGATCCGTCTGTACAAACGTTTTCAATATCTAGACTAACGAGATCCGACTGTACAACCGTCTTCTATATCTAGACTAACGAGATCCGTCTGTACAACCGTCATCTATATCTAGACTAACGAGATCCGTCTGTACAACCGTCTTCTATATCTCGACTAACGTGATCCGCCTGTACAACCGTCTTCTATATCTAGACTAACGAGATCCGTCTGTACAACCGTCTTGTATATCTAGACTAACGAGATCCGTCGTTGTACAACCGTCTTCTATATCTAGACTAACGAGATCCGTCTGTACAACCGTCTTCTATATCTAGACTAACGAGATCCGTCGTTGTACAACCGTCTTCTATTTCTAGACTAACGAGATCCGTCGTTGTACAACTGTCTTCTATATCTAGATTAACGAGATCCGTCTGTACAACCGTCTTCTATATCTAGACTAACGAGATCCGTCTGTACAACCGTCTTCTATTTCTAGACTAACGAGATCCGTCGTTGTACAACTGTCTTCTATATCTAGACTAACGAGATCCGTCTGTACAACCGTCTTCTATATCTAGACTAACGAGATCCGTCTGTACAAACGTCTTCAATATCTAGACTAACGAGATCCGTCTGTACAACCGTCTTCTATATCTAGACTAACGAGATCCGTCTGTACAACCGTCTTCTATATCTCGACTAACGTGATCCGCCTGTACAACCGTCTTCTATATCTAGACTAACGAGATCCTTCTGTACAACCGTCTTCTATATCTAGACGAACGAGATTCGTCTGTACAACCGTCTTCTATATCTAGACTAACGAGATACGTCGTTGGACAAACGTCTTCAATATCTAGACTAACGAGATCCGCCTGTACAACCGTCTTCTATTTCTAGACTAACGAGATCCGTCTGTACAACCGTCTTCTATATCTCGACTAACGAGATCCGCCGGTACAACCGTCTTCTATATCTAGACTAACGAGATCCGTCTGTACAACCGTCTTCTATATCTAGACTAACGAGATTCGTCTGTACAACCGTCTTCTATATCTAGACTAACGAGATACGTCGTTGGACAAACGTCTTCAATATCTAGACTAACGAGATCCGCCTGTACAACCGTCTTCTATTTCTAGACTAACGAGATCCGTCTGTACAACCGTCTTCTATATCTCGACTAACGAGATCCGTCTGTACAACCGTCTTCTATATCTAGACTAACGAGATCCGTCGTTGTACAACCGTCTTCTATATCTCGACTAACGAGATCCGTCTGTACAACCGTCTTCTATATCTAGACTAACGAGATACGTCGTTGGACAAACGTCTTCAATATCTAGACTAACGAGATCCGCCTGTACAACCGTCTTCTATTTCTAGACTAACGAGATTCGTCTGTACAACCGTCTTCTATATCTAGACTAACGAGATCTCTCGTTGTACAACCATCTTCTATACCTAGACTAACGAGATCTCTCGTTATACAACCGTCTTCTATATCTAGACTAACGAGAACCGTCTGTACAACCGTCTTCTATATCTAGACTAACGAGATACGTCGTTGGACAAACGTCTTCAATATCTAGACTAACGAGATCCGTCTGTACAACCGTCATCTATATCTAGACTAACGAGATCCGTCTGTACAACCGTCTTCTATATCTCGACTAACGTGATCCGCCTGTACAACCGTCTTCTATATCTAGACTAACGAGATCCGTCTGTACAACCGTCTTGTATATCTAGACTAACGAGATCCGTCGTTGTACAACCGTCTTCTATATCTAGACTAACGAGATCCGTCTGTACAACCGTCTTCTATATCTAGACTAACGAGATCCGTCGTTGTACAACCGTCTTCTATTTCTAGACTAACGAGATCCGTCGTTGTACAACTGTCTTCTATATCTAGATTAACGAGATCCGTCTGTACAACCGTCTTCTATATCTAGACTAACGAGATCCGTCTGTACAACCGTCTTCTATTTCTAGACTAACGAGATCCGTCGTTGTACAACTGTCTTCTATATCTAGACTAACGAGATCCGTCTGTACAACCGTCTTCTATATCTAGACTAACGAGATCCGTCTGTACAAACGTCTTCAATATCTAGACTAACGAGATCCGTCTGTACAACCGTCTTCTATATCTAGACTAACGAGATCCGTCTGTACAACCGTCTTCTATTTCTAGACTAACGAGATCCGTCGTTGTACAACCGTCTTCTATATCTAGACTAACGAGATCCGTCTGTACAACCGTCTTCTATATCTAGACTAACGAGATCCGTCTGTACAAACGTCTTCAATATCTAGACTAACGAGATCCGACTGTACAACCGTCTTCTATATCTAGACTAACGAGATCTCTCGTTGTACAACCATCTTCTATATCTAGACTAACGAGATCTCTCGTTATACAACCGTCTTCTATATCTAGACTAACGAGAACCGTCTGTACAACTGTCTTCTATATCTAGACTAACGAGAACCGTCTGTACAACCGTCTTCTATATCTAGACTAACGAGATACGTCGTTGGACAAACGTCTTCAATATCTAGACTAACGAGATCCGTCTGTACAACCGTCATCTATATCTAGACTAACGAGATCCGTCTGTACAACCGTCTTCTATATCTCGACTAACGTGATCCGCCTGTACAACCGTCTTCTATATCTAGACTAACGAGATCCGTCTGTACAACCGTCTTCTATATCTAGACTAACGAGATCCGTCTGTACAAACGTCTTCAATATCTAGACTAACGAGATCCGACTGTACAACCGTCTTCTATATCTAGACTAACGAGATCTCTCGTTGTACAACCATCTTCTATATCTAGACTAAGGAGATCTCTCGTTATACAACCGTCTTCTATATCTAGACTAACGAGATCCGTCTGTACAACCGTCTTCTATATCTCGACTAACGAGATCCGTCTGTACAACCGTCTTCTATATCAAGACTAACGAGATCCGTCGTTGTACAACCGTCTTCTATATCTCGACTAACGAGATCCGTCTGTACAACCGTCTTCTATATCGAGACTAACGAGATCCGTCTGTACAACCGTCTTCTATTTCTAGACTAACGAGATCCGTCTGTACAACCGTCTTCTATATCTAGACTAACGAGATCCGTCTGTACAAACGTCTTCAATATCTAGACTAACGAGATCCGCCTGTACAACCGTCTTCTATTTCTAGACTAACGAGATCCGTCTGTACAACCGTCTTCTATATCTCGACTAACGAGATCCGTCTGTACAACCGTCTTCTATATCTAGACTAACGAGATCCGTCGTTGTACAACCGTCTTCTATATCTCGACTAACGAGATCCGTCTGTACAACCGTCTTCTATATCTAGACTAACGAGATCCGTCTGTACAACCGTCTTCTATTTCTAGACTAACGAGATCCGTCGTTGTACAACCGTCTTCTATATCTAGACTAACGAGATCCGTCTGTACAACCGTCTTCTATATCTAGACTAACGAGATCCGTCTGTACAACCGTCTTCTATTTCTAGACTAACGAGATCCGTCGTTGTACAACCGTCTTCTATATCTAGACTAACGAGATCCGTCTGTACAACCGTCTTCTATATCTAGACTAACGAGATCCGTCTGTACAAACGTTTTCAATATCTAGACTAACGAGATCCGACTGTACAACCGTCTTCTATATCTAGACTAACGAGATCTCTCGTTGTACAACCATCTTCTATACCTAGACTAACGAGATCTCTCGTTATACAACCGTCTTCTATATCTAGACTAACGAGAACCGTCTGTACAACCGTCTTCTATATCTAGACTAACGAGATACGTCGTTGGACAAACGTCTTCAATATCTAGACTAACGAGATCCGTCTGTACAACCGTCATCTATATCTAGACTAACGAGATCCGTCTGTACAACCGTCTTCTATATCTCGACTAACGTGATCCGCCTGTACAACCGTCTTCTATATCTAGACTAACGAGATCCGTCTGTACAACCGTCTTGTATATCTAGACTAACGAGATCCGTCGTTGTACAACCGTCTTCTATATCTAGACTAACGAGATCCGCCTGTACAACCGTCTTCTATTTCTAGACTAACGAGATCCGTCTGTACAACCGTCTTCTATATCTCGACTAACGAGATCCGCCGGTACAACCGTCTTCTATATCTAGACTAACGAGATCCGTCTGTACAACCGTCTTCTATATCTAGACTAACGAGATTCGTCTGTACAACCGTCTTCTATATCTAGACTAACGAGATACGTCGTTGGACAAACGTCTTCAATATCTAGACTAACGAGATCCGCCTGTACAACCGTCTTCTATTTCTAGACTAACGAGATCCGTCTGTACAACCGTCTTCTATATCTCGACTAACGAGATCCGTCTGTACAACCGTCTTCTATATCTAGACTAACGAGATCCGTCGTTGTACAACCGTCTTCTATATCTCGACTAACGAGATCCGTCTGTACAACCGTCTTCTATATCTAGACTAACGAGATACGTCGTTGGACAAACGTCTTCAATATCTAGACTAACGAGATCCGCCTGTACAACCGTCTTCTATTTCTAGACTAACGAGATTCGTCTGTACAACCGTCTTCTATATCTAGACTAACGAGATCTCTCGTTGTACAACCATCTTCTATACCTAGACTAACGAGATCTCTCGTTATACAACCGTCTTCTATATCTAGACTAACGAGAACCGTCTGTACAACCGTCTTCTATATCTAGACTAACGAGATACGTCGTTGGACAAACGTCTTCAATATCTAGACTAACGAGATCCGTCTGTACAACCGTCATCTATATCTAGACTAACGAGATCCGTCTGTACAACCGTCTTCTATATCTCGACTAACGTGATCCGCCTGTACAACCGTCTTCTATATCTAGACTAACGAGATCCGTCTGTACAACCGTCTTGTATATCTAGACTAACGAGATCCGTCGTTGTACAACCGTCTTCTATATCTAGACTAACGAGATCCGTCTGTACAACCGTCTTCTATATCTAGACTAACGAGATCCGTCGTTGTACAACCGTCTTCTATTTCTAGACTAACGAGATCCGTCGTTGTACAACTGTCTTCTATATCTAGATTAACGAGATCCGTCTGTACAACCGTCTTCTATATCTAGACTAACGAGATCCGTCTGTACAACCGTCTTCTATTTCTAGACTAACGAGATCCGTCGTTGTACAACTGTCTTCTATATCTAGACTAACGAGATCCGTCTGTACAACCGTCTTCTATATCTAGACTAACGAGATCCGTCTGTACAAACGTCTTCAATATCTAGACTAACGAGATCCGTCTGTACAACCGTCTTCTATATCTAGACTAACGAGATCCGTCTGTACAACCGTCTTCTATTTCTAGACTAACGAGATCCGTCGTTGTACAACCGTCTTCTATATCTAGACTAACGAGATCCGTCTGTACAACCGTCTTCTATATCTAGACTAACGAGATCCGTCTGTACAAACGTCTTCAATATCTAGACTAACGAGATCCGACTGTACAACCGTCTTCTATATCTAGACTAACGAGATCTCTCGTTGTACAACCATCTTCTATATCTAGACTAACGAGATCTCTCGTTATACAACCGTCTTCTATATCTAGACTAACGAGAACCGTCTGTACAACTGTCTTCTATATCTAGACTAACGAGAACCGTCTGTACAACCGTCTTCTATATCTAGACTAACGAGATACGTCGTTGGACAAACGTCTTCAATATCTAGACTAACGAGATCCGTCTGTACAACCGTCATCTATATCTAGACTAACGAGATCCGTCTGTACAACCGTCTTCTATATCTCGACTAACGTGATCCGCCTGTACAACCGTCTTCTATATCTAGACTAACGAGATCCGTCTGTACAACCGTCTTCTATATCTAGACTAACGAGATCCGTCTGTACAAACGTCTTCAATATCTAGACTAACGAGATCCGACTGTACAACCGTCTTCTATATCTAGACTAACGAGATCTCTCGTTGTACAACCATCTTCTATATCTAGACTAAGGAGATCTCTCGTTATACAACCGTCTTCTATATCTAGACTAACGAGATCCGTCTGTACAACCGTCTTCTATATCTCGACTAACGAGATCCGTCTGTACAACCGTCTTCTATATCAAGACTAACGAGATCCGTCGTTGTACAACCGTCTTCTATATCTCGACTAACGAGATCCGTCTGTACAACCGTCTTCTATATCGAGACTAACGAGATCCGTCTGTACAACCGTCTTCTATTTCTAGACTAACGAGATCCGTCTGTACAACCGTCTTCTATATCTAGACTAACGAGATCCGTCTGTACAAACGTCTTCAATATCTAGACTAACGAGATCCGCCTGTACAACCGTCTTCTATTTCTAGACTAACGAGATCCGTCTGTACAACCGTCTTCTATATCTCGACTAACGAGATCCGTCTGTACAACCGTCTTCTATATCTAGACTAACGAGATCCGTCGTTGTACAACCGTCTTCTATATCTCGACTAACGAGATCCGTCTGTACAACCGTCTTCTATATCTAGACTAACGAGATCCGTCTGTACAACCGTCTTCTATTTCTAGACTAACGAGATCCGTCGTTGTACAACCGTCTTCTATATCTAGACTAACGAGATCCGTCTGTACAACCGTCTTCTATATCTAGACTAACGAGATCCGTCTGTACAACCGTCTTCTATTTCTAGACTAACGAGATCCGTCGTTGTACAACCGTCTTCTATATCTAGACTAACGAGATCCGTCTGTACAACCGTCTTCTATATCTAGACTAACGAGATCCGTCTGTACAAACGTTTTCAATATCTAGACTAACGAGATCCGACTGTACAACCGTCTTCTATATCTAGACTAACGAGATCCGTCTGTACAACCGTCATCTATATCTAGACTAACGAGATCCGTCTGTACAACCGTCTTCTATATCTCGACTAACGTGATCCGCCTGTACAACCGTCTTCTATATCTAGACTAACGAGATCCGTCTGTACAACCGTCTTGTATATCTAGACTAACGAGATCCGTCGTTGTACAACCGTCTTCTATATCTAGACTAACGAGATCCGTCTGTACAACCGTCTTCTATATCTAGACTAACGAGATCCGTCGTTGTACAACCGTCTTCTATTTCTAGACTAACGAGATCCGTCGTTGTACAACTGTCTTCTATATCTAGATTAACGAGATCCGTCTGTACAACCGTCTTCTATATCTAGACTAACGAGATCCGTCTGTACAACCGTCTTCTATTTCTAGACTAACGAGATCCGTCGTTGTACAACTGTCTTCTATATCTAGACTAACGAGATCCGTCTGTACAACCGTCTTCTATATCTAGACTAACGAGATCCGTCTGTACAAACGTCTTCAATATCTAGACTAACGAGATCCGTCTGTACAACCGTCTTCTATATCTAGACTAACGAGATCCGTCTGTACAACCGTCTTCTATATCTCGACTAACGTGATCCGCCTGTACAACCGTCTTCTATATCTAGACTAACGAGATCCTTCTGTACAACCGTCTTCTATATCTAGACGAACGAGATTCGTCTGTACAACCGTCTTCTATATCTAGACTAACGAGATACGTCGTTGGACAAACGTCTTCAATATCTAGACTAACGAGATCCGCCTGTACAACCGTCTTCTATTTCTAGACTAACGAGATCCGTCTGTACAACCGTCTTCTATATCTCGACTAACGAGATCCGCCGGTACAACCGTCTTCTATATCTAGACTAACGAGATCCGTCTGTACAACCGTCTTCTATATCTAGACTAACGAGATTCGTCTGTACAACCGTCTTCTATATCTAGACTAACGAGATACGTCGTTGGACAAACGTCTTCAATATCTAGACTAACGAGATCCGCCTGTACAACCGTCTTCTATTTCTAGACTAACGAGATCCGTCTGTACAACCGTCTTCTATATCTCGACTAACGAGATCCGTCTGTACAACCGTCTTCTATATCTAGACTAACGAGATCCGTCGTTGTACAACCGTCTTCTATATCTCGACTAACGAGATCCGTCTGTACAACCGTCTTCTATATCTAGACTAACGAGATACGTCGTTGGACAAACGTCTTCAATATCTAGACTAACGAGATCCGCCTGTACAACCGTCTTCTATTTCTAGACTAACGAGATTCGTCTGTACAACCGTCTTCTATATCTAGACTAACGAGATCTCTCGTTGTACAACCATCTTCTATACCTAGACTAACGAGATCTCTCGTTATACAACCGTCTTCTATATCTAGACTAACGAGAACCGTCTGTACAACCGTCTTCTATATCTAGACTAACGAGATACGTCGTTGGACAAACGTCTTCAATATCTAGACTAACGAGATCCGTCTGTACAACCGTCATCTATATCTAGACTAACGAGATCCGTCTGTACAACCGTCTTCTATATCTCGACTAACGTGATCCGCCTGTACAACCGTCTTCTATATCTAGACTAACGAGATCCGTCTGTACAACCGTCTTGTATATCTAGACTAACGAGATCCGTCGTTGTACAACCGTCTTCTATATCTAGACTAACGAGATCCGTCTGTACAACCGTCTTCTATATCTAGACTAACGAGATCCGTCGTTGTACAACCGTCTTCTATTTCTAGACTAACGAGATCCGTCGTTGTACAACTGTCTTCTATATCTAGATTAACGAGATCCGTCTGTACAACCGTCTTCTATATCTAGACTAACGAGATCCGTCTGTACAACCGTCTTCTATTTCTAGACTAACGAGATCCGTCGTTGTACAACTGTCTTCTATATCTAGACTAACGAGATCCGTCTGTACAACCGTCTTCTATATCTAGACTAACGAGATCCGTCTGTACAAACGTCTTCAATATCTAGACTAACGAGATCCGTCTGTACAACCGTCTTCTATATCTAGACTAACGAGATCCGTCTGTACAACCGTCTTCTATTTCTAGACTAACGAGATCCGTCGTTGTACAACCGTCTTCTATATCTAGACTAACGAGATCCGTCTGTACAACCGTCTTCTATATCTAGACTAACGAGATCCGTCTGTACAAACGTCTTCAATATCTAGACTAACGAGATCCGACTGTACAACCGTCTTCTATATCTAGACTAACGAGATCTCTCGTTGTACAACCATCTTCTATATCTAGACTAACGAGATCTCTCGTTATACAACCGTCTTCTATATCTAGACTAACGAGAACCGTCTGTACAACTGTCTTCTATATCTAGACTAACGAGAACCGTCTGTACAACCGTCTTCTATATCTAGACTAACGAGATACGTCGTTGGACAAACGTCTTCAATATCTAGACTAACGAGATCCGTCTGTACAACCGTCATCTATATCTAGACTAACGAGATCCGTCTGTACAACCGTCTTCTATATCTCGACTAACGTGATCCGCCTGTACAACCGTCTTCTATATCTAGACTAACGAGATCCGTCTGTACAACCGTCTTCTATATCTAGACTAACGAGATCCGTCTGTACAAACGTCTTCAATATCTAGACTAACGAGATCCGACTGTACAACCGTCTTCTATATCTAGACTAACGAGATCTCTCGTTGTACAACCATCTTCTATATCTAGACTAAGGAGATCTCTCGTTATACAACCGTCTTCTATATCTAGACTAACGAGATCCGTCTGTACAACCGTCTTCTATATCTCGACTAACGAGATCCGTCTGTACAACCGTCTTCTATATCAAGACTAACGAGATCCGTCGTTGTACAACCGTCTTCTATATCTCGACTAACGAGATCCGTCTGTACAACCGTCTTCTATATCGAGACTAACGAGATCCGTCTGTACAACCGTCTTCTATTTCTAGACTAACGAGATCCGTCTGTACAACCGTCTTCTATATCTAGACTAACGAGATCCGTCTGTACAAACGTCTTCAATATCTAGACTAACGAGATCCGCCTGTACAACCGTCTTCTATTTCTAGACTAACGAGATCCGTCTGTACAACCGTCTTCTATATCTCGACTAACGAGATCCGTCTGTACAACCGTCTTCTATATCTAGACTAACGAGATCCGTCGTTGTACAACCGTCTTCTATATCTCGACTAACGAGATCCGTCTGTACAACCGTCTTCTATATCTAGACTAACGAGATCCGTCTGTACAACCGTCTTCTATTTCTAGACTAACGAGATCCGTCGTTGTACAACCGTCTTCTATATCTAGACTAACGAGATCCGTCTGTACAACCGTCTTCTATATCTAGACTAACGAGATCCGTCTGTACAACCGTCTTCTATTTCTAGACTAACGAGATCCGTCGTTGTACAACCGTCTTCTATATCTAGACTAACGAGATCCGTCTGTACAACCGTCTTCTATATCTAGACTAACGAGATCCGTCTGTACAAACGTTTTCAATATCTAGACTAACGAGATCCGACTGTACAACCGTCTTCTATATCTAGACTAACGAGATCTCTCGTTGTACAACCATCTTCTATACCTAGACTAACGAGATCTCTCGTTATACAACCGTCTTCTATATCTAGACTAACGAGAACCGTCTGTACAACCGTCTTCTATATCTAGACTAACGAGATACGTCGTTGGACAAACGTCTTCAATATCTAGACTAACGAGATCCGTCTGTACAACCGTCATCTATATCTAGACTAACGAGATCCGTCTGTACAACCGTCTTCTATATCTCGACTAACGTGATCCGCCTGTACAACCGTCTTCTATATCTAGACTAACGAGATCCGTCTGTACAACCGTCTTGTATATCTAGACTAACGAGATCCGTCGTTGTACAACCGTCTTCTATATCTAGACTAACGAGATCCGTCTGTACAACCGTCTTCTATATCTAGACTAACGAGATCCGTCGTTGTACAACCGTCTTCTATTTCTAGACTAACGAGATCCGTCGTTGTACAACTGTCTTCTATATCTAGATTAACGAGATCCGTCTGTACAACCGTCTTCTATATCTAGACTAACGAGATCCGTCTGTACAACCGTCTTCTATTTCTAGACTAACGAGATCCGTCGTTGTACAACTGTCTTCTATATCTAGACTAACGAGATCCGTCTGTACAACCGTCTTCTATATCTAGACTAACGAGATCCGTCTGTACAAACGTCTTCAATATCTAGACTAACGAGATCCGTCTGTACAACCGTCTTCTATATCTAGACTAACGAGATCCGTCTGTACAACCGTCTTCTATTTCTAGACTAACGAGATCCGTCGTTGTACAACCGTCTTCTATATCTAGACTAACGAGATCCGTCTGTACAACCGTCTTCTATATCTAGACTAACGAGATCCGTCTGTACAAACGTCTTCAATATCTAGACTAACGAGATCCGACTGTACAACCGTCTTCTATATCTAGACTAACGAGATCTCTCGTTGTACAACCATCTTCTATATCTAGACTAACGAGATCTCTCGTTATACAACCGTCTTCTATATCTAGACTAACGAGAACCGTCTGTACAACTGTCTTCTATATCTAGACTAACGAGAACCGTCTGTACAACCGTCTTCTATATCTAGACTAACGAGATACGTCGTTGGACAAACGTCTTCAATATCTAGACTAACGAGATCCGTCTGTACAACCGTCATCTATATCTAGACTAACGAGATCCGTCTGTACAACCGTCTTCTATATCTCGACTAACGTGATCCGCCTGTACAACCGTCTTCTATATCTAGACTAACGAGATCCGTCTGTACAACCGTCTTCTATATCTAGACTAACGAGATCCGTCTGTACAAACGTCTTCAATATCTAGACTAACGAGATCCGACTGTACAACCGTCTTCTATATCTAGACTAACGAGATCTCTCGTTGTACAACCATCTTCTATATCTAGACTAAGGAGATCTCTTGTTATACAACCGTCTTCTATATCTAGACTAACGAGAACCGTCTGTACAACCGTCTTCTATATCTAGACTAACGAGATACGTCGTTGGACAAACGTCTTCAATATCTAGACTAACGAGATCCGTCTGTACAACCGTCATCTATATCTAGACTAACGAGATCCGTCTGTACAACCGTCTTCTATATCTCGACTAACGAGATCCGCCGGTACAACCGTCTTCTATATCTCGACTAACGAGATCCGCCGGTACAACCGTCTTCTATATCTAGACTAACGAGATCCGTCTGTACAACCCTCTTCTATATCTAGACTAACGAGATTCGTCTGTACAACCGTCTTCTATATCTAGACTAACGAGATACGTCGTTGGACAAACGTCTTCAATATCTAGACTAACGAGATCCGCCTGTACAACCGTCTTCTATTTCTAGACTAACGAGATCCGTCTGTACAACCGTCTTCTATATCTCGACTAACGAGATCCGTCTGTACAACCGTCTTCTATATCTAGACTAACGAGATCCGTCGTTGTACAACCGTCTTCTATATCTCGACTAACGAGATCCGTCTGTACAACCGTCTTCTATATCTAGACTAACGAGATCCGTCTGTACAACCGTCTTCTATTTCTAGACTAACGAGATCCGTCGTTGTACAACCGTCTTCTATATCTAGACTAACGAGATCCGTCTGTACAACCGTCTTCTATATCTAGACTAACGAGATCCGTCTGTACAACCGTCTTCTATTTCTAGACTAACGAGATCCGTCGTTGTGCAACCGTCTTCTATATCTAGACTAACGAGATCCGTCTGTACAACCGTCTTCTATATCTAGACTAACGAGATCCGTCTGTACAAACGTCTTCAATATCTAGACTAACGAGATCCGTCTGTACAACCGTCATCTATATCTAGACTAACGAGATCCGTCTGTACAACCGTCTTCTATATCTCGACTAACGAGATCCGCCTGTACAACCGTCTTCTATATCTAGACTAACGAGATCCGTCTGTACAACCGTCTTCTATATCTAGACTAACGAGATCCGCCTGTACAACCGTCTTCTATATCTAGACTAACGAGATCCGTCTGTACAACCGTCATCTATATCTAGACTAACGAGATCCGTCTGTACAACCGTCTTCTATATCTCGACTAACGTGATCCGCCTGTACAACCGTCTTCTATATCTAGACTAACGAGATCCGTCTGTACAACCGTCTTGTATATCTAGACTAACGAGATCCGTCGTTGTACAACCGTCTTCTATATCTAGACTAACGAGATCCGTCTGTACAACCGTCTTCTATATCTAGACTAACGAGATCCGTCTGTACAACCGTCTTCTATATCTAGACTAACGAGATCCGTCTGTACAACCGTCTTCTATTTCTAGACTAACGAGATCCGTCGTTGTGCAACCGTCTTCTATATCTAGACTAACGAGATCCGTCTGTACAACCGTCTTCTATATCTAGACTAACGAGATCCGTCTGTACAAACGTCTTCAATATCTAGACTAACGAGATCCGTCTGTACAACCGTCATCTATATCTAGACTAACGAGATCCGTCTGTACAACCGTCTTCTATATCTCGACTAACGAGATCCGCCTGTACAACCGTCTTCTATATCTAGACTAACGAGATCCGTCTGTACAACCGTCTTCTATATCTAGACTAACGAGATCCGCCTGTACAACCGTCTTCTATATCTAGACTAACGAGATCCGTCTGTACAACCGTCATCTATATCTAGACTAACGAGATCCGTCTGTACAACCGTCTTCTATATCTCGACTAACGTGATCCGCCTGTACAACCGTCTTCTATATCTAGACTAACGAGATCCGTCTGTACAACCGTCTTGTATATCTAGACTAACGAGATCCGTCGTTGTACAACCGTCTTCTATATCTAGACTAACGAGATCCGTCTGTACAACCGTCTTCTATATCTAGACTAACGAGATCCGTCGTTGTACAACCGTCTTCTATTTCTAGACTAACGAGATCCGTCGTTGTACAACTGTCTTCTATATCTAGACTAACGAGATCCGTCTGTACAACCGTCTTCTATATCTAGACTAACGAGATCCGTCTGTACAACCGTCTTCTATTTCTAGACTAACGAGATCCGTCGTTGTACAACTGTCTTCTATATCTAGACTAACGAGATCCGTCTGTACAACCGTCTTCTATATCTAGACTAACGAGATCCGTCTGTACAAACGTCTTCAATATCTAGACTAACGAGATCCGTCTGTACAACCGTCTTCTATATCTAGACTAACGAGATCCGTCTGTACAACCGTCTTCTATTTCTAGACTAACGAGATCCGTCGTTGTACAACCGTCTTCTATATCTAGACTAACGAGATCCGTCTGTACAACCGTCATCTATATCTAGACTAACGAGATCCGTCTGTACAACCGTCTTCTATATCTCGACTAACGTGATCCGCCTGTACAACCGTCTTCTATATCTAGACTAACGAGATCCGTCTGTACAACCGTCTTGTATATCTAGACTAACGAGATCCGTCGTTGTACAACCGTCTTCTATATCTAGACTAACGAGATCCGTCTGTACAACCGTCTTCTATATCTAGACTAACGAGATCCGTCGTTGTACAACCGTCTTCTATTTCTAGACTAACGAGATCCGTCGTTGTACAACTGTCTTCTATATCTAGACTAACGAGATCCGTCTGTACAACCGTCTTCTATATCTAGACTAACGAGATCCGTCTGTACAACCGTCTTCTATTTCTAGACTAACGAGATCCGTCGTTGTACAACTGTCTTCTATATCTAGACTAACGAGATCCGTCTGTACAACCGTCTTCTATATCTAGACTAACGAGATCCGTCTGTACAAACGTCTTCAATATCTAGACTAACGAGATCCGTCTGTACAACCGTCTTCTATATCTAGACTAACGAGATCCGTCTGTACAACCGTCTTCTATTTCTAGACTAACGAGATCCGTCGTTGTACAACCGTCTTCTATATCTAGACTAACGAGATCCGTCTGTACAACCGTCTTCTATATCTAGACTAACGAGATCCGTCTGTACAAACGTCTTCAATATCTAGACTAACGAGATCCGACTGTACAACCGTCTTCTATATCTAGACTAACGAGATCTCTCGTTGTACAACCATCTTCTATATCTAGACTAACGAGATCTCTCGTTATACAACCGTCTTCTATATCTAGACTAACGAGAACCGTCTGTACAACTGTCTTCTATATCTAGACTAACGAGAACCGTCTGTACAACCGTCTTCTATATCTAGACTAACGAGATACGTCGTTGGACAAACGTCTTCAATATCTAGACTAACGAGATCCGTCTGTACAACCGTCATCTATATCTAGACTAACGAGATCCGTCTGTACAACCGTCTTCTATATCTCGACTAACGTGATCCGCCTGTACAACCGTCTTCTATATCTAGACTAACGAGATCCGTCTGTACAACCGTCTTCTATATCTAGACTAACGAGATCCGTCTGTACAAACGTCTTCAATATCTAGACTAACGAGATCCGACTGTACAACCGTCTTCTATATCTAGACTAACGAGATCTCTCGTTGTACAACCATCTTCTATATCTAGACTAAGGAGATCTCTCGTTATACAAACGTCTTCTATATCTAGACTAACGAGAACCGTCTGTACAACCGTCTTCTATATCTAGACTAACGAGATACGTCGTTGGACAAACGTCTTCAATATCTAGACTAACGAGATCTGTCTGTACAACCATCTTCTATATCTAGACTAACGAGATACGTCGTTGGACAAACGTCTTCAATATCTAGACTAACGAGATCCGTCTGTACAACCGTCATCTATATCTAGACTAACGAGATCCGTCTGTACAACCGTCTTCTATATCTCGACTAACGTGATCCGCCTGTACAACCGTCTTCTATATCTAGACTAACGAGATCCGTCTGTACAACCGTCTTCTATATCTAGACTAACGAGATTCGTCTGTACAACCGTCTTCTATATCTAGACTAACGAGATACGTCGTTGGACAAACGTCTTCAATATCTAGACTAACGAGATCCGCCTGTACAACCGTCTTCTATTTCTAGACTAACGAGATCCGTCTGTACAACCGTCTTCTATATCTCGACTAACGAGATCCGCCGGTACAACCGTCTTCTATATCTAGACTAACGAGATCCGTCTGTACAACCGTCTTCTATATCTAGACTAACGAGATTCGTCTGTACAACCGTCTTCTATATCTAGACTAACGAGATCCGTCTGTACAACCGTCTTCTATATCTAGACTAACGAGATCCGTCGTTGTACAACCGTCTTCTATATCTCGACTAACGAGATCCGTCTGTACAACCGTCTTCTATATCTAGACTAACGAGATCCGTCTGTACAACCGTCTTCTATTTCTAGACTAACGAGATCCGTCGTTGTACAACCGTCTTCTATATCTAGACTAACGAGATCCGTCTGTACAACCGTCTTCTATATCTAGACTAACGAGATCCGTCTGTACAAACGTCTTCAATATCTAGACTAACGAGATCCGACTGTACAACCGTCTTCTATATCTAGACTAACGAGATCTCTCGTTGTACAACCATCTTCTATACCTAGACTAACGAGATCTCTCGTTATACAACCGTCTTCTATATCTAGACTAACGAGATCCGTCTGTACAACTGTCTTCTATATCTAGACTAACGAGATCCGACTGTACAACCGTCTTCTATATCTAGACTAACGAGATCTCTCGTTGTACAACCATCTTCTATACCTAGACTAACGAGATCTCTCGTTATACAACCGTCTTCTATATCTAGACTAACGAGAACCGTCTGTACAACCGTCTTCTATATCTAGACTAACGAGATACGTCGTTGGACAAACGTCTTCAATATCTAGACTAACGAGATCCGTCTGTACAACCGTCATCTATATCTAGACTAACGAGATCCGTCTGTACAACCGTCTTCTATATCTCGACTAACGTGATCCGCCTGTACAACCGTCTTCTATATCTAGACTAACGAGATCCGTCTGTACAACCGTCTTGTATATCTAGACTAACGAGATCCGTCGTTGTACAACCGTCTTCTATATCTAGACTAACGAGATCCGTCTGTACAACCGTCTTCTATATCTAGACTAACGAGATCCGTCGTTGTACAACCGTCTTCTATTTCTAGACTAACGAGATCCGTCGTTGTACAACTGTCTTCTATATCTAGATTAACGAGATCCGTCTGTACAACCGTCTTCTATATCTAGACTAACGAGATCCGTCTGTACAACCGTCTTCTATTTCTAGACTAACGAGATCCGTCGTTGTACAACTGTCTTCTATATCTAGACTAACGAGATCCGTCTGTACAACCGTCTTCTATATCTAGACTAACGAGATCCGTCTGTACAAACGTCTTCAATATCTAGACTAACGAGATCCGTCTGTACAACCGTCTTCTATATCTAGACTAACGAGATCCGTCTGTACAACCGTCTTCTATTTCTAGACTAACGAGATCCGTCGTTGTACAACCGTCTTCTATATCTAGACTAACGAGATCCGTCTGTACAACCGTCTTCTATATCTAGACTAACGAGATCCGTCTGTACAAACGTCTTCAATATCTAGACTAACGAGATCCGACTGTACAACCGTCTTCTATATCTAGACTAACGAGATCTCTCGTTGTACAACCATCTTCTATATCTAGACTAACGAGATCTCTCGTTATACAACCGTCTTCTATATCTAGACTAACGAGAACCGTCTGTACAACTGTCTTCTATATCTAGACTAACGAGAACCGTCTGTACAACCGTCTTCTATATCTAGACTAACGAGATACGTCGTTGGACAAACGTCTTCAATATCTAGACTAACGAGATCCGTCTGTACAACCGTCATCTATATCTAGACTAACGAGATCCGTCTGTACAACCGTCTTCTATATCTCGACTAACGTGATCCGCCTGTACAACCGTCTTCTATATCTAGACTAACGAGATCCGTCTGTACAACCGTCTTCTATATCTAGACTAACGAGATCCGTCTGTACAAACGTCTTCTATATCTAGACTAACGAGATCCGACTGTACAACCGTCTTCTATATCTAGACTAACGAGATCTCTCGTTGTACAACCATCTTCTATATCTAGACTAAGGAGATCTCTTGTTATACAACCGTCTTCTATATCTAGACTAACGAGAACCGTCTGTACAACCGTCTTCTATATCTAGACTAACGAGATACGTCGTTGGACAAACGTCTTCAATATCTAGACTAACGAGATCCGTCTGTACAACCGTCATCTATATCTAGACTAACGAGATCCGTCTGTACAACCGTCTTCTATATCTCGACTAACGAGATCCGCCGGTACAACCGTCTTCTATATCTCGACTAACGAGATCCGCCGGTACAACCGTCTTCTATATCTAGACTAACGAGATCCGTCTGTACAACCCTCTTCTATATCTAGACTAACGAGATTCGTCTGTACAACCGTCTTCTATATCTAGACTAACGAGATACGTCGTTGGACAAACGTCTTCAATATCTAGACTAACGAGATCCGCCTGTACAACCGTCTTCTATTTCTAGACTAACGAGATCCGTCTGTACAACCGTCTTCTATATCTCGACTAACGAGATCCGTCTGTACAACCGTCTTCTATATCTAGACTAACGAGATCCGTCGTTGTACAACCGTCTTCTATATCTCGACTAACGAGATCCGTCTGTACAACCGTCTTCTATATCTAGACTAACGAGATCCGTCTGTACAACCGTCTTCTATTTCTAGACTAACGAGATCCGTCGTTGTACAACCGTCTTCTATATCTAGACTAACGAGATCCGTCTGTACAACCGTCTTCTATATCTAGACTAACGAGATCCGTCTGTACAACCGTCTTCTATTTCTAGACTAACGAGATCCGTCGTTGTGCAACCGTCTTCTATATCTAGACTAACGAGATCCGTCTGTACAACCGTCTTCTATATCTAGACTAACGAGATCCGTCTGTACAAACGTCTTCAATATCTAGACTAACGAGATCCGTCTGTACAACCGTCATCTATATCTAGACTAACGAGATCCGTCTGTACAACCGTCTTCTATATCTCGACTAACGAGATCCGCCTGTACAACCGTCTTCTATATCTAGACTAACGAGATCCGTCTGTACAACCGTCTTCTATATCTAGACTAACGAGATCCGCCTGTACAACCGTCTTCTATATCTAGACTAACGAGATCCGTCTGTACAACCGTCATCTATATCTAGACTAACGAGATCCGTCTGTACAACCGTCTTCTATATCTCGACTAACGTGATCCGCCTGTACAACCGTCTTCTATATCTAGACTAACGAGATCCGTCTGTACAACCGTCTTGTATATCTAGACTAACGAGATCCGTCTGTACAACCGTCATCTATATCTAGACTAACGAGATCCGTCTGTACAACCGTCTTCTATATCTCGACTAACGAGATCCGCCTGTACAACCGTCTTCTATATCTAGACTAACGAGATCCGTCTGTACAACCGTCTTCTATATCTAGACTAACGAGATCCGCCTGTACAACCGTCTTCTATATCTAGACTAACGAGATCCGTCTGTACAACCGTCATCTATATCTAGACTAACGAGATCCGTCTGTACAACCGTCTTCTATATCTCGACTAACGTGATCCGCCTGTACAACCGTCTTCTATATCTAGACTAACGAGATCCGTCTGTACAACCGTCTTGTATATCTAGACTAACGAGATCCGTCGTTGTACAACCGTCTTCTATATCTAGACTAACGAGATCCGTCTGTACAACCGTCTTCTATATCTAGACTAACGAGATCCGTCGTTGTACAACCGTCTTCTATTTCTAGACTAACGAGATCCGTCGTTGTACAACTGTCTTCTATATCTAGACTAACGAGATCCGTCTGTACAACCGTCTTCTATATCTAGACTAACGAGATCCGTCTGTACAACCGTCTTCTATTTCTAGACTAACGAGATCCGTCGTTGTACAACTGTCTTCTATATCTAGACTAACGAGATCCGTCTGTACAACCGTCTTCTATATCTAGACTAACGAGATCCGTCTGTACAAACGTCTTCAATATCTAGACTAACGAGATCCGTCTGTACAACCGTCTTCTATATCTAGACTAACGAGATCCGTCTGTACAACCGTCTTCTATTTCTAGACTAACGAGATCCGTCGTTGTACAACCGTCTTCTATATCTAGACTAACGAGATCCGTCTGTACAACCGTCTTCTATATCTAGACTAACGAGATCCGTCTGTACAAACGTCTTCAATATCTAGACTAACGAGATCCGACTGTACAACCGTCTTCTATATCTAGACTAACGAGATCTCTCGTTGTACAACCATCTTCTATATCTAGACTAACGAGATCTCTCGTTATACAACCGTCTTCTATATCTAGACTAACGAGAACCGTCTGTACAACTGTCTTCTATATCTAGACTAACGAGAACCGTCTGTACAACCGTCTTCTATATCTAGACTAACGAGATACGTCGTTGGACAAACGTCTTCAATATCTAGACTAACGAGATCCGTCTGTACAACCGTCATCTATATCTAGACTAACGAGATCCGTCTGTACAACCGTCTTCTATATCTCGACTAACGTGATCCGCCTGTACAACCGTCTTCTATATCTAGACTAACGAGATCCGTCTGTACAACCGTCTTCTATATCTAGACTAACGAGATCCGTCTGTACAAACGTCTTCAATATCTAGACTAACGAGATCCGACTGTACAACCGTCTTCTATATCTAGACTAACGAGATCTCTCGTTGTACAACCATCTTCTATATCTAGACTAAGGAGATCTCTCGTTATACAAACGTCTTCTATATCTAGACTAACGAGAACCGTCTGTACAACCGTCTTCTATATCTAGACTAACGAGATACGTCGTTGGACAAACGTCTTCAATATCTAGACTAACGAGATCTGTCTGTACAACCATCTTCTATATCTAGACTAACGAGATACGTCGTTGGACAAACGTCTTCAATATCTAGACTAACGAGATCCGTCTGTACAACCGTCATCTATATCTAGACTAACGAGATCCGTCTGTACAACCGTCTTCTATATCTCGACTAACGTGATCCGCCTGTACAACCGTCTTCTATATCTAGACTAACGAGATCCGTCTGTACAACCGTCTTCTATATCTAGACTAACGAGATTCGTCTGTACAACCGTCTTCTATATCTAGACTAACGAGATACGTCGTTGGACAAACGTCTTCAATATCTAGACTAACGAGATCCGCCTGTACAACCGTCTTCTATTTCTAGACTAACGAGATCCGTCTGTACAACCGTCTTCTATATCTCGACTAACGAGATCCGCCGGTACAACCGTCTTCTATATCTAGACTAACGAGATCCGTCTGTACAACCGTCTTCTATATCTAGACTAACGAGATTCGTCTGTACAACCGTCTTCTATATCTAGACTAACGAGATCCGTCTGTACAACCGTCTTCTATATCTAGACTAACGAGATCCGTCGTTGTACAACCGTCTTCTATATCTCGACTAACGAGATCCGTCTGTACAACCGTCTTCTATATCTAGACTAACGAGATCCGTCTGTACAACCGTCTTCTATTTCTAGACTAACGAGATCCGTCGTTGTACAACCGTCTTCTATATCTAGACTAACGAGATCCGTCTGTACAACCGTCTTCTATATCTAGACTAACGAGATCCGTCTGTACAAACGTCTTCAATATCTAGACTAACGAGATCCGACTGTACAACCGTCTTCTATATCTAGACTAACGAGATCTCTCGTTGTACAACCATCTTCTATACCTAGACTAACGAGATCTCTCGTTATACAACCGTCTTCTATATCTAGACTAACGAGATCCGTCTGTACAACTGTCTTCTATATCTAGACTAACGAGATCCGACTGTACAACCGTCTTCTATATCTAGACTAACGAGATCTCTCGTTGTACAACCATCTTCTATACCTAGACTAACGAGATCTCTCGTTATACAACCGTCTTCTATATCTAGACTAACGAGAACCGTCTGTACAACCGTCTTCTATATCTAGACTAACGAGATACGTCGTTGGACAAACGTCTTCAATATCTAGACTAACGAGATCCGTCTGTACAACCGTCATCTATATCTAGACTAACGAGATCCGTCTGTACAACCGTCTTCTATATCTCGACTAACGTGATCCGCCTGTACAACCGTCTTCTATATCTAGACTAACGAGATCCGTCTGTACAACCGTCTTGTATATCTAGACTAACGAGATCCGTCGTTGTACAACCGTCTACTATATCTAGACTAACGAGATCCGTCTGTACAACCGTCTTCTATATCTAGACTAACGAGATCCGTCGTTGTACAACCGTCTTCTATTTCTAGACTAACGAGATCCGTCGTTGTACAACTGTCTTCTATATCTAGATTAACGAGATCCGTCTGTACAACCGTCTTCTATATCTAGACTAACGAGATCCGTCTGTACAACCGTCTTCTATTTCTAGACTAACGAGATCCGTCGTTGTACAACTGTCTTCTATATCTAGACTAACGAGATCCGTCTGTACAACCGTCTTCTATATCTAGACTAACGAGATCCGTCTGTACAAACGTCTTCAATATCTAGACTAACGAGATCCGTCTGTACAACCGTCTTCTATATCTAGACTAACGAGATCCGTCTGTACAACCGTCTTCTATTTCTAGACTAACGAGATCCGTCGTTGTACAACCGTCTTCTATATCTAGACTAACGAGATCCGTCTGTACAACCGTCTTCTATATCTAGACTAACGAGATCCGTCTGTACAAACGTCTTCAATATCTAGACTAACGAGATCCGACTGTACAACCGTCTTCTATATCTAGACTAACGAGATCTCTCGTTGTACAACCATCTTCTATATCTAGACTAACGAGATCTCTCGTTATACAACCGTCTTCTATATCTAGACTAACGAGAACCGTCTGTACAACTGTCTTCTATATCTAGACTAACGAGAACCGTCTGTACAACCGTCTTCTATATCTAGACTAACGAGATACGTCGTTGGACAAACGTCTTCAATATCTAGACTAACGAGATCCGTCTGTACAACCGTCATCTATATCTAGACTAACGAGATCCGTCTGTACAACCGTCTTCTATATCTCGACTAACGTGATCCGCCTGTACAACCGTCTTCTATATCTAGACTAACGAGATCCGTCTGTACAACCGTCTTCTATATCTAGACTAACGAGATCCGTCTGTACAAACGTCTTCAATATCTAGACTAACGAGATCCGACTGTACAACCGTCTTCTATATCTAGACTAACGAGATCTCTCGTTGTACAACCATCTTCTATATCTAGACTAAGGAGATCTCTTGTTATACAACCGTCTTCTATATCTAGACTAACGAGAACCGTCTGTACAACCGTCTTCTATATCTAGACTAACGAGATACGTCGTTGGACAAACGTCTTCAATATCTAGACTAACGAGATCCGTCTGTACAACCGTCATCTATATCTAGACTAACGAGATCCGTCTGTACAACCGTCTTCTATATCTCGACTAACGAGATCCGCCGGTACAACCGTCTTCTATATCTCGACTAACGAGATCCGCCGGTACAACCGTCTTCTATATCTAGACTAACGAGATCCGTCTGTACAACCCTCTTCTATATCTAGACTAACGAGATTCGTCTGTACAACCGTCTTCTATATCTAGACTAACGAGATACGTCGTTGGACAAACGTCTTCAATATCTAGACTAACGAGATCCGCCTGTACAACCGTCTTCTATTTCTAGACTAACGAGATCCGTCTGTACAACCGTCTTCTATATCTCGACTAACGAGATCCGTCTGTACAACCGTCTTCTATATCTAGACTAACGAGATCCGTCGTTGTACAACCGTCTTCTATATCTCGACTAACGAGATCCGTCTGTACAACCGTCTTCTATATCTAGACTAACGAGATCCGTCTGTACAACCGTCTTCTATTTCTAGACTAACGAGATCCGTCGTTGTACAACCGTCTTCTATATCTAGACTAACGAGATCCGTCTGTACAACCGTCTTCTATATCTAGACTAACGACATCCGTCTGTACAACCGTCTTCTATTTCTAGACTAACGAGATCCGTCGTTGTGCAACCGTCTTCTATATCTAGACTAACGAGATCCGTCTGTACAACCGTCTTCTATATCTAGACTAACGAGATCCGTCTGTACAAACGTCTTCAATATCTAGACTAACGAGATCCGTCTGTACAACCGTCATCTATATCTAGACTAACGAGATCCGTCTGTACAACCGTCTTCTATATCTCGACTAACGAGATCCGCCTGTACAACCGTCTTCTATATCTAGACTAACGAGATCCGTCTGTACAACCGTCTTCTATATCTAGACTAACGAGATCCGCCTGTACAACCGTCTTCTATATCTAGACTAACGAGATCCGTCTGTACAACCGTCATCTATATCTAGACTAACGAGATCCGTCTGTACAACCGTCTTCTATATCTCGACTAACGTGATCCGCCTGTACAACCGTCTTCTATATCTAGACTAACGAGATCCGTCTGTACAACCGTCTTGTATATCTAGACTAACGAGATCCGTCGTTGTACAACCGTCTTCTATATCTAGACTAACGAGATCCGTCTGTACAACCGTCTTCTATATCTAGACTAACGAGATCCGTCGTTGTACAACCGTCTTCTATTTCTAGACTAACGAGATCCGTCGTTGTACAACTGTCTTCTATATCTAGACTAACGAGATCCGTCTGTACAACCGTCTTCTATATCTAGACTAACGAGATCCGTCTGTACAACCGTCTTCTATTTCTAGACTAACGAGATCCGTCGTTGTACAACTGTCTTCTATATCTAGACTAACGAGATCCGTCTGTACAACCGTCTTCTATATCTAGACTAACGAGATCCGTCTGTACAAACGTCTTCAATATCTAGACTAACGAGATCCGTCTGTACAACCGTCTTCTATATCTAGACTAACGAGATCCGTCTGTACAACCGTCTTCTATTTCTAGACTAACGAGATCCGTCGTTGTACAACCGTCTTCTATATCTAGACTAACGAGATCCGTCTGTACAACCGTCTTCTATATCTAGACTAACGAGATCCGTCTGTACAAACGTCTTCAATATCTAGACTAACGAGATCCGACTGTACAACCGTCTTCTATATCTAGACTAACGAGATCTCTCGTTGTACAACCATCTTCTATATCTAGACTAACGAGATCTCTCGTTATACAACCGTCTTCTATATCTAGACTAACGAGAACCGTCTGTACAACTGTCTTCTATATCTAGACTAACGAGAACCGTCTGTACAACCGTCTTCTATATCTAGACTAACGAGATACGTCGTTGGACAAACGTCTTCAATATCTAGACTAACGAGATCCGTCTGTACAACCGTCATCTATATCTAGACTAACGAGATCCGTCTGTACAACCGTCTTCTATATCTCGACTAACGTGATCCGCCTGTACAACCGTCTTCTATATCTAGACTAACGAGATCCGTCTGTACAACCGTCTTCTATATCTAGACTAACGAGATCCGTCTGTACAAACGTCTTCAATATCTAGACTAACGAGATCCGACTGTACAACCGTCTTCTATATCTAGACTAACGAGATCTCTCGTTGTACAACCATCTTCTATATCTAGACTAAGGAGATCTCTCGTTATACAAACGTCTTCTATATCTAGACTAACGAGAACCGTCTGTACAACCGTCTTCTATATCTAGACTAACGAGATACGTCGTTGGACAAACGTCTTCAATA
Source organism: Andrena bicolor (assembly GCA_960531205.1). Taxonomy (NCBI): domain Eukaryota; kingdom Metazoa; phylum Arthropoda; class Insecta; order Hymenoptera; family Andrenidae; genus Andrena; species Andrena bicolor. The sequence continues at coordinate 2,001,085 of CAUIJW010000271.1, read as the reverse complement.
TCTAGACTAACGAGATCTGTCTGTACAACCATCTTCTATATCTAGACTAACGAGATACGTCGTTGGACAAACGTCTTCAATATCTAGACTAACGAGATCCGTCTGTACAACCGTCATCTATATCTAGACTAACGAGATCCGTCTGTACAACCGTCTTCTATATCTCGACTAACGTGATCCGCCTGTACAACCGTCTTCTATATCTAGACTAACGAGATCCGTCTGTACAACCGTCTTCTATATCTAGACTAACGAGATTCGTCTGTACAACCGTCTTCTATATCTAGACTAACGAGATACGTCGTTGGACAAACGTCTTCAATATCTAGACTAACGAGATCCGCCTGTACAACCGTCTTCTATTTCTAGACTAACGAGATCCGTCTGTACAACCGTCTTCTATATCTCGACTAACGAGATCCGCCGGTACAACCGTCTTCTATATCTAGACTAACGAGATCCGTCTGTACAACCGTCTTCTATATCTAGACTAACGAGATTCGTCTGTACAACCGTCTTCTATATCTAGACTAACGAGATCCGTCTGTACAACCGTCTTCTATATCTAGACTAACGAGATCCGTCGTTGTACAACCGTCTTCTATATCTCGACTAACGAGATCCGTCTGTACAACCGTCTTCTATATCTAGACTAACGAGATCCGTCTGTACAACCGTCTTCTATTTCTAGACTAACGAGATCCGTCGTTGTACAACCGTCTTCTATATCTAGACTAACGAGATCCGTCTGTACAACCGTCTTCTATATCTAGACTAACGAGATCCGTCTGTACAAACGTCTTCAATATCTAGACTAACGAGATCCGACTGTACAACCGTCTTCTATATCTAGACTAACGAGATCTCTCGTTGTACAACCATCTTCTATACCTAGACTAACGAGATCTCTCGTTATACAACCGTCTTCTATATCTAGACTAACGAGATCCGTCTGTACAACTGTCTTCTATATCTAGACTAACGAGAACCGTCTGTACAACCGTCTTCTATATCTAGACTAACGAGATACGTCGTTGGACAAACGTCTTCAATATCTAGACTAACGAGATCCGTCTGTACAACCGTCATCTATATCTAGACTAACGAGATCCGTCTGTACAACCGTCCTCTATATCTCGACTAACGTGATCCGCCTGTACAACCGTCTTCTATATCTAGACTAACGAGATCCGTCTGTACAACCGTCTTCTATATCTAGACTAACGAGATTCGTCTGTACAACCGTCTTCTATATCTAGACTAACGAGATACGTCGTTGGACAAACGTCTTCAATATCTAGACTAACGAGATCCGCCTGTACAACCGTCTTCTATATCTCGACTAACGAGATCCGTCTGTACAACCGTCTTCTATATCTAGACTAACGAGATCCGTCGTTGTACAACCGTCTTCTATATCTCGACTAACGAGATCCGTCTGTACAACCGTCTTCTATATCTAGACTAACGAGATACGTCGTTGGACAAACGTCTTCAATATCTAGACTAACGAGATCCGCCTGTACAACCGTCTTCTATTTCTAGACTAACGAGATTCGTCTGTACAACCGTCTTCTATATCTAGACTAACGAGATCTCTCGTTGTACAACCATCTTCTATACCTAGACTAACGAGATCTCTCGTTATACAACCGTCTTCTATATCTAGACTAACGAGAACCGTCTGTACAACCGTCTTCTATATCTAGACTAACGAGATACGTCGTTGGACAAACGTCTTCAATATCTAGACTAACGAGATCCGTCTGTACAACCGTCATCTATATCTAGACTAACGAGATCCGTCTGTACAACCGTCTTCTATATCTCGACTAACGTGATCCGCCTGTACAACCGTCTTCTATATCTAGACTAACGAGATCCGTCTGTACAACCGTCTTGTATATCTAGACTAACGAGATCCGTCGTTGTACAACCGTCTTCTATATCTAGACTAACGAGATCCGTCTGTACAACCGTCTTCTATATCTAGACTAACGAGATCCGTCGTTGTACAACCGTCTTCTATTTCTAGACTAACGAGATCCGTCGTTGTACAACTGTCTTCTATATCTAGATTAACGAGATCCGTCTGTACAACCGTCTTCTATATCTAGACTAACGAGATCCGTCTGTACAACCGTCTTCTATTTCTAGACTAACGAGATCCGTCGTTGTACAACTGTCTTCTATATCTAGACTAACGAGATCCGTCTGTACAACCGTCTTCTATATCTAGACTAACGAGATCCGTCTGTACAAACGTCTTCAATATCTAGACTAACGAGATCCGTCTGTACAACCGTCTTCTATATCTAGACTAACGAGATCCGTCTGTACAACCGTCTTCTATTTCTAGACTAACGAGATCCGTCGTTGTACAACCGTCTTCTATATCTAGACTAACGAGATCCGTCTGTACAACCGTCTTCTATATCTAGACTAACGAGATCCGTCTGTACAAACGTCTTCAATATCTAGACTAACGAGATCCGACTGTACAACCGTCTTCTATATCTAGACTAACGAGATCTCTCGTTGTACAACCATCTTCTATATCTAGACTAACGAGATCTCTCGTTATACAACCGTCTTCTATATCTAGACTAACGAGAACCGTCTGTACAACTGTCTTCTATATCTAGACTAACGAGAACCGTCTGTACAACCGTCTTCTATATCTAGACTAACGAGATACGTCGTTGGACAAACGTCTTCAATATCTAGACTAACGAGATCCGTCTGTACAACCGTCATCTATATCTAGACTAACGAGATCCGTCTGTACAACCGTCTTCTATATCTCGACTAACGTGATCCGCCTGTACAACCGTCTTCTATATCTAGACTAACGAGATCCGTCTGTACAACCGTCTTCTATATCTAGACTAACGAGATCCGTCTGTACAAACGTCTTCAATATCTAGACTAACGAGATCCGACTGTACAACCGTCTTCTATATCTAGACTAACGAGATCTCTCGTTGTACAACCATCTTCTATATCTAGACTAAGGAGATCTCTCGTTATACAACCGTCTTCTATATCTAGACTAACGAGATCCGTCTGTACAACCGTCTTCTATATCTCGACTAACGAGATCCGTCTGTACAACCGTCTTCTATATCAAGACTAACGAGATCCGTCGTTGTACAACCGTCTTCTATATCTCGACTAACGAGATCCGTCTGTACAACCGTCTTCTATATCGAGACTAACGAGATCCGTCTGTACAACCGTCTTCTATTTCTAGACTAACGAGATCCGTCTGTACAACCGTCTTCTATATCTAGACTAACGAGATCCGTCTGTACAAACGTCTTCAATATCTAGACTAACGAGATCCGCCTGTACAACCGTCTTCTATTTCTAGACTAACGAGATCCGTCTGTACAACCGTCTTCTATATCTCGACTAACGAGATCCGTCTGTACAACCGTCTTCTATATCTAGACTAACGAGATCCGTCGTTGTACAACCGTCTTCTATATCTCGACTAACGAGATCCGTCTGTACAACCGTCTTCTATATCTAGACTAACGAGATCCGTCTGTACAACCGTCTTCTATTTCTAGACTAACGAGATCCGTCGTTGTACAACCGTCTTCTATATCTAGACTAACGAGATCCGTCTGTACAACCGTCTTCTATATCTAGACTAACGAGATCCGTCTGTACAACCGTCTTCTATTTCTAGACTAACGAGATCCGTCGTTGTACAACCGTCTTCTATATCTAGACTAACGAGATCCGTCTGTACAACCGTCTTCTATATCTAGACTAACGAGATCCGTCTGTACAAACGTTTTCAATATCTAGACTAACGAGATCCGACTGTACAACCGTCTTCTATATCTAGACTAACGAGATCTCTCGTTGTACAACCATCTTCTATACCTAGACTAACGAGATCTCTCGTTATACAACCGTCTTCTATATCTAGACTAACGAGAACCGTCTGTACAACCGTCTTCTATATCTAGACTAACGAGATACGTCGTTGGACAAACGTCTTCAATATCTAGACTAACGAGATCCGTCTGTACAACCGTCATCTATATCTAGACTAACGAGATCCGTCTGTACAACCGTCTTCTATATCTCGACTAACGTGATCCGCCTGTACAACCGTCTTCTATATCTAGACTAACGAGATCCGTCTGTACAACCGTCTTGTATATCTAGACTAACGAGATCCGTCGTTGTACAACCGTCTTCTATATCTAGACTAACGAGATCCGTCTGTACAACCGTCTTCTATATCTAGACTAACGAGATCCGTCTGTACAACCGTCTTCTATATCTCGACTAACGAGATCCGCCGGTACAACCGTCTTCTATATCTCGACTAACGAGATCCGCCGGTACAACCGTCTTCTATATCTAGACTAACGAGATCCGTCTGTACAACCCTCTTCTATATCTAGACTAACGAGATTCGTCTGTACAACCGTCTTCTATATCTAGACTAACGAGATACGTCGTTGGACAAACGTCTTCAATATCTAGACTAACGAGATCCGCCTGTACAACCGTCTTCTATTTCTAGACTAACGAGATCCGTCTGTACAACCGTCTTCTATATCTCGACTAACGAGATCCGTCTGTACAACCGTCTTCTATATCTAGACTAACGAGATCCGTCGTTGTACAACCGTCTTCTATATCTCGACTAACGAGATCCGTCTGTACAACCGTCTTCTATATCTAGACTAACGAGATCCGTCTGTACAACCGTCTTCTATTTCTAGACTAACGAGATCCGTCGTTGTACAACCGTCTTCTATATCTAGACTAACGAGATCCGTCTGTACAACCGTCTTCTATATCTAGACTAACGAGATCCGTCTGTACAACCGTCTTCTATTTCTAGACTAACGAGATCCGTCGTTGTGCAACCGTCTTCTATATCTAGACTAACGAGATCCGTCTGTACAACCGTCTTCTATATCTAGACTAACGAGATCCGTCTGTACAAACGTCTTCAATATCTAGACTAACGAGATCCGTCTGTACAACCGTCATCTATATCTAGACTAACGAGATCCGTCTGTACAACCGTCTTCTATATCTCGACTAACGAGATCCGCCTGTACAACCGTCTTCTATATCTAGACTAACGAGATCCGTCTGTACAACCGTCTTCTATATCTAGACTAACGAGATCCGCCTGTACAACCGTCTTCTATATCTAGACTAACGAGATCCGTCTGTACAACCGTCATCTATATCTAGACTAACGAGATCCGTCTGTACAACCGTCTTCTATATCTCGACTAACGTGATCCGCCTGTACAACCGTCTTCTATATCTAGACTAACGAGATCCGTCTGTACAACCGTCTTGTATATCTAGACTAACGAGATCCGTCGTTGTACAACCGTCTTCTATATCTAGACTAACGAGATCCGTCTGTACAACCGTCTTCTATATCTAGACTAACGAGATCCGTCGTTGTACAACCGTCTTCTATTTCTAGACTAACGAGATCCGTCGTTGTACAACTGTCTTCTATATCTAGACTAACGAGATCCGTCTGTACAACCGTCTTCTATATCTAGACTAACGAGATCCGTCTGTACAACCGTCTTCTATTTCTAGACTAACGAGATCCGTCGTTGTACAACTGTCTTCTATATCTAGACTAACGAGATCCGTCTGTACAACCGTCTTCTATATCTAGACTAACGAGATCCGTCTGTACAAACGTCTTCAATATCTAGACTAACGAGATCCGTCTGTACAACCGTCTTCTATATCTAGACTAACGAGATCCGTCTGTACAACCGTCTTCTATTTCTAGACTAACGAGATCCGTCGTTGTACAACCGTCTTCTATATCTAGACTAACGAGATCCGTCTGTACAACCGTCTTCTATATCTAGACTAACGAGATCCGTCTGTACAAACGTCTTCAATATCTAGACTAACGAGATCCGACTGTACAACCGTCTTCTATATCTAGACTAACGAGATCTCTCGTTGTACAACCATCTTCTATATCTAGACTAACGAGATCTCTCGTTATACAACCGTCTTCTATATCTAGACTAACGAGAACCGTCTGTACAACTGTCTTCTATATCTAGACTAACGAGAACCGTCTGTACAACCGTCTTCTATATCTAGACTAACGAGATACGTCGTTGGACAAACGTCTTCAATATCTAGACTAACGAGATCCGTCTGTACAACCGTCTTCTATATCTAGACTAACGAGATCCGTCTGTACAAACGTCTTCAATATCTAGACTAACGAGATCCGACTGTACAACCGTCTTCTATATCTAGACTAACGAGATCTCTCGTTGTACAACCATCTTCTATATCTAGACTAACGAGATCTCTCGTTATACAACCGTCTTCTATACCTAGACTAACGAGAACCGTCTGTACAACTGTCTTCTATATCTAGACTAACGAGAACCGTCTGTACAACCGTCTTCTATATCTAGACTAACGAGATACGTCGTTGGACAAACGTCTTCAATATCTAGACTAACGAGATCCGTCTGTACAACCGTCATCTATATCTAGACTAACGAGATCCGTCTGTACAACGGTCTTCTATATCTCGACTAACGTGATCCGCCTGTACAACCGTCTTCTATATCTAGACTAACGAGAACCGTCTGTACAACTGTCTTCTATATCTAGACTAACGAGAACCGTCTGTACAACCGTCTTCTATATCTAGACTAACGAGATACGTCGTTGGACAAACGTCTTCAATATCTAGACTAACGAGATCCGTCTGTACAACCGTCATCTATATCTAGACTAACGAGATCCGTCTGTACAACCGTCTTCTATATCTCGACTAACGTGATCCGCCTGTACAACCGTCTTCTATATCTAGACTAACGAGATCCGTCTGTACAACCGTCTTGTATATCTAGACTAACGAGATCCGTCGTTGTACAACCGTTTTCTATATCTAGACTAACGAGATCCGTCTGTACAACCGTCTTCTATATCTAGACTAACGAGATCCGTCGTTGTACAACCGTCTTCTATTTCTAGACTAACGAGATCCGTCGTTGTACAACTGTCTTCTATATCTAGACTAACGAGATCCGTCTGTACAACCGTCTTCTATATCTAGACTAACGAGATCCGTCTGTACAACCGTCTTCTATTTCTAGACTAACGAGATCCGTCGTTGTACAACTGTCTTCTATATCTAGACTAACGAGATCCGTCTGTACAACCGTCTTCTATATCTAGACTAATGAGATCCGTCTGTACAAACGTCTTCAATATCTAGACTAACGAGATCCGTCTGTACAACCGTCTTCTATATCTAGACTAACGAGATCCGTCTGTACAACCGTCTTCTATATCTAGACTAACGAGATCCGTCTGTACAACCGTCTTCTATTTCTAGACTAACGAGATCCGTCTGTACAACCGTCTTCTATATCTAGACTAACGAGATCCGTCTGTACAACCGTCTTGTATATCTAGACTAACGAGATCCGTCGTTGTACAACCGTCTTCTATATCTAGACTAACGAGATCCGTCTGTACAACCGTCTTCTATATCTAGACTAACGAGATCCGTCTGTACAAACGTCTTCAATATCTAGACTAACGAGATCCGTCTGTACAACCGTCTTCTATATCTAGACTAACGAGATCTCTCGTTGTACAACCATCTTCTATATCTAGACTAACGAGATCTCTCGTTATACAACCGTCTTCTATATCTAGAGTAACGAGAACCGTCTGTACAACCGTCTTCTATATGTAGACTAACGAGATACGTCGTTGGACAAACGTCTTCTATATCTAGACTAACGAGATCCGTCTGTACAACCGTCTTGTATATCTAAACTAATGAGATCCGTCGTTGTACAACCGTCTTCTATATCTAGACTAACGAGATCCGTCTGTACAACCGTCTTCTATATCTAGACTAACGAGATCCGTCGTTGTACAACCGTCTTCTATTTCTAGACTAACGAGATCCGTCGTTGAACAACCGTCTTCTATATCTAGACTAACGAGATCCGTCTGTACAACCGTCTTCTATATCTAGACTAACGAGATCCGTCTGTACAAACGTCTTCAATATCTAGACTAACGAGATCCGTCTGTACAACCGTCATCTATATCTAGACTAACGAGATCCGTCTGTACAACCGTCTTCTATATCTCGACTAACGAGATCCGCCTGTACAACCGTCTTCTATATCTAGACTAACGAGATCCGTCTGTACAACCGTCTTCTATATCTAGACTAACGAGATTCGTCTGTACAACCGTCTTCTATATCTAGACTAACGAGATACGTCGTTGGACAAACGTCTTCAATATCTAGACTAACGAGATCCGCCTGTACAACCGTCTTCTATTTCTAGACTAACGAGATCCGTCTGTACAACCGTCTTCTATATCTCGACTAACGAGATCCGTCTGTACAACCGTCTTCTATATCTAGACTAACGAGATCCGTCGTTGTACAACCGTCTTCTATATCTCGACTAACGACATCCGTCTGTACAACCGTCTTCTATATCTAGACTAACGAGATCCGTCGTTGTACAACCGTCTTCTATATCTAGACTAACGAGATCCGTCTGTACAACCGTCTTCTATATCTAGACTAACGAGATCCGTCTGTACAACCGTCTTCTATTTCTAGACTAACGAGATCCGTCGTTGTACAACCGTCTTCTATATCTATACTAACGAGATCCGTCTGTACAACCGTATTCTATATCTAGACTAACGAGATCCGTCTGTACAAACGTCTTCAATATCTAGACTAACGAGATCCGACTGTACAACCGTCTTCTATATCTAGACTAACGAGATCTCTCGTTGTACAACCATCTTCTATATCTAGACTAAGGAGATCTCTCGTTATACAACCGTCTTCTATATCTAGACTAACGAGAACCGTCTGTACAACCGTCTTCTATATCTAGACTAACGAGATACGTCGTTGGACAAACGTCTTCAATATCTAGACTAACGAGATCTGTCTGTACAACCATCTTCTATATCTAGACTAACGAGATACGTCGTTGGACAAACGTCTTCAATATCTAGACTAACGAGATCCGTCTGTACAACCGTCATCTATATCTAGACTAACGAGATCCGTCTGTACAACCGTCTTCTATATCTCGACTAACGTGATCCGCCTGTACAACCGTCTTCTATATCTAGACTAACGAGATCCTTCTGTACAACCGTCTTCTATATCTAGACTAATGAGATTCGTCTGTACAACCGTCTTCTATATCTAGACTAACGAGATACGTCGTTGGACAAACGTCTTCAATATCTAGACTAACGAGATCCGTCTGTACAAACGTCTTCAATATCTAGACTAACGAGATCCGACTGTACAACCGTCTTCTATATCTAGACTAACGAGATCTCTCGTTGTACAACCATCTTCTATATCTAGACTAAGGAGATCTCTCGTTATACAACCGTCTTCTATATCTAGACTAACGAGAACCGTCTGTACAACCGTCTTCTATATCTAGACTAACGAGATCCGTCTGTACAACCGTCTTCTATATCTAGACTAACGAGATCCGTCTGTACAACCGTCTTCTATTTCTAGACTAACGAGATCCGTCGTTGTACAACCGTCTTCTATATCTATACTAACGAGATCCGTCTGTACAACCGTATTCTATATCTAGACTAACGAGATCCGTCTGTACAAACGTCTTCAATATCTAGACTAACGAGATCCGACTGTACAACCGTCTTCTATATCTAGACTAACGAGATCTCTCGTTGTACAACCATCTTCTATATCTAGACTAAGGAGATCTCTCGTTATACAACCGTCTTCTATATCTAGACTAACGAGAACCGTCTGTACAACCGTCTTCTATATCTAGACTAACGAGATACGTCGTTGGACAAACGTCTTCAATATCTAGACTAACGAGATCTGTCTGTACAACCATCTTCTATATCTAGACTAACGAGATACGTCGTTGGACAAACGTCTTCAATATCTAGACTAACGAGATCCGTCTGTACAACCGTCATCTATATCTAGACTAACGAGATCCGTCTGTACAACCGTCTTCTATATCTCGACTAACGTGATCCGCCTGTACAACCGTCTTCTATATCTAGACTAACGAGATCCTTCTGTACAACCGTCTTCTATATCTAGACTAATGAGATTCGTCTGTACAACCGTCTTCTATATCTAGACTAACGAGATACGTCGTTGGACAAACGTCTTCAATATCTAGACTAACGAGATCCGCCTGTACAACCGTCTTCTATATCTCGACTAACGAGATCCGTCTGTACAACCGTCTTCTATATCTAGACTAACGAGATCCGTCGTTGTACAACCGTCTTCTATATCTCGACTAACGAGATCTGTCTGTACAACCGTCTTCTATATCTAGACTAACGAGATCCGTCTGTACAACCGTCTTCTATTTCTAGACTAACGAGATCCGTCGTTGTACAACCGTCTTCTATATCTAGACTAACGAGATCCGTCTGTACAACCGTCTTCTATATCTAGACTAACGAGATCCGTCTGTACAACCGTCTTCTATTTCTAGACTAACGAGATCCGTCGTTGTACAACCGTCTTCTATATCTAGACTAACGAGATCCGTCTGTACAACCGTCTTCTATATCTAGACTAACGAGATCCGTCTGTACAAACGTCTTCAATATCTAGACTAACGAGATCCGACTGTACAACCGTCTTCTATATCTAGACTAACGAGATCTCTCGTTGTACAACCATCTTCTATACCTAGACTAACGAGATCTCTCGTTATACAACCGTCTTCTATATCTAGACTAACGAGAACCGTCTGTACAACCGTCTTCTATATCTAGACTAACGAGATACGTCGTTGGACAAACGTCTTCAATATCTAGACTAACGAGATCCGTCTGTACAACCGTCATCTATATCTAGACTAACGAGATCCGTCTGTACAACCGTCTTCTATATCTCGACTAACGTGATCCGCCTGTACAACCGTCTTCTATATCTAGACTAACGAGATCCGTCTGTACAACCGTCTTGTATATCTAGACTAACGAGATCCGTCGTTGTACAACCGTCTTCTATATCTAGACTAACGAGATCCGTCTGTACAACCGTCTTCTATATCTAGACTAACGAGATCCGTCGTTGTACAACCGTCTTCTATTTCTAGACTAACGAGATCCGTCGTTGTACAACTGTCTTCTATATCTAGACTAACGAGATCCGTCTGTACAACCGTCTTCTATATCTAGACTAACGAGATCCGTCTGTACAACCGTCTTCTATTTCTAGACTAACGAGATCCGTCGTTGTACAACTGTCTTCTATATCTAGACTAACGAGATCCGTCTGTACAACCGTCTTCTATATCTAGACTAACGAGATCCGTCTGTACAAACGTCTTCAATATCTAGACTAACGAGATCCGTCTGTACAACCGTCTTCTATATCTAGACTAACGAGATCCGTCTGTACAAACGTCTTCAATATCTAGACTAACGAGATCCGACTGTACAACCGTCTTCTATATCTAGACTAACGAGATCTCTCGTTGTACAACCATCTTCTATATCTAGACTAAGGAGATCTCTCGTTATACAACCGTCTTCTATATCTAGACTAACGAGAACCGTCTGTACAACCGTCTTCTATATCTAGACTAACGAGATACGTCGTTGGACAAACGTCTTCAATATCTAGACTAACGAGATCTGTCTGTACAACCATCTTCTATATCTAGACTAACGAGATACGTCGTTGGACAAACGTCTTCAATATCTAGACTAACGAGATCCGTCTGTACAACCGTCATCTATATCTAGACTAACGAGATACGTCGTTATACAACCGTCTTCTATATCTAGACTAACGAGAACCGTCTGTACAACCGTCTTCTATATCTAGACTAACGAGATACGTCGTTGGACAAACGTCTTCAATATCTAGACTAACGAGATCCGTCTGTACAACCGTCATCTATATCTAGACTAACGAGATCCGTCTGTACAACCGTCTTCTATATCTCGACTAACGTGATCCGCCTGTACAACCGTCTTCTATATCTAGACTAACGAGATCCGTCTGTACAACCGTCTTGTATATCTAGACTAACGAGATCCGTCGTTGTACAACCGTCTTCTATATCTAGACTAACGAGATCCGTCTGTACAACCGTCTTCTATATCTAGACTAACGAGATCCGTCGTTGTACAACCGTCTTCTATTTCTAGACTAACGAGATCCGTCGTTGTACAACTGTCTTCTATATCTAGACTAACGAGATCCGTCTGTACAACCGTCTTCTATATCTAGACTAACGAGATCCGTCTGTACAACCGTCTTCTATTTCTAGACTAACGAGATCCGTCGTTGTACAACTGTCTTCTATATCTAGACTAACGAGATCCGTCTGTACAACCGTCTTCTATATCTAGACTAACGAGATCCGTCTGTACAAACGTCTTCAATATCTAGACTAACGAGATCCGTCTGTACAACCGTCTTCTATATCTAGACTAACGAGATCCGTCTGTACAAACGTCTTCAATATCTAGACTAACGAGATCCGACTGTACAACCGTCTTCTATATCTAGACTAACGAGATCTCTCGTTGTACAACCATCTTCTATATCTAGACTAAGGAGATCTCTCGTTATACAACCGTCTTCTATATCTAGACTAACGAGAACCGTCTGTACAACCGTCTTCTATATCTAGACTAACGAGATACGTCGTTGGACAAACGTCTTCAATATCTAGACTAACGAGATCTGTCTGTACAACCATCTTCTATATCTAGACTAACGAGATACGTCGTTGGACAAACGTCTTCAATATCTAGACTAACGAGATCCGTCTGTACAACCGTCATCTATATCTAGACTAACGAGATACGTCGTTGGACAAACGTCTTCAATATCTAGACTAACGAGATCTGTCTGTACAACCATCTTCTATATCTAGACTAACGAGATACGTCGTTGGACAAACGTCTTCAATATCTAGACTAACGAGATCCGTCTGTACAACCGTCATCTATATCTAGACTAACGAGATCCGTCTGTACAACCGTCTTCTATATCTCGACTAACGTGATCCGCCTTTTTTTTTTTTTTTTTTTTTTTTTTTTATAGAGGGGGAAAATGCTTTATGCATACCCCGGTACGGATACCGGGGTTATGTGGGACTCCCCACCCTAATGGTGGGATACCCACTAAAAACCCCCTCTCTCATGGCCGCCTTATCTTGCCTACTCACTGTGGTGGGAACCTCGGTGCATTACTTCCACCACAGTGTCCCTACGGTGTAGGCCCCGCCTCTTATGTACAAATTACTTATAAATAAAATAAATACTATGTACATACATTCACATGTGCACAACCACGATACTTATTTACTATTGACGAAATAAATACGCGGTTGACACCACAAAATAAATAGGTACGTGTCACAACGACAAACACACAACATTTATAACATAGACGGAATAAATACGCGCCACCACAGTACAACGTCGGAATAAATACGCGATAAACACCCACTTATCCCATAGACCCACCTTATGGGGGGGAGGGGACCGTCCTCCTAACCCTTTTGCTGGGGGGGGGTCTGCCTCCTTGGGCCGCCCCATTCCTCTTCCTTTTTTGGGCCCTTCTCCTTCTCTCCTGCGCCCTCCTTTGGGCCTCCAGTCTGGCGGCTGCTGCCCGGGCATCCCTCAGGGCTTTTTCTTTTGACGCTTCCCTCCGGGCCCTCGCGCCCATGACTGTGGACGCGAAGGCACGGAGGTGCGCCCACTTATCATCCGCCCCCATAGCGAGGCGGACCACTGTATTGGGGTCTATCGGGGCCCCCAGGGCCACGGCCAAAGCCCGCCGTTCTTCCTCGAATGCCGGGCACACCACGAGGACGTGCTCGGCATCGTCGTTCGCCGCCCCGCATTCCTCACATACCCCACTTATTGCCTTCCCTATCCTCTTCCTGAAGGCCCCGAAAGACCCGTGTCCGGTGAGGAGCTGGGTCAGCCAGTAGTCCAGCTGACGTGCGAACCCAGCTCCCACCGCAAAGGTACTCGCCACGGGCACCAGCCGCCTGGTCCAATACTCCGGGCCCATCTCCTCCCAGGTCTCCTGCCACTTCGCGAGGGCCGTCACCAGGGCCCTTCTCCTGTGGTCGGCTGCTCTCACCCTCATCGCATTAAGGTCGTCCCTTAGTTTCGGGTTCGCCCTGTCCGCCGCCCTTAGGTCATAAACCTCCCTCCACATCGCCACCTTCAATTCAAGGGGCATCCTTCCAGCGAGGACGCAGAGCGCCTGACGGGACACCGTCCTATACGACGTAGTCGTCCTTATCAGGGCTGACCTCTGCGCCCTGCGGAGGGAGGTGAGGTTCACGCCCACCCGCAGGGCTGACGACCATACCGGGGCGGCATACGTCAGCACCGACTCCCAAACGTTATAGTAGAGTCGCCTCGAGGCAACCGAGGGACCCCTAACGTTTGGGAGGAGCGCCGACAGGGCACCCACCACTTTGTCGGCCCGTATGACCGCCCCGTCCAGGTGCGTCCTGAACCTCCGACGGCAGTCCAGGGTGACCCCGAGATACTTGGCGGACTCTGTGGCCGCCACCATCGATCCCATCACCGGGAATTCCCTCCCTTTGTCCTCGCGAAGGCCCGCCAGGACGATGACCTCGGTTTTATCCGAGGCCATCTCCAGGCCAGAGGCCTCGAACCAGGCCCTAACCCTCCCGAGCGTTTCGGCCATCATAGCCTCGACCTGGGTTACGTCCCTAGCTGAAAACATAACTGCCAGGTCGTCGGCGTAAGCGATGGCCTTGACGAAACGCCCGGGACCCACGGTCTTCAGGACCCCGTCATAGACGAGGTTCCAAAGGAAAGGGCCCAGGACCGAGCCCTGAGGGACCCCCGCGTAGACTCCGGTCGTGACCTCGTCATGCTGCGTGTGCACTGTAACACAGCGGTCAGAGAAATAGTCCCTGAGGACCCTCCTGACCGCTGGGTGCACACGCCTCCTGACGAGTTCCCGCATGATGGTGTCCCAGCGGATGGCGTTGAACGCGTTCCGCACATCGATCAACACCATCACGCATAGTCTCCGCTTGGTGGTGGCCACACAGCCCTCCGCGAACGCCATGACCTCTCGAGCAGCCTCCACAGTTCCTACCCCCCTCCTAAAACCGAACTGGGTCGGGGAGAAGGGGTCCCGGCCAATGTGCCTCTCAATCAGCTCCTTCACAGCGTACTCCCACACTTTGCTAAGTGCTGGGAGCACGCTGATCGGGCGATAGGCATTGGGCTCGGTGGGTTGTTTGCCGGGCTTGGGTATCAACACCACCCTCGCCCTCTTCCAGGCCGGAGGGATAGTCCCTCTCCTCAATGTGTCCTCGATCGCCTCCCTCAGGTCCAGGTGGAACGCCCTCGATACCGCGGCCACCACCTCCGATGGTACCGCGTCCAGGCCTGGGGCCTTCTTCGGCTTCAGGCGGGATATGGCCTCTTGCACCATATCGATGTCCACCTCTGGGATCTCCTCAGGTGCCATTAGATCCCCGCTGTCATCATATCCCCCCCTTAGGCTCCTCCCACCGGCTGCTCGGCCACGTGCCACTAGGGCCGGGATTATAGACGGCTGGGCGGGGGCGACAACGGAGGGGGGGAGGGGAGGGGGGGGTGCCGTAACAAAGAGATGGTCCAATACCCTCCCGACTTGGGCCGGGGTCATGTTCATCCTCGGTGGACGCCCACCGAGTTTTGACATGACGGCTTTGTACGGCTTCCCCCAGGGGTCCAGGTCGACCTGGGCACATAGGCCCTGCCATTGGGCCTCCTTCGCCCTCCAGATCGCCACCTGAACCCCTCTCCGGGCCACGGAGTAGGCCCTCCGTGCCTCCTCCGCCTCCGGGCCGCCCCTTTTTCTCCGCCTCTGCGCCCTTCTCCTTGCTTTAAAGGAGGCAGCCCGCGCCTCTGCAACCTCCTTACACCACCACCCGTTTGGTTTTCTGGTCCCACGGGGGAGGGACTTTTTTGCGAGCATGTCCCTGGTGGCCTCCTCAAGGGTCCTCTGGAAACGCTCCGCCCTCGGTTCCCCCCTTGGGCCTGGTTCCCCTCGACCGTCCCCTTCCTGCCGACCGTGTAACAGCCCAAAGTGCCTGGCCACCTCGGCAGGGTCCATGTCCTTGGTGGAGTATGCCTGCCAGGTGACCGTCCTGATCGCTGACCTTGTCCTTCTGATGGTATGAAGGACATACCTATGGTCCGAGTACGAGTCCTGGCTAAGGACCTCGCTCTTCACACCTTTGGCTGTTACACGGTCCGCGGACAGGATATCGATAAACGATCTCCTACCGTTCCTTTCAAAAGTAAATTTGTACCTTTCTGGGACCTTTATTGGGACCAGGCCCTGTCTCCCCAGCAGATCCAGGGTCGCCGTCCCCTTTCTGTCCAATCGGCCCCCTCCCCAGGCCGGGGATCTCGCGTTAAAATCGCCCGCCAGGAGTACGCCCATGCCCGAGGACCTCATTTCCGTGATGATACCCTCGATGGTATCCAGGTAGTCCCCAAACTCCGCCAGTGTGGCTTTGGGTGTGCGGTAACAGCTCAACAGCACTTTACCTTCCCAACTGACCGCGACCACCCCGTTTGCCACCACGGGGCGGGCCATCGTTGGGAAGTGGCCGCTGAAGCCTGTTACCCAAATGGAGGCATCTCCGGCCGCATCGTTGAACCAATAGTTCAGCTGTCGATACGGCTCGGAGATGATCACCACATCTGCCGAGAGCTGGGACATCACGTGTTCCATGATGTCCTGGGCTAGGCGACTCCTGTTCAGGTTTATCTGGGCCACCTTAAGGGCCATTCACCGCGCTAGTACCCCCGCGTCCCTTCGGCTCCGTCCTGGGTGTAGCTCCATTGGGGGGTCTATTGGACGGGCAGGCCAGGGATGCTGTGACGTGTGCAGTTCCTGGTCCCGTACGCCCCTCTTTTAGGCACACGCCACACCTGGGGGGGTTGGAGCACCGGGCGATCAGGTGATCGGTCGCCCCGCACCTCCTACACAGCTCCTCCCCCTCCCCCACGGTGGGACAGTCCCTGGCCATGTGCCCAGACATATGGCACCTGAAACACCTTGTGATACGCGGGAGGACCCTGGCCCTTGCCCACGTAAGGCCGGACCTGAAACGAACCCCGCCCTCGCGGAGGTTGCTCAGGTCGTTCAGGGCTGCCTCCACCACCGCTGTCTGCGTGCCCCTCGGGCCAAGTCTCAGTGACCTCAGCCCGAGCAGTTCCGGGGCCACCTTGAGGGCCCCCCCCAAGTCCCGTAATATTTCAGGGCCCTCGACCGTCGGGTCCAGGTCCCTGATTTCCATGGACACCTTATTCTGCAGCGGGGTGCAGACCAACCCCGCCCCGATCTTTCCCCTAATATTCTGGGCCAGGGTCTCCGCTTTGGTGCCCTTCTCCATTTCGAGGAGGATGTGGCCCTGGTGGGATTTCTTCACTCCCTTCACACCCGTCAGGGTCTCCCTCCCCTTTGACAGGAGGAGTTTGTACGTGTCCAGGTACGTCCCCAAAGGGGGGACCCTTACGAGGACCGCCTCTGGCCTCTTTCTCGTACGGGGTGGTGGCTTCGGGAGGGGGATCTTCATTCCCTCCTGTCTGCCCCTAGAGTTTCCCCCCTTGGGTTTACCGGGGGTCCCCACCCATCCCCCCTGAGCATGCCGCGGCTGATTGTGGAACTGCCCCAGTTGAAGCCGCTGTTGCTGTTGCTGCTGCAGTTGCTGTTGCTGTAGCTGTTGCAGCTGCTGCACTTGCTGTTGTTGCTGCTGTTGCAGCTGCTGTTGCTGTTGTTGCTGCTGCGGTTGCAGCCGTTGCAACGGCTGTTGCTGTCCCTGCAGGGGGGGCCACTGCAGTCGTTGGACCCGGTCGGGTCCCTGGGGAGGAGGAGGCCACTGCAGCCACAGCTGGGACTGCATGCCCGTCAGGGTCGGCTGCAGCATCGGCCACTGTTGGGGGGACAGCCCCTCCCCGAGTACCCACTGCCGCCCCGCTGGTGGGCCAGCGGCGAGCTTTTGGGCTAGGAGGTCTTTCCTCCTCGCTTCCCTGCGTTCCCTCCTAATCTGTCCCTTCGTCTTTATGAGGACCATGGGACCCTCGTTCGCACTCCCCGGCTGTTTCCCCCCATCATCGAGGGGAGCAAGGGGTATGTTCCCCTCCGGAGGAGCTGCTCCCACCCTGGCCTTCTCCACCAGGG
Organism: Andrena bicolor; assembly: GCA_960531205.1. Classification (NCBI taxonomy): domain Eukaryota; kingdom Metazoa; phylum Arthropoda; class Insecta; order Hymenoptera; family Andrenidae; genus Andrena; species Andrena bicolor. The sequence continues at coordinate 1,982,814 of CAUIJW010000271.1, read as the reverse complement.
GATCCTGCGCCAACGGAATCGCCGGGTGATCCAGTTCCACCAGTTCGACCAGGTTGTTCCCTCCCTCGCCGACCTCCAACAGAGCCCTCTTCTTACTGGCTTCCTGTTGGGGTGACGGGGAGGTCCTAAGCCTCTTGGCCTTCTTTTTTTCCTGCTGCCGATGCTGCTGCATCGCCCCACTGGGGCCAGCCTCGGGGGGCCTCTGGGCAACCGTGCTGAGGGGCGTGGAACTGGATGGGCCCCACCCCCTTCCATACCGATCTGGGGGGAGCATTGGACTCCCCGCTCCCTCGTCAGCTTCTTGGGGACCTCCTTCCACCTGGAGATCTCCCCGGCTGTCGCCACCTCTGCGACCACAGTTGCCGCCTTCTCGCATCTCTTAGTGACCTTCCCCAGGAATTCAAGAACCCACTTGACCGAGGCCACCTTCGAAGATGCCTTCCTCTCGCTGAATTCTCTGGTGGCCTTGACACAATCCCCTACAACGCCCCTCAGCAGGGTGGCCACTTCGGCTAGGCGGTAGCCGGAGACCCCCTCCGGTATGCCGCCCCCGATCTGGGTCGTTTTCACCGCGACCTTCGCTCCATTCGCGGGTGGGACCACGAGGTCTGCAGCTTTGGCTGCCACTCCGCCCCGCTCCCACGGATTAGCTCCCGTCGCTCTCCCAGCTTCGTCGACTCTTGAGGCCGAACTGGACCTCTGTTTGCCGGGCTCCTCCACCCGGCATCTACCGATGGGCCCCACCAGTTCCGGCTCTTTCTGTGTCGGCAGCTTGGCTGCCACTTCCGCCGGTTTGGTCTGCTCATCCTCCTTCTTCTTCTTCATCCCATCCTCCCCCTGCTTCTCGGGGGCCGACTCCTGGGCCCCACTGCAGGACGAGGTCCCGGATGGGGGGGTCCTCATTAGACCCTTCCCCTTGAAGACGCCCGTGGGTGGGTCTCCGGGGGTCCCATACCGGGGGAGGTTCTCGAGCTCGGAGGGGATTTGTCCCCCCCTCCTCGTCGTTCTCTCCTTAGGTGAGGGGGTCTCCGGGATGAGGCACGGCCCAGGGTCCCTCGCCGGTTTGGCTCTCTGAAGCCATGCCTCACACCCGCCCCTCCAATCGATCCGTTCATTATCGTTCTCGTATTCCTTTGGTCGCTTGCCTTGGTCAACAGCTGTCGCTTCTTCCGGGAAGGCTTCCCCGGTGGCACCGGCCCGCTGCTTCAGCACGGTGTCGTTGGTCGCATTCACTCCCGCCGTGCTACCAACATCGCACGTGGGTCCCGCTATTACTTCAGGAATCGCCGAGATTACATCCGAGGCTCGGCCAATTTCTGACATGGTCATAGGAGGAGAGTGTCTTAAGGGCGACGGCCCTACCGCCCAGCGGATTTTCTCCCAACACGGGCCCAGTTGTTGCGGCCCCCGCGGCCAAAACACTCCTGGTTGCCATCCAGGACGGACCTTGAAACGCCGCAAGGTCCTCCATACTCTGGGGCGAGTATCCAGAGCTACCCCAAATGGACCCATTCTTCTGGTCCATGGTTTCCCCCCTTTCTCCGCTTCCTTACGCCTCTTTCCCCTTTCTCCCGTTCTTGTTGCACCCCGCAGGAGGGCCCCATCCGTTTAACCGCAATAGCGGTGCTCCGGAAGGGAACCACCCGGGGCTGTACGCGCCAGACCACGCAGATCTCATAGCCTTCTCTCTTCTTTCCCAGGTACCTCCAAGGATGAGGCAGGCCCAATCCACAAGCACCACTGCGTCAGGTACGTAGTTCGCCCGGTCTTCGACATGGTCCTTTGTGGTTGTCTCTCTTTCTTCTTTGCAGGCTCCACCATCCGTCTGTGGTCGACCCTTCGCCAGGAGGGCAGCATCCCCCAGCGGCCGCCATTCACAGAACGAGTTCCATACGTGGCGTCGGAAGGAAGACATCGCCGCTCTTCCATCGACCCCCACCACTCACAAGGCAGACGACCCTGGTGCGGACCTTCTAACGCCGCCCAGACCTGACCCAGGGCTACTGCCCACACCTTACACCTTTCAAGGTTCCTCTTTCCCCCCTAACGGCCACAGCACACACCCCAACATCCACTCACACACACAGACACACATACCCGCAAACACACCCCCACCATACACTCCGCACCCCGCTGTGGCCGGGCTATTACAATGGGGGGCCGCCATCCCCCCCAAAGGAGCTGGTCCGCGGCAGGGCCTTCGCCTTCCACTTGAGGTTTTTAGGCCCCAGGGTCAGCTTATAGCTCCTGCTAACCGAGGCGCATCGCCACCCCTCCCCCGTCCCGGCCTGGCCACCGCGAAGTGAACCATCCCGGGCAGGCGAAGGGCAGCTCCACACCCCGGCCATCCTCCTATCCGCCACCTGGAGACGCGCTCGGTCGGTGCTCAACCCAGATCGGCCAAGGCCGATCCAGTCCCCCGCTCCCCTTCACGGGGATAGGGGGACACCGAGTAACGTGATCCGCCTGTACAACCGTCTTCTATATCTAGACTAACGAGATCCGTCTGTACAACCGTCTTCTATATCTAGACTAACGAGATTCGTCTGTACAACCGTCTTCTATATCTAGACTAACGAGATACGTCGTTGGACAAACGTCTTCAATATCTAGACTAACGAGATCCGCCTGTACAACCGTCTTCTATTTCTAGACTAACGAGATCCGTCTGTACAACCGTCTTCTATATCTCGACTAACGAGATCCGTCTGTACAACCGTCTTCTATATCTAGACTAACGAGATCCGTCGTTGTACAACCGTCTTCTATATCTCGACTAACGAGATCCGTCTGTACAACCGTCTTCTATATCTAGACTAACGAGATCCGTCTGTACAACCGTCTTCTATTTCTAGACTAACGAGATCCGTCGTTGTACAACCGTCTTCTATATCTAGACTAACGAGATCCGTCTGTACAACCGTCTTCTATATCTAGACTAACGAGATCCGTCTGTACAACCGTCTTCTATTTCTAGACTAACGAGATCCGTCGTTGTACAACCGTCTTCTATATCTAGACTAACGAGATCCGTCTGTACAACCGTCTTCTATATCTAGACTAACGAGATCCGTCTGTACAAACGTCTTCAATATCTAGACTAACGAGATCCGACTGTACAACCGTCTTCTATATCTAGACTAACGAGATCTCTCGTTGTACAACCATCTTCTATATCTAGACTAACGAGATCTCTCGTTATACAACCGTCTTCTGTATCTAGACTAACGAGAACCGTCTGTACAACTGTCTTCTATATCTAGACTAACGAGAACCGTCTGTACAACCGTCTTCTATATCTAGACTAACGAGATACGTCGTTGGACAAACGTCTTCAATATCTAGACTAACGAGATCCGTCTGTACAACCGTCATCTATATCTAGACTAACGAGATCCGTGTGTACAAACGTCTTCAATATCTAGACTAACGAGATCCGCCTGTACAACCGTCTTCTATTTCTAGACTAACGAGATCCGTCTGTACAACCGGCTTCTACATCTCGACTAACGAGATCCGTCTGTACAACCGTCTTCTATATCTAGACTAACGAGATCCGTCTGTACAACCGTCTTGTATATCTAGACTAACGAGATCCGTCGTTGTACAACCGTCTTCTATATCTAGACTAACGAGATCCGTCGTTGTACAACCGTCTTCTATATCTCGACTAACGAGATCCGTCTGTACAACCGTCTTCTATATCTAGACTAACGAGATCCGTCTGTACAACCGTCTTCTATTTCTAGACTAACGAGATCCGTCGTTGTACAACCGTCTTCTATATCTAGACTAACGAGATCCGTCTGTACAACCGTCTTCTATATCTAGACTAACGAGATCTCTCGTTGTACAACCATCTTCTATATCTAGACTAAGGAGATCTCTCGTTATACAACCGTCTTCAATATCTAGACTAACGAGATCTGTCTGTACAACCATCTTCTATATCTAGACTAACGAGATACGTCGTTGGACAAACGTCTTCAATATCTAGACTAACGAGATCCGTCTGTACAACCGTCATCTATATCTAGACTAACGAGATCCGTCTGTACAACCGTCTTCTATATCTCGACTAACGTGATCCGCCTGTACAACCGTCTTCTATATCTAGACTAACGAGATCCTTCTGTACAACCGTCTTCTATATCTAGACGAACGAGATTCGTCTGTACAACCGTCTTCTATATCTAGACTAACGAGATACGTCGTTGGACAAACGTCTTCAATATCTAGACTAACGAGATCCGCCTGTACAACCGTCTTCTATTTCTAGACTAACGAGATCCGTCTGTACAACCGTCTTCTATATCTCGACTAACGAGATCCGCCGGTACAACCGTCTTCTATATCTAGACTAACGAGATCCGTCTGTACAACCGTCTTCTATATCTAGACTAACGAGATTCGTCTGTACAACCGTCTTCTATATCTAGACTAACGAGATACGTCGTTGGACAAACGTCTTCAATATCTAGACTAACGAGATCCGCCTGTACAACCGTCTTCTATTTCTAGACTAACGAGATCCGTCTGTACAACCGTCTTCTATATCTCGACTAACGAGATCCGTCTGTACAACCGTCTTCTATATCTAGACTAACGAGATCCGTCGTTGTACAACCGTCTTCTATATCTCGACTAACGAGATCCGTCTGTACAACCGTCTTCTATATCTAGACTAACGAGATACGTCGTTGGACAAACGTCTTCAATATCTAGACTAACGAGATCCGCCTGTACAACCGTCTTCTATTTCTAGACTAACGAGATTCGTCTGTACAACCGTCTTCTATATCTAGACTAACGAGATCTCTCGTTGTACAACCATCTTCTATACCTAGACTAACGAGATCTCTCGTTATACAACCGTCTTCTATATCTAGACTAACGAGAACCGTCTGTACAACCGTCTTCTATATCTAGACTAACGAGATACGTCGTTGGACAAACGTCTTCAATATCTAGACTAACGAGATCCGTCTGTACAACCGTCATCTATATCTAGACTAACGAGATCCGTCTGTACAACCGTCTTCTATATCTCGACTAACGTGATCCGCCTGTACAACCGTCTTCTATATCTAGACTAACGAGATCCGTCTGTACAACCGTCTTGTATATCTAGACTAACGAGATCCGTCGTTGTACAACCGTCTTCTATATCTAGACTAACGAGATCCGTCTGTACAACCGTCTTCTATATCTAGACTAACGAGATCCGTCGTTGTACAACCGTCTTCTATTTCTAGACTAACGAGATCCGTCGTTGTACAACTGTCTTCAATATCTAGACTAACGAGATCCGTCTGTACAACCGTCATCTATATCTAGACTAACGAGATCCGTCTGTACAACCGTCTTCTATATCTCGACTAACGTGATCCGCCTGTACAACCGTCTTCTATATCTAGACTAACGAGATCCGTCTGTACAACCGTCTTCTATATCTAGACTAACGAGATCCGTCTGTACAAACGTCTTCAATATCTAGACTAACGAGATCCGACTGTACAACCGTCTTCTATATCTAGACTAACGAGATCTCTCGTTGTACAACCATCTTCTATATCTAGACTAAGGAGATCTCTCGTTATACAACCGTCTTCTATATCTAGACTAACGAGATCCGTCTGTACAACCGTCTTCTATATCTCGACTAACGAGATCCGTCTGTACAACCGTCTTCTATATCAAGACTAACGAGATCCGTCGTTGTACAACCGTCTTCTATATCTCGACTAACGAGATCCGTCTGTACAACCGTCTTCTATATCGAGACTAACGAGATCCGTCTGTACAACCGTCTTCTATTTCTAGACTAACGAGATCCGTCTGTACAACCGTCTTCTATATCTAGACTAACGAGATCCGTCTGTACAAACGTCTTCAATATCTAGACTAACGAGATCCGCCTGTACAACCGTCTTCTATTTCTAGACTAACGAGATCCGTCTGTACAACCGTCTTCTATATCTCGACTAACGAGATCCGTCTGTACAACCGTCTTCTATATCTAGACTAACGAGATCCGTCGTTGTACAACCGTCTTCTATATCTCGACTAACGAGATCCGTCTGTACAACCGTCTTCTATATCTAGACTAACGAGATCCGTCTGTACAACCGTCTTCTATTTCTAGACTAACGAGATCCGTCGTTGTACAACCGTCTTCTATATCTAGACTAACGAGATCCGTCTGTACAACCGTCTTCTATATCTAGACTAACGAGATCCGTCTGTACAACCGTCTTCTATTTCTAGACTAACGAGATCCGTCGTTGTACAACCGTCTTCTATATCTAGACTAACGAGATCCGTCTGTACAACCGTCTTCTATATCTAGACTAACGAGATCCGTCTGTACAAACGTTTTCAATATCTAGACTAACGAGATCCGACTGTACAACCGTCTTCTATATCTAGACTAACGAGATCTCTCGTTGTACAACCATCTTCTATACCTAGACTAACGAGATCTCTCGTTATACAACCGTCTTCTATATCTAGACTAACGAGAACCGTCTGTACAACCGTCTTCTATATCTAGACTAACGAGATACGTCGTTGGACAAACGTCTTCAATATCTAGACTAACGAGATCCGTCTGTACAACCGTCATCTATATCTAGACTAACGAGATCCGTCTGTACAACCGTCTTCTATATCTCGACTAACGTGATCCGCCTGTACAACCGTCTTCTATATCTAGACTAACGAGATCCGTCTGTACAACCGTCTTGTATATCTAGACTAACGAGATCCGTCGTTGTACAACCGTCTTCTATATCTAGACTAACGAGATCCGTCTGTACAACCGTCTTCTATATCTAGACTAACGAGATCCGTCGTTGTACAACCGTCTTCTATTTCTAGACTAACGAGATCCGTCGTTGTACAACTGTCTTCTATATCTAGATTAACGAGATCCGTCTGTACAACCGTCTTCTATATCTAGACTAACGAGATCCGTCTGTACAACCGTCTTCTATTTCTAGACTAACGAGATCCGTCGTTGTACAACTGTCTTCTATATCTAGACTAACGAGATCCGTCTGTACAACCGTCTTCTATATCTAGACTAACGAGATCCGTCTGTACAAACGTCTTCAATATCTAGACTAACGAGATCCGTCTGTACAACCGTCTTCTATATCTAGACTAACGAGATCCGTCTGTACAACCGTCTTCTATTTCTAGACTAACGAGATCCGTCGTTGTACAACCGTCTTCTATATCTAGACTAACGAGATCCGTCTGTACAACCGTCTTCTATATCTAGACTAACGAGATCCGTCTGTACAAACGTCTTCAATATCTAGACTAACGAGATCCGACTGTACAACCGTCTTCTATATCTAGACTAACGAGATCTCTCGTTGTACAACCATCTTCTATATCTAGACTAACGAGATCTCTCGTTATACAACCGTCTTCTATATCTAGACTAACGAGAACCGTCTGTACAACTGTCTTCTATATCTAGACTAACGAGAACCGTCTGTACAACCGTCTTCTATATCTAGACTAACGAGATACGTCGTTGGACAAACGTCTTCAATATCTAGACTAACGAGATCCGTCTGTACAACCGTCATCTATATCTAGACTAACGAGATCCGTCTGTACAACCGTCTTCTATATCTCGACTAACGAGATCCGCCGGTACAACCGTCTTCTATATCTCGACTAACGAGATCCGCCGGTACAACCGTCTTCTATATCTAGACTAACGAGATCCGTCTGTACAACCCTCTTCTATATCTAGACTAACGAGATTCGTCTGTACAACCGTCTTCTATATCTAGACTAACGAGATACGTCGTTGGACAAACGTCTTCAATATCTAGACTAACGAGATCCGCCTGTACAACCGTCTTCTATTTCTAGACTAACGAGATCCGTCTGTACAACCGTCTTCTATATCTCGACTAACGAGATCCGTCTGTACAACCGTCTTCTATATCTAGACTAACGAGATCCGTCGTTGTACAACCGTCTTCTATATCTCGACTAACGAGATCCGTCTGTACAACCGTCTTCTATATCTAGACTAACGAGATCCGTCTGTACAACCGTCTTCTATTTCTAGACTAACGAGATCCGTCGTTGTACAACCGTCTTCTATATCTAGACTAACGAGATCCGTCTGTACAACCGTCTTCTATATCTAGACTAACGAGATCCGTCTGTACAACCGTCTTCTATTTCTAGACTAACGAGATCCGTCGTTGTGCAACCGTCTTCTATATCTAGACTAACGAGATCCGTCTGTACAACCGTCTTCTATATCTAGACTAACGAGATCCGTCTGTACAAACGTCTTCAATATCTAGACTAACGAGATCCGTCTGTACAACCGTCATCTATATCTAGACTAACGAGATCCGTCTGTACAACCGTCTTCTATATCTAGACTAACGAGATCCGTCGTTGTACAACCGTCTTCTATTTCTAGACTAACGAGATCCGTCGTTGTACAACTGTCTTCTATATCTAGACTAACGAGATCCGTCTGTACAACCGTCTTCTATATCTAGACTAACGAGATCCGTCTGTACAACCGTCATCTATATCTAGACTAACGAGATCCGTCTGTACAACCGTCTTCTATATCTAGACTAACGAGATCCGTCGTTGTACAACCGTCTTCTATATCTAGACTAACGAGAACCGTCTGTACAACTGTCTTCTATATCTCGACTAACGAGATCCGCCTGTACAACCGTCTTCTATATCTAGACTAACGAGATCCGTCTGTACAACCGTCTTCTATATCTAGACTAACGAGATCCGCCTGTACAACCGTCTTCTATATCTAGACTAACGAGATCCGTCTGTACAACCGTCATCTATATCTAGACTAACGAGATCCGTCTGTACAACCGTCTTCTATATCTCGACTAACGTGATCCGCCTGTACAACCGTCTTCTATATCTAGACTAACGAGATCCGTCTGTACAACCGTCTTGTATATCTAGACTAACGAGATCCGTCGTTGTACAACCGTCTTCTATATCTAGACTAACGAGATCCGTCTGTACAACCGTCTTCTATATCTAGACTAACGAGATCCGTCGTTGTACAACCGTCTTCTATTTCTAGACTAACGAGATCCGTCGTTGTACAACTGTCTTCTATATCTAGACTAACGAGATCCGTCTGTACAACCGTCTTCTATATCTAGACTAACGAGATCCGTCTGTACAACCGTCTTCTATTTCTAGACTAACGAGATCCGTCGTTGTACAACTGTCTTCTATATCTAGACTAACGAGATCCGTCTGTACAACCGTCTTCTATATCTAGACTAACGAGATCCGTCTGTACAAACGTCTTCAATATCTAGACTAACGAGATCCGTCTGTACAACCGTCTTCTATATCTAGACTAACGAGATCCGTCTGTACAACCGTCTTCTATTTCTAGACTAACGAGATCCGTCGTTGTACAACCGTCTTCTATATCTAGACTAACGAGATCCGTCTGTACAACCGTCTTCTATATCTAGACTAACGAGATCCGTCTGTACAAACGTCTTCAATATCTAGACTAACGAGATCCGACTGTACAACCGTCTTCTATATCTAGACTAACGAGATCTCTCGTTGTACAACCATCTTCTATATCTAGACTAACGAGATCTCTCGTTATACAACCGTCTTCTATATCTAGACTAACGAGAACCGTCTGTACAACTGTCTTCTATATCTAGACTAACGAGAACCGTCTGTACAACCGTCTTCTATATCTAGACTAACGAGATACGTCGTTGGACAAACGTCTTCAATATCTAGACTAACGAGATCCGTCTGTACAACCGTCATCTATATCTAGACTAACGAGATCCGTCTGTACAACCGTCTTCTATATCTCGACTAACGTGATCCGCCTGTACAACCGTCTTCTATATCTAGACTAACGAGATCCGTCTGTACAACCGTCTTCTATATCTAGACTAACGAGATCCGTCTGTACAAACGTCTTCAATATCTAGACTAACGAGATCCGACTGTACAACCGTCTTCTATATCTAGACTAACGAGATCTCTCGTTGTACAACCATCTTCTATATCTAGACTAAGGAGATCTCTCGTTATACAAACGTCTTCTATATCTAGACTAACGAGAACCGTCTGTACAACCGTCTTCTATATCTAGACTAACGAGATACGTCGTTGGACAAACGTCTTCAATATCTAGACTAACGAGATCTGTCTGTACAACCATCTTCTATATCTAGACTAACGAGATACGTCGTTGGACAAACGTCTTCAATATCTAGACTAACGAGATCCGTCTGTACAACCGTCATCTATATCTAGACTAACGAGATCCGTCTGTACAACCGTCTTCTATATCTCGACTAACGTGATCCGCCTGTACAACCGTCTTCTATATCTAGACTAACGAGATCCGTCTGTACAACCGTCTTCTATATCTAGACTAACGAGATTCGTCTGTACAACCGTCTTCTATATCTAGACTAACGAGATACGTCGTTGGACAAACGTCTTCAATATCTAGACTAACGAGATCCGCCTGTACAACCGTCTTCTATTTCTAGACTAACGAGATCCGTCTGTACAACCGTCTTCTATATCTCGACTAACGAGATCCGCCGGTACAACCGTCTTCTATATCTAGACTAACGAGATCCGTCTGTACAACCGTCTTCTATATCTAGACTAACGAGATTCGTCTGTACAACCGTCTTCTATATCTAGACTAACGAGATCCGTCTGTACAACCGTCTTCTATATCTAGACTAACGAGATCCGTCGTTGTACAACCGTCTTCTATATCTCGACTAACGAGATCCGTCTGTACAACCGTCTTCTATATCTAGACTAACGAGATCCGTCTGTACAACCGTCTTCTATTTCTAGACTAACGAGATCCGTCGTTGTACAACCGTCTTCTATATCTAGACTAACGAGATCCGTCTGTACAACCGTCTTCTATATCTAGACTAACGAGATCCGTCTGTACAAACGTCTTCAATATCTAGACTAACGAGATCCGACTGTACAACCGTCTTCTATATCTAGACTAACGAGATCTCTCGTTGTACAACCATCTTCTATACCTAGACTAACGAGATCTCTCGTTATACAACCGTCTTCTATATCTAGACTAACGAGATCCGTCTGTACAACTGTCTTCTATATCTAGACTAACGAGAACCGTCTGTACAACCGTCTTCTATATCTAGACTAACGAGATACGTCGTTGGACAAACGTCTTCAATATCTAGACTAACGAGATCCGTCTGTACAACCGTCATCTATATCTAGACTAACGAGATCCGTCTGTACAACCGTCCTCTATATCTCGACTAACGTGATCCGCCTGTACAACCGTCTTCTATATCTAGACTAACGAGATCCGTCTGTACAACCGTCTTCTATATCTAGACTAACGAGATTCGTCTGTACAACCGTCTTCTATATCTAGACTAACGAGATACGTCGTTGGACAAACGTCTTCAATATCTAGACTAACGAGATCCGCCTGTACAACCGTCTTCTATATCTCGACTAACGAGATCCGTCTGTACAACCGTCTTCTATATCTAGACTAACGAGATCCGTCGTTGTACAACCGTCTTCTATATCTCGACTAACGAGATCCGTCTGTACAACCGTCTTCTATATCTAGACTAACGAGATACGTCGTTGGACAAACGTCTTCAATATCTAGACTAACGAGATCCGCCTGTACAACCGTCTTCTATTTCTAGACTAACGAGATTCGTCTGTACAACCGTCTTCTATATCTAGACTAACGAGATCTCTCGTTGTACAACCATCTTCTATACCTAGACTAACGAGATCTCTCGTTATACAACCGTCTTCTATATCTAGACTAACGAGAACCGTCTGTACAACCGTCTTCTATATCTAGACTAACGAGATACGTCGTTGGACAAACGTCTTCAATATCTAGACTAACGAGATCCGTCTGTACAACCGTCATCTATATCTAGACTAACGAGATCCGTCTGTACAACCGTCTTCTATATCTCGACTAACGTGATCCGCCTGTACAACCGTCTTCTATATCTAGACTAACGAGATCCGTCTGTACAACCGTCTTGTATATCTAGACTAACGAGATCCGTCGTTGTACAACCGTCTTCTATATCTAGACTAACGAGATCCGTCTGTACAACCGTCTTCTATATCTCGACTAACGTGATCCGCCTGTACAACCGTCTTCTATATCTAGACTAACGAGATCCGTCTGTACAACCGTCTTCTATATCTAGACTAACGAGATCCGTCTGTACAACCGTCTTCTATATCTCGACTAACGAGATCCGTCTGTACAACCGTCTTCTATATCAAGACTAACGAGATCCGTCGTTGTACAACCGTCTTCTATATCTCGACTAACGAGATCCGTCTGTACAACCGTCTTCTATATCGAGACTAACGAGATCCGTCTGTACAACCGTCTTCTATTTCTAGACTAACGAGATCCGTCTGTACAACCGTCTTCTATATCTAGACTAACGAGATCCGTCTGTACAAACGTCTTCAATATCTAGACTAACGAGATCCGCCTGTACAACCGTCTTCTATTTCTAGACTAACGAGATCCGTCTGTACAACCGTCTTCTATATCTCGACTAACGAGATCCGTCTGTACAACCGTCTTCTATATCTAGACTAACGAGATCCGTCGTTGTACAACCGTCTTCTATATCTCGACTAACGAGATCCGTCTGTACAACCGTCTTCTATATCTAGACTAACGAGATCCGTCTGTACAACCGTCTTCTATTTCTAGACTAACGAGATCCGTCGTTGTACAACCGTCTTCTATATCTAGACTAACGAGATCCGTCTGTACAACCGTCTTCTATATCTAGACTAACGAGATCCGTCTGTACAACCGTCTTCTATTTCTAGACTAACGAGATCCGTCGTTGTACAACCGTCTTCTATATCTAGACTAACGAGATCCGTCTGTACAACCGTCTTCTATATCTAGACTAACGAGATCCGTCTGTACAAACGTTTTCAATATCTAGACTAACGAGATCCGACTGTACAACCGTCTTCTATATCTAGACTAACGAGATCTCTCGTTGTACAACCATCTTCTATACCTAGACTAACGAGATCTCTCGTTATACAACCGTCTTCTATATCTAGACTAACGAGAACCGTCTGTACAACCGTCTTCTATATCTAGACTAACGAGATACGTCGTTGGACAAACGTCTTCAATATCTAGACTAACGAGATCCGTCTGTACAACCGTCATCTATATCTAGACTAACGAGATCCGTCTGTACAACCGTCTTCTATATCTCGACTAACGTGATCCGCCTGTACAACCGTCTTCTATATCTAGACTAACGAGATCCGTCTGTACAACCGTCTTGTATATCTAGACTAACGAGATCCGTCGTTGTACAACCGTCTTCTATATCTAGACTAACGAGATCCGTCTGTACAACCGTCTTCTATATCTAGACTAACGAGATCCGTCGTTGTACAACCGTCTTCTATTTCTAGACTAACGAGATCCGTCGTTGTACAACTGTCTTCTATATCTAGATTAACGAGATCCGTCTGTACAACCGTCTTCTATATCTAGACTAACGAGATCCGTCTGTACAACCGTCTTCTATTTCTAGACTAACGAGATCCGTCGTTGTACAACTGTCTTCTATATCTAGACTAACGAGATCCGTCTGTACAACCGTCTTCTATATCTAGACTAACGAGATCCGTCTGTACAAACGTCTTCAATATCTAGACTAACGAGATCCGTCTGTACAACCGTCTTCTATATCTAGACTAACGAGATCCGTCTGTACAACCGTCTTCTATTTCTAGACTAACGAGATCCGTCGTTGTACAACCGTCTTCTATATCTAGACTAACGAGATCCGTCTGTACAACCGTCTTCTATATCTAGACTAACGAGATCCGTCTGTACAAACGTCTTCAATATCTAGACTAACGAGATCCGACTGTACAACCGTCTTCTATATCTAGACTAACGAGATCTCTCGTTGTACAACCATCTTCTATATCTAGACTAACGAGATCTCTCGTTATACAACCGTCTTCTATATCTAGACTAACGAGAACCGTCTGTACAACTGTCTTCTATATCTAGACTAACGAGAACCGTCTGTACAACCGTCTTCTATATCTAGACTAACGAGATACGTCGTTGGACAAACGTCTTCAATATCTAGACTAACGAGATCCGTCTGTACAACCGTCATCTATATCTAGACTAACGAGATCCGTCTGTACAACCGTCTTCTATATCTCGACTAACGTGATCCGCCTGTACAACCGTCTTCTATATCTAGACTAACGAGATCCGTCTGTACAACCGTCTTCTATATCTAGACTAACGAGATCCGTCTGTACAAACGTCTTCAATATCTAGACTAACGAGATCCGACTGTACAACCGTCTTCTATATCTAGACTAACGAGATCTCTCGTTGTACAACCATCTTCTATATCTAGACTAAGGAGATCTCTTGTTATACAACCGTCTTCTATATCTAGACTAACGAGAACCGTCTGTACAACCGTCTTCTATATCTAGACTAACGAGATACGTCGTTGGACAAACGTCTTCAATATCTAGACTAACGAGATCCGTCTGTACAACCGTCATCTATATCTAGACTAACGAGATCCGTCTGTACAACCGTCTTCTATATCTCGACTAACGAGATCCGCCGGTACAACCGTCTTCTATATCTCGACTAACGAGATCCGCCGGTACAACCGTCTTCTATATCTAGACTAACGAGATCCGTCTGTACAACCCTCTTCTATATCTAGACTAACGAGATTCGTCTGTACAACCGTCTTCTATATCTAGACTAACGAGATACGTCGTTGGACAAACGTCTTCAATATCTAGACTAACGAGATCCGCCTGTACAACCGTCTTCTATTTCTAGACTAACGAGATCCGTCTGTACAACCGTCTTCTATATCTCGACTAACGAGATCCGTCTGTACAACCGTCTTCTATATCTAGACTAACGAGATCCGTCGTTGTACAACCGTCTTCTATATCTCGACTAACGAGATCCGTCTGTACAACCGTCTTCTATATCTAGACTAACGAGATCCGTCTGTACAACCGTCTTCTATTTCTAGACTAACGAGATCCGTCGTTGTACAACCGTCTTCTATATCTAGACTAACGAGATCCGTCTGTACAACCGTCTTCTATATCTAGACTAACGAGATCCGTCTGTACAACCGTCTTCTATTTCTAGACTAACGAGATCCGTCGTTGTGCAACCGTCTTCTATATCTAGACTAACGAGATCCGTCTGTACAACCGTCTTCTATATCTAGACTAACGAGATCCGTCTGTACAAACGTCTTCAATATCTAGACTAACGAGATCCGTCTGTACAACCGTCATCTATATCTAGACTAACGAGATCCGTCTGTACAACCGTCTTCTATATCTCGACTAACGAGATCCGCCTGTACAACCGTCTTCTATATCTAGACTAACGAGATCCGTCTGTACAACCGTCTTCTATATCTAGACTAACGAGATCCGCCTGTACAACCGTCTTCTATATCTAGACTAACGAGATCCGTCTGTACAACCGTCATCTATATCTAGACTAACGAGATCCGTCTGTACAACCGTCTTCTATATCTCGACTAACGTGATCCGCCTGTACAACCGTCTTCTATATCTAGACTAACGAGATGCGTCTGTACAACCGTCTTGTATATCTAGACTAACGAGATCCGTCGTTGTACAACCGTCTTCTATATCTAGACTAACGAGATCCGTCTGTACAACCGTCTTCTATATCTAGACTAACGAGATCCGTCGTTGTACAACCGTCTTCTATTTCTAGACTAACGAGATCCGTCGTTGTACAACTGTCTTCTATATCTAGACTAACGAGATCCGTCTGTACAACCGTCTTCTATATGTAGACTAACGAGATCCGTCTGTACAACCGTCTTCTATTTCTAGACTAACGAGATCCGTCGTTGTACAACTGTCTTCTATATCTAGACTAACGAGATCCGTCTGTACAACCGTCTTCTATATCTAGACTAACGAGATCCGTCTGTACAAACGTCTTCAATATCTAGACTAACGAGATCCGTCTGTACAACCGTCTTCTATATCTAGACTAACGAGATCCGTCTGTACAACCGTCTTCTATTTCTAGACTAACGAGATCCGTCGTTGTACAACCGTCTTCTATATCTAGACTAACGAGATCCGTCTGTACAACCGTCTTCTATATCTAGACTAACGAGATCCGTCTGTACAAACGTCTTCAATATCTAGACTAACGAGATCCGACTGTACAACCGTCTTCTATATCTAGACTAACGAGATCTCTCGTTGTACAACCATCTTCTATATCTAGACTAACGAGATCTCTCGTTATACAACCGTCTTCTATATCTAGACTAACGAGAACCGTCTGTACAACTGTCTTCTATATCTAGACTAACGAGAACCGTCTGTACAACCGTCTTCTATATCTAGACTAACGAGATACGTCGTTGGACAAACGTCTTCAATATCTAGACTAACGAGATCCGTCTGTACAACCGTCATCTATATCTAGACTAACGAGATCCGTCTGTACAACCGTCTTCTATATCTCGACTAACGTGATCCGCCTGTACAACCGTCTTCTATATCTAGACTAACGAGATCCGTCTGTACAACCGTCTTCTATATCTAGACTAACGAGATCCGTCTGTACAAACGTCTTCAATATCTAGACTAACGAGATCCGACTGTACAACCGTCTTCTATATCTAGACTAACGAGATCTCTCGTTGTACAACCATCTTCTATATCTAGACTAAGGAGATCTCTCGTTATACAAACGTCTTCTATATCTAGACTAACGAGAACCGTCTGTACAACCGTCTTCTATATCTAGACTAACGAGATACGTCGTTGGACAAACGTCTTCAATATCTAGACTAACGAGATCTGTCTGTACAACCATCTTCTATATCTAGACTAACGAGATACGTCGTTGGACAAACGTCTTCAATATCTAGACTAACGAGATCCGTCTGTACAACCGTCATCTATATCTAGACTAACGAGATCCGTCTGTACAACCGTCTTCTATATCTCGACTAACGTGATCCGCCTGTACAACCGTCTTCTATATCTAGACTAACGAGATCCGTCTGTACAACCGTCTTCTATATCTAGACTAACGAGATTCGTCTGTACAACCGTCTTCTATATCTAGACTAACGAGATACGTCGTTGGACAAACGTCTTCAATATCTAGACTAACGAGATCCGCCTGTACAACCGTCTTCTATTTCTAGACTAACGAGATCCGTCTGTACAACCGTCTTCTATATCTCGACTAACGAGATCCGCCGGTACAACCGTCTTCTATATCTAGACTAACGAGATCCGTCTGTACAACCGTCTTCTATATCTAGACTAACGAGATTCGTCTGTACAACCGTCTTCTATATCTAGACTAACGAGATCCGTCTGTACAACCGTCTTCTATATCTAGACTAACGAGATCCGTCGTTGTACAACCGTCTTCTATATCTCGACTAACGAGATCCGTCTGTACAACCGTCTTCTATATCTAGACTAACGAGATCCGTCTGTACAACCGTCTTCTATTTCTAGACTAACGAGATCCGTCGTTGTACAACCGTCTTCTATATCTAGACTAACGAGATCCGTCTGTACAACCGTCTTCTATATCTAGACTAACGAGATCCGTCTGTACAAACGTCTTCAATATCTAGACTAACGAGATCCGACTGTACAACCGTCTTCTATATCTAGACTAACGAGATCTCTCGTTGTACAACCATCTTCTATACCTAGACTAACGAGATCTCTCGTTATACAACCGTCTTCTATATCTAGACTAACGAGATCCGTCTGTACAACTGTCTTCTATATCTAGACTAACGAGAACCGTCTGTACAACCGTCTTCTATATCTAGACTAACGAGATACGTCGTTGGACAAACGTCTTCAATATCTAGACTAACGAGATCCGTCTGTACAACCGTCATCTATATCTAGACTAACGAGATCCGTCTGTACAACCGTCTTCTATATCTCGACTAACGTGATCCGCCTGTACAACCGTCTTCTATATCTAGACTAACGAGATCCGTCTGTACAACCGTCTTCTATATCTAGACTAACGAGATTCGTCTGTACAACCGTCTTCTATATCTAGACTAACGAGATACGTCGTTGGACAAACGTCTTCAATATCTAGACTAACGAGATCCGCCTGTACAACCGTCTTCTATATCTAGACTAACGAGATCCGTCGTTGTACAACCGTCTTCTATATCTCGACTAACGAGATCCGTCTGTACAACCGTCTTCTATATCTAGACTAACGAGATCCGTCTGTACAACCGTCTTCTATTTCTAGACTAACGAGATCCGTCGTTGTACAACCGTCTTCTATATCTAGACTAACGAGATCCGTCTGTACAACCGTCTTCTATATCTAGACTAACGAGATCCGTCTGTACAAACGTCTTCAATATCTAGACTAACGAGATCCGTCTGTACAACCGTCTTCTATATCTAGACTAACGAGATCTCTCGTTGTACAACCATCTTCTATATCTAGACTAAGGAGATCTCTCGTTATACAACCGTCTTCTATATCTAGACTAACGAGAACCGTCTGTACAACCGTCTTCTATATCTAGACTAACGAGATACGTCGTTGGACAAACGTCTTCAATATCTAGACTAACGAGATCCGTCTGTACAACCGTCTTCTATATCTAGACTAACGAGATCCGTCTGTACAACCGTCTTCTATATCTCGACTAACGAGATCCGCCTGTACAACCGTCTTCTATATCTAGACTAACGAGATCCGTCTGTACAACCGTCTTCTATATCTAGACTAACGAGATTCGTCTGTACAACCGTCTTCTATATCTAGACTAACGAGATACGTCGTTGGACAAACGTCTTCAATATCTAGACTAACGAGATCCGCCTGTACAACCGTCTTCTATTTCTAGACTAACGAGATCCGTCTGTACAACCGTCTTCTATATCTCGACTAACGAGATCCGTCTGTACAACCGTCTTCTATATCTAGACTAACGAGATCCGTCTGTACAACCGTCTTGTATATCTAGACTAACGAGATCCGTCGTTGTACAACCGTCTTCTATATCTAGACTAACGAGATCCGTCTGTACAACCGTCTTCTATATCTAGACTAACGAGATCCGTCGTTGTACAACCGTCTTCTATTTCTAGACTAACGAGATCCGTCTGTACAAACGTCTTCTATATCTCGACTAACGAGATCCGTCTGTACAACCGTCTTCTATATCTAGACTAACGAGATCCGTCTGTACAACCGTCTTGTATATCTAGACTAACGAGATCCGTCGTTGTACAACCGTCTTCTATATCTAGACTAACGAGATCCGTCTGTACAACCGTCTTCTATATCTAGACTAACGAGATCCGTCGTTGTACAACCGTCTTCTATATCTAGACTAACGAGATCCGTCTGTACAACCGTCTTCTATATCTAGACTAACGAGATTCGTCTGTACAACCGTCTTCTATATCTAGACTAACGAGATACGTCGTTGGACAAACGTCTTCAATATCTAGACTAACGAGATCCGCCTGTACAACCGTCTTCTATTTCTAGACTAACGAGATCCGTCTGTACAACCGTCTTCTATATCTCGACTAACGAGATCCGTCTGTACAACCGTCTTCTATATCTAGACTAACGAGATCCGTCTGTACAACCGTCTTGTATATCTAGACTAACGAGATCCGTCGTTGTACAACCGTCTTCTATATCTAGACTAACGAGATCCGTCTGTACAACCGTCTTCTATATCTAGACTAACGAGATCCGTCGTTGTACAACCGTCTTCTATTTCTAGACTAACGAGATCCGTCGTTGTACAACTGTCTTCTATATCTAGACTAACGAGATCCGTCTGTACAACCGTCTTGTATATCTAAACTAATGAGATCCGTCGTTGTACAACCGTCTTCTATATCTAGACTAACGAGATCCGTCTGTACAACCGTCTTCTATATCTAGACTAACGAGATCCGTCGTTGTACAACCGTCTTCTATTTCTAGACTAACGAGATCCGTCGTTGAACAACCGTCTTCTATATCTAGACTAACGAGATCCGTCTGTACAACCGTCTTCTATATCTAGACTAACGAGATCCGTCTGTACAAACGTCTTCAATATCTAGACTAACGAGATCCGTCTGTACAACCGTCTTCTATATCTAGACTAACGAGATCTCTCGTTGTACAACCATCTTCTATATCTAGACTAAGGAGATCTCTCGTTATACAACCGTCTTCTATATCTAGACTAACGAGAACCGTCTGTACAACCGTCTTCTATATCTAGACTAACGAGATACGTCGTTGGACAAACGTCTTCAATATCTAGACTAACGAGATCCGTCTGTACAACCGTCTTCTATATCTAGACTAACGAGATCCGTCTGTACAACCGTCTTCTATATCTCGACTAACGAGATCCGCCTGTACAACCGTCTTCTATATCTAGACTAACGAGATCCGTCTGTACAACCGTCTTCTATATCTAGACTAACGAGATTCGTCTGTACAACCGTCTTCTATATCTAGACTAACGAGATACGTCGTTGGACAAACGTCTTCAATATCTAGACTAACGAGATCCGCCTGTACAACCGTCTTCTATTTCTAGACTAACGAGATCCGTCTGTACAACCGTCTTCTATATCTCGACTAACGAGATCCGTCTGTACAACCGTCTTCTATATCTAGACTAACGAGATCCGTCTGTACAACCGTCTTGTATATCTAGACTAACGAGATCCGTCGTTGTACAACCGTCTTCTATATCTAGACTAACGAGATCCGTCTGTACAACCGTCTTCTATATCTAGACTAACGAGATCCGTCGTTGTACAACCGTCTTCTATTTCTAGACTAACGAGATCCGTCGTTGTACAACTGTCTTCTATATCTAGACTAACGAGATCCGTCTGTACAACCGTCTTGTATATCTAAACTAATGAGATCCGTCGTTGTACAACCGTCTTCTATATCTAGACTAACGAGATCCGTCTGTACAACCGTCTTCTATATCTAGACTAACGAGATCCGTCGTTGTACAACCGTCTTCTATTTCTAGACTAACGAGATCCGTCGTTGAACAACCGTCTTCTATATCTAGACTAACGAGATCCGTCTGTACAACCGTCTTCTATATCTAGACTAACGAGATCCGTCTGTACAAACGTCTTCTATATCTCGACTAACGAGATCCGTCTGTACAACCGTCTTCTATATCTAGACTAACGAGATCCGTCTGTACAACCGTCTTGTATATCTAGACTAACGAGATCCGTCGTTGTACAACCGTCTTCTATATCTAGACTAACGAGATCCGTCTGTACAACCGTCTTCTATATCTAGACTAACGAGATCCGTCGTTGTACAACCGTCTTCTATATCTAGACTAACGAGATCCGTCTGTACAACCGTCTTCTATATCTAGACTAACGAGATTCGTCTGTACAACCGTCTTCTATATCTAGACTAACGAGATACGTCGTTGGACAAACGTCTTCAATATCTAGACTAACGAGATCCGCCTGTACAACCGTCTTCTATTTCTAGACTAACGAGATCCGTCTGTACAACCGTCTTCTATATCTCGACTAACGAGATCCGTCTGTACAACCGTCTTCTATATCTAGACTAACGAGATCCGTCTGTACAACCGTCTTGTATATCTAGACTAACGAGATCCGTCGTTGTACAACCGTCTTCTATATCTAGACTAACGAGATCCGTCTGTACAACCGTCTTCTATATCTAGACTAACGAGATCCGTCGTTGTACAACCGTCTTCTATTTCTAGACTAACGAGATCCGTCGTTGTACAACTGTCTTCTATATCTAGACTAACGAGATCCGTCTGTACAACCGTCTTGTATATCTAAACTAATGAGATCCGTCGTTGTACAACCGTCTTCTATATCTAGACTAACGAGATCCGTCTGTACAACCGTCTTCTATATCTAGACTAACGAGATCCGTCGTTGTACAACCGTCTTCTATTTCTAGACTAACGAGATCCGTCGTTGAACAACCGTCTTCTATATCTAGACTAACGAGATCCGTCTGTACAACCGTCTTCTATATCTAGACTAACGAGATCCGTCTGTACAAACGTCTTCAATATCTAGACTAACGAGATCCGTCTGTACAACCGTCTTCTATATCTAGACTAACGAGATCTCTCGTTGTACAACCATCTTCTATATCTAGACTAACGAGATCTCTCGTTATACAACCGTCTTCTATATCTAGACTAACGAGAACCGTCTGTACAACCGTCTTCTATATCTAGACTAACGAGATCCGTCTGTACAACCGTCTTCTATAACTAGACTAACGAGATCTCTCGTTATACAACCGTCTTCTTTATCTAGACTAACGAGATCCGTCTGTACAACCGTCTTCTATATCTAGACTAACGAGATCCGTCTGTACAACCGTCTTCTATTTCTAGACTAACGAGATCCGTCGTTGTACAACCCTCTTCTATATCTAGACTAACGGGATCCGTCTGTACAACCGTCTTCTATATCTAGACTAACGAGATCCGTCTGTACAACCGTCTTCTATATCTAGACTAACGAGATCCGTCTGTACAACCGTCTTCTATATCTAGACTAACGAGATCCGTCTGTACAAACGTCTTCAATATCTAGACTAACGAGATCCGTCTGTACAACCGTCATCTATATCTAGACTAACGAGATCTCTCGTTGTACAACCATCTTCTATATCTAGACTAACGAGATCTCTCGTTATACAACCGTCTTCTATATCTAGACTAACGAGAACCGTCTGTACAACTGTCTTCTATATCTAGACTAACGAGATTCGTCTGTACAACCGTCTTCTATATCTAGACTAACGAGATACGTCGTTGGACAAACGTCTTCAATATCTAGACTAACGAGATCCGCCTGTACAACCGTCTTCTATTTCTAGACTAACGAGATCCGTCTGTACAACCGTCTTCTATATCTCGACTAACGAGATCCGTCTGTACAACCGTCTTCTATATCTAGACTAACGAGATCCGTCTGTACAACCGTCTTCTATATCTAGACTAACGAGATCCGTCTGTACAACCGTCTTCTATTTCTAGACTAACGAGATCCGTCGTTGTACAACCGTCTTCTATATCTAGACTAACGAGATCCGTCTGTACAACCGTCTTCTATATCTAGACTAACGAGATCCGTCTGTACAAACGTCTTCAATATCTAGACTAACGAGATCCGTCTGTACAACCGTCTTCTATATCTAGACTAACGAGATCTCTCGTTGTACAACCATCTTCTATATCTAGACTAAGGAGATCTCTCGTTATACAACCGTCTTCTATATCTAGACTAACGAGAACCGTCTGTACAACCGTCTTCTATATCTAGACTAACGAGATACGTCGTTGGACAAACGTCTTCAATATCTAGACTAACGAGATCCGTCTGTACAACCGTCTTCTATATCTAGACTAACGAGATCCGTCTGTACAACCGTCTTCTATATCTCGACTAACGAGATCCGCCTGTACAACCGTCTTCTATATCTAGACTAACGAGATCCGTCTGTACAACCGTCTTCTATATCTAGACTAACGAGATTCGTCTGTACAACCGTCTTCTATATCTAGACTAACGAGATACGTCGTTGGACAAACGTCTTCAATATCTAGACTAACGAGATCCGCCTGTACAACCGTCTTCTATTTCTAGACTAACGAGATCCGTCTGTACAACCGTCTTCTATATCTCGACTAACGAGATCCGTCTGTACAACCGTCTTCTATATCTAGACTAACGAGATCCGTCTGTACAACCGTCTTGTATATCTAGACTAACGAGATCCGTCGTTGTACAACCGTCTTCTATATCTAGACTAACGAGATCCGTCTGTACAACCGTCTTCTATATCTAGACTAACGAGATCCGTCGTTGTACAACCGTCTTCTATTTCTAGACTAACGAGATCCGTCTGTACAAACGTCTTCTATATCTCGACTAACGAGATCCGTCTGTACAACCGTCTTCTATATCTAGACTAACGAGATCCGTCTGTACAACCGTCTTGTATATCTAGACTAACGAGATCCGTCGTTGTACAACCGTCTTCTATATCTAGACTAACGAGATCCGTCTGTACAACCGTCTTCTATATCTAGACTAACGAGATCCGTCGTTGTACAACCGTCTTCTATATCTAGACTAACGAGATCCGTCTGTACAACCGTCTTCTATATCTAGACTAACGAGATTCGTCTGTACAACCGTCTTCTATATCTAGACTAACGAGATACGTCGTTGGACAAACGTCTTCAATATCTAGACTAACGAGATCCGCCTGTACAACCGTCTTCTATTTCTAGACTAACGAGATCCGTCTGTACAACCGTCTTCTATATCTCGACTAACGAGATCCGTCTGTACAACCGTCTTCTATATCTAGACTAACGAGATCCGTCTGTACAACCGTCTTGTATATCTAGACTAACGAGATCCGTCGTTGTACAACCGTCTTCTATATCTAGACTAACGAGATCCGTCTGTACAACCGTCTTCTATATCTAGACTAACGAGATCCGTCGTTGTACAACCGTCTTCTATTTCTAGACTAACGAGATCCGTCGTTGTACAACTGTCTTCTATATCTAGACTAACGAGATCCGTCTGTACAACCGTCTTGTATATCTAAACTAATGAGATCCGTCGTTGTACAACCGTCTTCTATATCTAGACTAACGAGATCCGTCTGTACAACCGTCTTCTATATCTAGACTAACGAGATCCGTCGTTGTACAACCGTCTTCTATTTCTAGACTAACGAGATCCGTCGTTGAACAACCGTCTTCTATATCTAGACTAACGAGATCCGTCTGTACAACCGTCTTCTATATCTAGACTAACGAGATCCGTCTGTACAAACGTCTTCAATATCTAGACTAACGAGATCCGTCTGTACAACCGTCTTCTATATCTAGACTAACGAGATCTCTCGTTGTACAACCATCTTCTATATCTAGACTAAGGAGATCTCTCGTTATACAACCGTCTTCTATATCTAGACTAACGAGAACCGTCTGTACAACCGTCTTCTATATCTAGACTAACGAGATACGTCGTTGGACAAACGTCTTCAATATCTAGACTAACGAGATCCGTCTGTACAACCGTCTTCTATATCTAGACTAACGAGATCCGTCTGTACAACCGTCTTCTATATCTCGACTAACGAGATCCGCCTGTACAACCGTCTTCTATATCTAGACTAACGAGATCCGTCTGTACAACCGTCTTCTATATCTAGACTAACGAGATTCGTCTGTACAACCGTCTTCTATATCTAGACTAACGAGATACGTCGTTGGACAAACGTCTTCAATATCTAGACTAACGAGATCCGCCTGTACAACCGTCTTCTATTTCTAGACTAACGAGATCCGTCTGTACAACCGTCTTCTATATCTCGACTAACGAGATCCGTCTGTACAACCGTCTTCTATATCTAGACTAACGAGATCCGTCTGTACAACCGTCTTGTATATCTAGACTAACGAGATCCGTCGTTGTACAACCGTCTTCTATATCTAGACTAACGAGATCCGTCTGTACAACCGTCTTCTATATCTAGACTAACGAGATCCGTCGTTGTACAACCGTCTTCTATTTCTAGACTAACGAGATCCGTCGTTGTACAACTGTCTTCTATATCTAGACTAACGAGATCCGTCTGTACAACCGTCTTGTATATCTAAACTAATGAGATCCGTCGTTGTACAACCGTCTTCTATATCTAGACTAACGAGATCCGTCTGTACAACCGTCTTCTATATCTAGACTAACGAGATCCGTCGTTGTACAACCGTCTTCTATTTCTAGACTAACGAGATCCGTCGTTGAACAACCGTCTTCTATATCTAGACTAACGAGATCCGTCTGTACAACCGTCTTCTATATCTAGACTAACGAGATCCGTCTGTACAAACGTCTTCTATATCTCGACTAACGAGATCCGTCTGTACAACCGTCTTCTATATCTAGACTAACGAGATCCGTCTGTACAACCGTCTTGTATATCTAGACTAACGAGATCCGTCGTTGTACAACCGTCTTCTATATCTAGACTAACGAGATCCGTCTGTACAACCGTCTTCTATATCTAGACTAACGAGATCCGTCGTTGTACAACCGTCTTCTATATCTAGACTAACGAGATCCGTCTGTACAACCGTCTTCTATATCTAGACTAACGAGATTCGTCTGTACAACCGTCTTCTATATCTAGACTAACGAGATACGTCGTTGGACAAACGTCTTCAATATCTAGACTAACGAGATCCGCCTGTACAACCGTCTTCTATTTCTAGACTAACGAGATCCGTCTGTACAACCGTCTTCTATATCTCGACTAACGAGATCCGTCTGTACAACCGTCTTCTATATCTAGACTAACGAGATCCGTCTGTACAACCGTCTTGTATATCTAGACTAACGAGATCCGTCGTTGTACAACCGTCTTCTATATCTAGACTAACGAGATCCGTCTGTACAACCGTCTTCTATATCTAGACTAACGAGATCCGTCGTTGTACAACCGTCTTCTATTTCTAGACTAACGAGATCCGTCGTTGTACAACTGTCTTCTATATCTAGACTAACGAGATCCGTCTGTACAACCGTCTTGTATATCTAAACTAATGAGATCCGTCGTTGTACAACCGTCTTCTATATCTAGACTAACGAGATCCGTCTGTACAACCGTCTTCTATATCTAGACTAACGAGATCCGTCGTTGTACAACCGTCTTCTATTTCTAGACTAACGAGATCCGTCGTTGAACAACCGTCTTCTATATCTAGACTAACGAGATCCGTCTGTACAACCGTCTTCTATATCTAGACTAACGAGATCCGTCTGTACAAACGTCTTCAATATCTAGACTAACGAGATCCGTCTGTACAACCGTCTTCTATATCTAGACTAACGAGATCTCTCGTTGTACAACCATCTTCTATATCTAGACTAACGAGATCTCTCGTTATACAACCGTCTTCTATATCTAGACTAACGAGAACCGTCTGTACAACCGTCTTCTATATCTAGACTAACGAGATCCGTCTGTACAACCGTCTTCTATAACTAGACTAACGAGATCTCTCGTTATACAACCGTCTTCTTTATCTAGACTAACGAGATCCGTCTGTACAACCGTCTTCTATATCTAGACTAACGAGATCCGTCTGTACAACCGTCTTCTATTTCTAGACTAACGAGATCCGTCGTTGTACAACCCTCTTCTATATCTAGACTAACGGGATCCGTCTGTACAACCGTCTTCTATATCTAGACTAACGAGATCCGTCTGTACAACCGTCTTCTATATCTAGACTAACGAGATCCGTCTGTACAACCGTCTTCTATATCTAGACTAACGAGATCCGTCTGTACAAACGTCTTCAATATCTAGACTAACGAGATCCGTCTGTACAACCGTCATCTATATCTAGACTAACGAGATCTCTCGTTGTACAACCATCTTCTATATCTAGACTAACGAGATCTCTCGTTATACAACCGTCTTCTATATCTAGACTAACGAGAACCGTCTGTACAACTGTCTTCTATATCTAGACTAACGAGATTCGTCTGTACAACCGTCTTCTATATCTAGACTAACGAGATACGTCGTTGGACAAACGTCTTCAATATCTAGACTAACGAGATCCGCCTGTACAACCGTCTTCTATTTCTAGACTAACGAGATCCGTCTGTACAACCGTCTTCTATATCTCGACTAACGAGATCCGTCTGTACAACCGTCTTCTATATCTAGACTAACGAGATCCGTCGTTGTACAACCGTCTTCTATATCTCGACTAACGACATCCGTCTGTACAACCGTCTTCTATATCTAGACTAACGAGATCCGTCGTTGTACAACCGTCTTCTATATCTAGACTAACGAGATCCGTCTGTACAACCGTCTTCTATATCTAGACTAACGAGATCCGTCTGTACAACCGTCTTCTATTTCTAGACTAACGAGATCCGTCGTTGTACAACCGTCTTCTATATCTAGACTAACGAGATCCGTCTGTACAACCGTCTTCTATATCTAGACTAACGAGATCCGTCTGTACAAACGTCTTCAATATCTAGACTAACGAGATCCGACTGTACAACCGTCTTCTATATCTAGACTAACGAGATCTCTCGTTGTACAACCATCTTCTATATCTAGACTAACGAGATCTCTCGTTATACAACCGTCTTCTATATCTAGACTAACGAGAACCGTCTGTACAACTGTCTTCTATATCTAGACTAACGAGAACCGTCTGTACAACCGTCTTCTATATCTAGACTACCGAGATACGTCGTTGGACAAACGTCTTCAATATCTAGAATAACGAGATCCGTCTGTACAACCGTCATCTATATCTAGACTAACGAGATCCGTCTGTACAACCGTCTTCTATATCTCGACTAACGTGATCCGCCTGTACAACCGTCTTCTATATCTAGACTAACGAGATCCGTCTGTACAACCGTCATCTATATCTAGACTAACGAGATCCGTCTGTACAACCGTCTTCTATATCTCGACTAACGTGATCCGCCTGTACAACCGTCATCTATATCTAGACTAACGAGATCCGTCTGTACAACCGTCTTCTATATCTCGACTAACGTGATCCGCCTGTACAACCGTCTTCTATATCTAGACTAACGAGATCCGTCTGTACAACCGTCTTGTATATCTAGACTAACGAGATCCGTCTGTACAAACGTCTTCAATATCTAGACTAACGAGATCCGACTGTACAACCGTCTTCTATATCTAGACTAACGAGATCTCTCGTTGTACAACCATCTTCTATATCTAGACTAAGGAGATCTCTCGTTATACAACCGTCTTCTATATCTAGACTAACGAGAACCGTCTGTACAACCGTCTTCTATATCTAGACTAACGAGATACGTCGTTGGACAAACGTCTTCAATATCTAGACTAACGAGATCCGTCTGTACAACCGTCATCTATATCTAGACTAACGAGATCCGTCTGTACAACCGTCTTCTATATCTCGACTAACGTGATCCGCCTGTACAACCGTCTTCTATATCTAGACTAACGAGATCCGTCTGTACAACCGTCTTCTATATCTAGACTAACGAGATCCGTCTGTACAAACGTCTTCAATATCTAGACTAACGAGATCCGTCTGTACAACCGTCTTCTATATCTAGACTAACGAGATCCGTCTGTACAAACGTCTTCAATATCTAGACTAACGAGATCCGACTGTACAACCGTCTTCTATATCTAGACTAACGAGATCTCTCGTTGTACAACCATCTTCTATATCTAGACTAACGAGATCTCTCGTTATACAACCGTCTTCTATATCTAGACTAACGAGAACCGTCTGTACAACTGTCTTCTATATCTAGACTAACGAGAACCGTCTGTACAACCGTCTTCTATATCTAGACTAACGAGATACGTCGTTGGACAAACGTCTTCAATATCTAGACTAACGAGATCCGTCTGTACAACCGTCATCTATATCTAGACTAACGAGATCCGTCTGTACAACCGTCTTCTATATCTCGACTAACGTGATCCGCCTGTACAACCGTCTTCTATATCTAGACTAACGAGATCCGTCTGTACAACCGTCTTGTATATCTAGACTAACGAGATCCGTCGTTGTACAACCGTCTTCTATATCTAGACTAACGAGATCCGTCTGTACAACCGTCTTCTATATCTAGACTAACGAGATCCGTCGTTGTACAACCGTCTTCTATTTCTAGACTAACGAGATCCGTCGTTGTACAACTGTCTTCTATATCTAGACTAACGAGATCCGTCTGTACAACCGTCTTCTATATCTAGACTAACGAGATCCGTCTGTACAACCATCTTCTATATCTAGACTAACGAGATCTCTCGTTATACAACCGTCTTCTATATCTAGACTAACGAGAACCGTCTGTACAACCGTCTTCTATATCTAGACTAACGAGATACGTCGTTGGACAAATGTCTTCAATATCTAGACTAACGAGATCCGTCTGTACAACCGTCTTCTATATCTAGACTAACGAGATCCGTCTGTACAACCGTCTTCTATATCTAGACTAACGAGATCCGTCGTTGTACAACCGTCTTCTATTTCTAGACTAACGAGATCCGTCGTTGAACAACCGTCTTCTATATCTAGACTAACGAGATCCGTCTGTACAACCGTCTTCTATATCTAGACTAACGAGATCCGTCTGTACAAACGTCTTCAATATCTAGACTAACGAGATCCGTCTGTACAACCGTCTTCTATATCTAGACTAACGAGATCTCTCGTTGTACAACCATCTTCTATATCTAGACTAAGGAGATCTCTCGTTATACAACCGTCTTCTATATCTAGACTAACGAGAACCGTCTGTACAACCGTCTTCTATATCTAGACTAACGAGATACGTCGTTGGACAAACGTCTTCAATATCTAGACTAACGAGATCCGTCTGTACAACCGTCTTCTATATCTAGACTAACGAGATCCGTCTGTACAACCGTCTTCTATATCTCGACTAACGAGATCCGCCTGTACAACCGTCTTCTATATCTAGACTAACGAGATCCGTCTGTACAACCGTCTTCTATATCTAGACTAACGAGATTCGTCTGTACAACCGTCTTCTATATCTAGACTAACGAGATACGTCGTTGGACAAACGTCTTCAATATCTAGACTAACGAGATCCGCCTGTACAACCGTCTTCTATTTCTAGACTAACGAGATCCGTCTGTACAACCGTCTTCTATATCTCGACTAACGAGATCCGTCTGTACAACCGTCTTCTATATCTAGACTAACGAGATCCGTCTGTACAACCGTCTTGTATATCTAGACTAACGAGATCCGTCGTTGTACAACCGTCTTCTATATCTAGACTAACGAGATCCGTCTGTACAACCGTCTTCTATATCTAGACTAACGAGATCCGTCGTTGTACAACCGTCTTCTATTTCTAGACTAACGAGATCCGTCGTTGTACAACTGTCTTCTATATCTAGACTAACGAGATCCGTCTGTACAACCGTCTTGTATATCTAAACTAATGAGATCCGTCGTTGTACAACCGTCTTCTATATCTAGACTAACGAGATCCGTCTGTACAACCGTCTTCTATATCTAGACTAACGAGATCCGTCGTTGTACAACCGTCTTCTATTTCTAGACTAACGAGATCCGTCGTTGAACAACCGTCTTCTATATCTAGACTAACGAGATCCGTCTGTACAACCGTCTTCTATATCTAGACTAACGAGATCCGTCTGTACAAACGTCTTCTATATCTCGACTAACGAGATCCGTCTGTACAACCGTCTTCTATATCTAGACTAACGAGATCCGTCTGTACAACCGTCTTGTATATCTAGACTAACGAGATCCGTCGTTGTACAACCGTCTTCTATATCTAGACTAACGAGATCCGTCTGTACAACCGTCTTCTATATCTAGACTAACGAGATCCGTCGTTGTACAACCGTCTTCTATATCTAGACTAACGAGATCCGTCTGTACAACCGTCTTCTATATCTAGACTAACGAGATTCGTCTGTACAACCGTCTTCTATATCTAGACTAACGAGATACGTCGTTGGACAAACGTCTTCAATATCTAGACTAACGAGATCCGCCTGTACAACCGTCTTCTATTTCTAGACTAACGAGATCCGTCTGTACAACCGTCTTCTATATCTCGACTAACGAGATCCGTCTGTACAACCGTCTTCTATATCTAGACTAACGAGATCCGTCTGTACAACCGTCTTGTATATCTAGACTAACGAGATCCGTCGTTGTACAACCGTCTTCTATATCTAGACTAACGAGATCCGTCTGTACAACCGTCTTCTATATCTAGACTAACGAGATCCGTCGTTGTACAACCGTCTTCTATTTCTAGACTAACGAGATCCGTCGTTGTACAACTGTCTTCTATATCTAGACTAACGAGATCCGTCTGTACAACCGTCTTCTATATCTAGACTAACGAGATCCGTCTGTACAACCGTCTTCTATTTCTAGACTAACGAGATCCGTCTGTACAACCGTCTTCTATATCTAGACTAACGAGATCCGTCTGTACAACCGTCTTCTATTTCTAGACTAACGAGATCCGTCGTTGTACAACCGTCTTCTATATCTATACTAACGAGATCCGTCTGTACAACCGTCTTCTATATCTAGACTAACGAGATCCGTCTGTACAAACGTCTTCAATATCTAGACTAACGAGATCCGACTGTACAACCGTCTTCTATATCTAGACTAACGAGATCTCTCGTTGTACAACCATCTTCTATATCTAGACTAACGAGATCTCTCGTTATACAACCGTCTTCTATATCTAGACTAACGAGAACCGTCTGTACAACTGTCTTCTATATCTAGACTAACGAGAACCGTCTGTACAACCGTCTTCTATATCTAGACTAACGAGATACGTCGTTGGACAAACGTCTTCAATATCTAGACTAACGAGATCCGTCTGTACAACCGTCATCTATATCTAGACTAACGAGATCCGTCTGTACAACCGTCTTCTATATCTCGACTAACGAGATCCGCCTGTACAACCGTCTTCTATATCTAGACTAACGAGATCCGTCTGTACAACCGTCTTCTATATCTAGACTAACGAGATTCGTCTGTACAACCGTCTTCTATATCTAGACTAACGAGATACGTCGTTGGACAAACGTCTTCAATATCTAGACTAACGAGATCTCTCGTTATACAACCGTCTTCTATATCTAGACTAACGAGAACCGTCTGTACAACTGTCTTCTTTATCTAGACTAACGAGATCCGTCTGTACAACCGTCTTCTATATCTAGACTAACGAGATCCGTCTGTACAACCGTCTTCTATTTCTAGACTAACGAGATCCGTCGTTGTACAACCCTCTTCTATATCTAGACTAACGAGATCTCTCGTTATACAACCGTCTTCTATATCTAGACTAACGAGAACCGTCTGTACAACTGTCTTCTTTATCTAGACTAACGAGATCCGTCTGTACAACCGTCTTCTATATCTAGACTAACGAGATCCGTCTGTACAACCGTCTTCTATTTCTAGACTAACGAGATCCGTCGTTGTACAACCCTCTTCTATATCTAGACTAACGGGATCCGTCTGTACAACCGTCTTCTATATCTAGACTAACGAGATCTCTCGATATACAACCGTCTTCTATATCTAGACTAACGAGATCCGTCGTTGTACAACCGTCTTCTATATCTAGACTAACGAGATCCGTCTGTACAACCGTCTTCTATATCTAGACTAACGAGATCCGTCTGTACAACCGTCTTCTATATCTAGACTAACGAGATCCGTCTGTGCAAACGTCTTCAATATCTAGACTAACGAGATCCGTCTGTACAACCGTCATCTATATCTAGACTAACGAGATCCGTCTGTACAACCGTCTTCTATATCTCGACTAACGAGATCCGCCTGTACAACCGTCTTCTATATCTAGACTAACGAGATCCGTCTGTACAACCGTCTTCTATATCTAGACTAACGAGATTCGTCTGTACAACCGTCTTCTATATCTAGACTAACGAGATACGTCGTTGGACAAACGTCTTCAATATCTAGACTAACGAGATCCGCCTGTACAACCGTCTTCTATTTCTAGACTAACGAGATCCGTCTGTACAACCGTCTTCTATATCTCGACTAACGAGATCCGTCTGTACAACCGTCTTCTATATCTAGACTAACGAGATCCGTCGTTGTACAACCGTCTTCTATATCTCCACTAACGACATCCGTCTGTACAACCGTCTTCTATATCTAGACTAACGAGATCCGTCGTTGTACAACCGTCTTCTATATCTAGACTAACGAGATCCGTCTGTACAACCGTCTTCTATATCTAGACTAACGAGATCCGTCTGTACAACCGTCTTCTATTTCTAGACTAACGAGATCCGTCGTTGTACAACCGTCTTCTATATCTAGACTAACGAGATCCGTCTGTACAACCGTCTTCTATATCTAGACTAACGAGATCCGTCTGTACAAACGTCTTCAATATCTAGACTAACGAGATCCGACTGTACAACCGTCTTCTATATCTAGACTAACGAGATCTCTCGTTGTACAACCATCTTCTATATCTAGACTAACGAGATCTCTCGTTATACAACCGTCTTCTATATCTAGACTAACGAGAACCGTCTGTACAACTGTCTTCTATATCTAGACTAACGAGAACCGTCTGTACAACCGTCTTCTATATCTAGACTACCGAGATACGTCGTTGGACAAACGTCTTCAATATCTAGAATAACGAGATCCGTCTGTACAACCGTCATCTATATCTAGACTAACGAGATCCGTCTGTACAACCGTCTTCTATATCTCGACTAACGTGATCCGCCTGTACAACCGTCTTCTATATCTAGACTAACGAGATCCGTCTGTACAACCGTCTTGTATATCTAGACTAACGAGATCCGTCGTTGTACAACCGTTTTCTATATCTAGACTAACGAGATCCGTCTGTACAACCGTCATCTATATCTAGACTAACGAGATCCGTCTGTACAACCGTCTTCTATATCTCGACTAACGTGATCCGCCTGTACAACCGTCTTCTATATCTAGACTAACGAGATCCGTCTGTACAACCGTCTTGTATATCTAGACTAACGAGATCCGTCTGTACAAACGTCTTCAATATCTAGACTAACGAGATCCGACTGTACAACCGTCTTCTATATCTAGACTAACGAGATCTCTCGTTGTACAACCATCTTCTATATCTAGACTAAGGAGATCTCTCGTTATACAACCGTCTTCTATATCTAGACTAACGAGAACCGTCTGTACAACCGTCTTCTATATCTAGACTAACGAGATACGTCGTTGGACAAACGTCTTCAATATCTAGACTAACGAGATCCGTCTGTACAACCGTCATCTATATCTAGACTAACGAGATCCGTCTGTACAACCGTCTTCTATATCTCGACTAACGTGATCCGCCTGTACAACCGTCTTCTATATCTAGACTAACGAGATCCGTCTGTACAACCGTCTTCTATATCTAGACTAACGAGATCCGTCTGTACAAACGTCTTCAATATCTAGACTAACGAGATCCGTCTGTACAACCGTCTTCTATATCTAGACTAACGAGATCCGTCTGTACAAACGTCTTCAATATCTAGACTAACGAGATCCGACTGTACAACCGTCTTCTATATCTAGACTAACGAGATCTCTCGTTGTACAACCATCTTCTATATCTAGACTAACGAGATCTCTCGTTATACAACCGTCTTCTATATCTAGACTAACGAGAACCGTCTGTACAACTGTCTTCTATATCTAGACTAACGAGAACCGTCTGTACAACCGTCTTCTATATCTAGACTAACGAGATACGTCGTTGGACAAACGTCTTCAATATCTAGACTAACGAGATCCGTCTGTACAACCGTCATCTATATCTAGACTAACGAGATCCGTCTGTACAACCGTCTTCTATATCTCGACTAACGTGATCCGCCTGTACAACCGTCTTCTATATCTAGACTAACGAGATCCGTCTGTACAACCGTCTTGTATATCTAGACTAACGAGATCCGTCGTTGTACAACCGTCTTCTATATCTAGACTAACGAGATCCGTCTGTACAACCGTCTTCTATATCTAGACTAACGAGATCCGTCGTTGTACAACCGTCTTCTATTTCTAGACTAACGAGATCCGTCGTTGTACAACTGTCTTCTATATCTAGACTAACGAGATCCGTCTGTACAACCGTCTTCTATATCTAGACTAACGAGATCCGTCTGTACAACCATCTTCTATATCTAGACTAACGAGATCTCTCGTTATACAACCGTCTTCTATATCTAGACTAACGAGAACCGTCTGTACAACCGCCTTCTATATCTAGACTAACGAGATACGTCGTTGGACAAATGTCTTCAATATCTAGACTAACGAGATCCGTCTGTACAACCGTCTTCTATATCTAGACTAACGAGATCCGTCTGTACAACCGTCTTCTATATCTAGACTAACGAGATCCGTCGTTGTACAACCGTCTTCTATTTCTAGACTAACGAGATCCGTCGTTGAACAACCGTCTTCTATATCTAGACTAACGAGATCCGTCTGTACAACCGTCTTCTATATCTAGACTAACGAGATCCGTCTGTACAAACGTCTTCAATATCTAGACTAACGAGATCCGTCTGTACAACCGTCTTCTATATCTAGACTAACGAGATCTCTCGTTGTACAACCATCTTCTATATCTAGACTAAGGAGATCTCTCGTTATACAACCGTCTTCTATATCTAGACTAACGAGAACCGTCTGTACAACCGTCTTCTATATCTAGACTAACGAGATACGTCGTTGGACAAACGTCTTCAATATCTAGACTAACGAGATCCGTCTGTACAACCGTCTTCTATATCTAGACTAACGAGATCCGTCTGTACAACCGTCTTCTATATCTCGACTAACGAGATCCGCCTGTACAACCGTCTTCTATATCTAGACTAACGAGATCCGTCTGTACAACCGTCTTCTATATCTAGACTAACGAGATTCGTCTGTACAACCGTCTTCTATATCTAGACTAACGAGATACGTCGTTGGACAAACGTCTTCAATATCTAGACTAACGAGATCCGCCTGTACAACCGTCTTCTATTTCTAGACTAACGAGATCCGTCTGTACAACCGTCTTCTATATCTCGACTAACGAGATCCGTCTGTACAACCGTCTTCTATATCTAGACTAACGAGATCCGTCTGTACAACCGTCTTGTATATCTAGACTAACGAGATCCGTCGTTGTACAACCGTCTTCTATATCTAGACTAACGAGATCCGTCTGTACAACCGTCTTCTATATCTAGACTAACGAGATCCGTCGTTGTACAACCGTCTTCTATTTCTAGACTAACGAGATCCGTCGTTGTACAACTGTCTTCTATATCTAGACTAACGAGATCCGTCTGTACAACCGTCTTGTATATCTAAACTAATGAGATCCGTCGTTGTACAACCGTCTTCTATATCTAGACTAACGAGATCCGTCTGTACAACCGTCTTCTATATCTAGACTAACGAGATCCGTCGTTGTACAACCGTCTTCTATTTCTAGACTAACGAGATCCGTCGTTGAACAACCGTCTTCTATATCTAGACTAACGAGATCCGTCTGTACAACCGTCTTCTATATCTAGACTAACGAGATCCGTCTGTACAAACGTCTTCTATATCTCGACTAACGAGATCCGTCTGTACAACCGTCTTCTATATCTAGACTAACGAGATCCGTCTGTACAACCGTCTTGTATATCTAGACTAACGAGATCCGTCGTTGTACAACCGTCTTCTATATCTAGACTAACGAGATCCGTCTGTACAACCGTCTTCTATATCTAGACTAACGAGATCCGTCGTTGTACAACCGTCTTCTATATCTAGACTAACGAGATCCGTCTGTACAACCGTCTTCTATATCTAGACTAACGAGATTCGTCTGTACAACCGTCTTCTATATCTAGACTAACGAGATACGTCGTTGGACAAACGTCTTCAATATCTAGACTAACGAGATCCGCCTGTACAACCGTCTTCTATTTCTAGACTAACGAGATCCGTCTGTACAACCGTCTTCTATATCTCGACTAACGAGATCCGTCTGTACAACCGTCTTCTATATCTAGACTAACGAGATCCGTCTGTACAACCGTCTTGTATATCTAGACTAACGAGATCCGTCGTTGTACAACCGTCTTCTATATCTAGACTAACGAGATCCGTCTGTACAACCGTCTTCTATATCTAGACTAACGAGATCCGTCGTTGTACAACCGTCTTCTATTTCTAGACTAACGAGATCCGTCGTTGTACAACTGTCTTCTATATCTAGACTAACGAGATCCGTCTGTACAACCGTCTTCTATATCTAGACTAACGAGATCCGTCTGTACAACCGTCTTCTATTTCTAGACTAACGAGATCCGTCTGTACAACCGTCTTCTATATCTAGACTAACGAGATCCGTCTGTACAACCGTCTTCTATTTCTAGACTAA
The DNA here is from genome assembly GCA_960531205.1 of Andrena bicolor. Lineage (NCBI taxonomy): Eukaryota > Metazoa > Arthropoda > Insecta > Hymenoptera > Andrenidae > Andrena > Andrena bicolor. The sequence goes on along the minus strand of CAUIJW010000271.1, from coordinate 1,944,516 downwards.
CGAGATCCGTCGTTGTACAACCGTCTTCTATATCTATACTAACGAGATCCGTCTGTACAACCGTCTTCTATATCTAGACTAACGAGATCCGTCTGTACAAACGTCTTCAATATCTAGACTAACGAGATCCGACTGTACAACCGTCTTCTATATCTAGACTAACGAGATCTCTCGTTGTACAACCATCTTCTATATCTAGACTAACGAGATCTCTCGTTATACAACCGTCTTCTATATCTAGACTAACGAGAACCGTCTGTACAACTGTCTTCTATATCTAGACTAACGAGAACCGTCTGTACAACCGTCTTCTATATCTAGACTAACGAGATACGTCGTTGGACAAACGTCTTCAATATCTAGACTAACGAGATCCGTCTGTACAACCGTCATCTATATCTAGACTAACGAGATCCGTCTGTACAACCGTCTTCTATATCTCGACTAACGTGATCCGCCTGTACAACCGTCTTCTATATCTAGACTAACGAGATCCGTCTGTACAACCGTCTTGTATATCTAGACTAACGAGATCCGTCGTTGTACAACCGTCTTCTATATCTAGACTAACGAGATCCGTCTGTACAACCGTCTTCTATATCTAGACTAACGAGATCCGTCGTTGTACAACCGTCTTCTATTTCTAGACTAACGAGATCCGTCGTTGTACAACTGTCTTCTATATCTAGACTAACGAGATCCGTCTGTACAACCGTCTTCTATATCTAGACTAACGAGATCCGTCTGTACAACCATCTTCTATATCTAGACTAACGAGATCTCTCGTTATACAACCGTCTTCTATATCTAGACTAACGAGAACCGTCTGTACAACCGTCTTCTATATCTAGACTAACGAGATACGTCGTTGGACAAATGTCTTCAATATCTAGACTAACGAGATCCGTCTGTACAACCGTCTTCTATATCTAGACTAACGAGATACGTCGTTGGACAAATGTCTTCAATATCTAGACTAACGAGATCCGTCTGTACAACCGTCATCTATATCTAGACTAACGAGATCCGTCTGTAGAACCGTCTTCTATATCTCGACTAACGAGATCCGCCTGTACAACCGTCTTCTATATCTAGACTAACGAGATCCGTCTGTACAACCGTCTTCTATATCTAGACTAACGAGATTCGTCTGTACAACCGTCTTCTATATCTAGACTAACGAGATACGTCGTTGGACAAACGTCTTCTATATCTCGACTAACGAGATCCGACTGTACAACCGTCTTCTATATCTAGACTAACGAGATCTCTCGTTGTACAACCATCTTCTATATCTAGACTAAGGAGATCTCTCGTTATACAACCGTCTTCTATATCTAGACTAACGAGAACCGTCTGTACAACCGTCTTCTATATCTAGACTAACGAGATACGTCGTTGGACAAACGTCTTCAATATCTAGACTAACGAGATCCGTCTGTACAACCGTCATCTATATCTAGACTAACGAGATCCGTCTGTACAACCGTCTTCTATATCTCGACTAACGTGATCCGCCTGTACAACCGTCTTCTATATCTAGACTAACGAGATCCGTCTGTACAACCGTCTTCTATATCTAGACTAACGAGATCCGTCTGTACAAACGTCTTCAATATCTAGACTAACGAGATCCGACTGTACAACCGTCTTCTATATCTAGACTAACGAGATCTCTCGTTATACAACCGTCTTCTATATCTAGACTAACGAGAACCGTCTGTACAACCGTCTTCTATATCTAGACTAACGAGACACGTCGTTGGACAACCGTCTTCTATATCTAGACTAACGAGATCCGTCGTTGTACAACCGTCTTCTATATCTCGACTAACGAGATCCGCCTGTACAACCGTCTTCTATATCTAGACTAACGAGATCCGTCTGTACAACCGTCTTCTATATCTAGACTAACGAGATCCGTCTGTACAACCGTCTTCTATATCTAGAATAACGAGAACCGTCTGTACAACTGTCTTCTATATCTAGACTAACGAGAACCGTCTGTACAACCGTCTTCTATATCTAGACTAACGAGATACGTCGTTGGACAAACGTCTTCAATATCTAGACTAACGAGATCCGTCTGTACAACCGTCATCTATATCTAGACTAACGAGATCCGTCTGTACAACCGTCTTCTATATCTCGACTAACGTGATCCGCCTGTACAACCGTCTTCTATATCTAGACTAACGAGATCCGTCTGTACAACCGTCTTCTATATCTAGACTAACGAGATTCGTCTGTACAACCGTCTTCTATATCTAGACTAACGAGATACGTCGTTGGACAAACGTCTTCAATATCTAGACTAACGAGATCCGCCTGTACAACCGTCTTCTATATCTAGACTAACGAGATCCGTCGTTGTACAACCGTCTTCTATATCTCGACTAACGAGATCCGTCTGTACAACCGTCTTCTATATCTAGACTAATGAGATCCGTCTGTACAACCGTCTTCTATTTCTAGACTAACGAGATCCGTCGTTGTACAACCGTCTTCTATATCTAGACTAACGAGATCCGTCTGTACAACCGTCTTCTATATCTAGACTAACGAGATCCGTCTGTACAAACGTCTTCAATATCTAGAATAACGAGATCCGTCTGTACAACCGTCTTCTATATCTAGACTAACGAGATCTCTCGTTGTACAACCATCTTCTATATCTAGACTAAGGAGATCTCTCGTTATACAACCGTCTTCTATATCTAGACTAACGAGAACCGTCTGTACAACCGTCTTCTATATCTAGACTAACGAGATACGTCGTTGGACAAACGTCTTCAATATCTAGACTAACGAGATCCGTCTGTACAACCGTCTTCTATATCTAGACTAACGAGATCCGTCTGTACAACCGTCTTCTATATCTCGACTAACGAGATCCGCCTGTACAACCGTCTTCTATATCTAGACTAACGAGATCCGTCTGTACAACCGTCTTCTATATCTAGACTAACGAGATTCGTCTGTACAACCGTCTTCTATATCTAGACTAACGAGATACGTCGTTGGACAAACGTCTTCAATATCTAGACTAACGAGATCCGCCTGTACAACCGTCTTCTATTTCTAGACTAACGAGATCCGTCTGTACAACCGTCTTCTATATCTCGACTAACGAGATCCGTCTGTACAACCGTCTTCTATATCTAGACTAACGAGATCCGTCTGTACAACCGTCTTGTATATCTAGATTAACGAGATCCGTCGTTGTACAACCGTCTTCTATATCTAGACTAACGAGATCCGTCTGTACAACCGTCTTCTATATCTAGACTAACGAGATCCGTCGTTGTACAACCGTCTTCTATTTCTAGACTAACGAGATCCGTCGTTGTACAACTGTCTTCTATATCTAGACTAACGAGATCCGTCTGTACAACCGTCTTGTATATCTAGACTAACGAGATCCGTCGTTGTACAACCGTCTTCTATATCTAGACTAACGAGATCCGTCTGTACAACCGTCTTCTATATCTAGACTAACGAGATCCGTCTGTACAACCTTCTTCTATATCTAGACTAACGAGATCCGTCTGTACAAACGTCTTGTATATCTAGACTAACGAGATCCGTCGTTGTACAACCGTCTTCTATATCTAGACTAACGAGATTCGTCTGTACAACCGTCTTCTATATCTAGACTAACGAGATACGTCGTTGGACAAACGTCTTCAATATCTAGACTAACTAGATCCGCCTGTACAACCGTCTTGTATATCTAGACTAACGAGATCCGTCGTTGTACAACCGTCTTCTATATCTAGACTAACGAGATCCGTCTGTACAACCGTCTTCTATATCTAGACTAACGAGATCCGTCTGTACAACCTTCTTCTATATCTAGACTAACGAGATCCGTCTGTACAAACGTCTTGTATATCTAGACTAACGAGATCCGTCGTTGTACAACCGTCTTCTATATCTAGACTAACGAGATTCGTCTGTACAACCGTCTTCTATATCTCGACTAACGAGATCCGTCTGTACAACCGTCTTCTATATCTAGACTAACGAGATCCGTCTGTACAACCGTCTTCTATTTCTAGACTAACGAGATCCGTCGTTGTACAACCGTCTTCTATATCTAGACTAACGAGATCCGTCTGTACAACCGTCTTCTATATCTAGACTAACGAGATCCGTCTGTACAAACGTCTTCAATATCTAGACTAACGAGATCCGTCTGTACAACCGTCTTCTATATCTAGACTAACGAGATCTCTCGTTGTACAACCATCTTCTATATCTAGACTAAGGAGATCTCTCGTTATACAACCGTCTTCTATATCTAGACTAACGAGAACCGTCTGTACAACCGTCTTCTATATCTAGACTAACGAGATACGTCTGTACAACCGTCTTGTATATCTAGACTAACGAGATCCGTCGTTGTACAACCGTCTTCTATATCTAGACTAACGAGATCCGTCTGTACAACCGTCTTCTATATCTAGACTAACGAGATCCGTCGTTGTACAACCGTCTTCTATATCTCGACTAACGAGATCCGACTGTACAACCGTCTTCTATATCTAGACTAACGAGATCTCTCGTTGTACAACCATCTTCTATATCTAGACTAAGGAGATCTCTCGTTATACAACCGTCTTCTATATCTAGACTAACGAGAACCGTCTGTACAACCGTCTTCTATATCTAGACTAACGAGATACGTCGTTGGACAAACGTCTTCAATATCTAGACTAACGAGATCCGTCTGTACAACCGTCTTCTATATCTAGACTAACGAGATCCGTCTGTACAACCGTCTTCTATATCTCGACTAACGAGATCCGCCTGTACAACCGTCTTCTATATCTAGACTAACGAGATCCGTCTGTACAACCGTCTTCTATATCTAGACTAACGAGATTCGTCTGTACAACCGTCTTCTATATCTAGACTAACGAGATACGTCGTTGGACAAACGTCTTCAATATCTAGACTAACGAGATCCGCCTGTACAACCGTCTTCTATTTCTAGACTAACGAGATCCGTCTGTACAACCGTCTTCTATATCTCGACTAACGAGATCCGTCTGTACAACCGTCTTCTATATCTAGACTAACGAGATCCGTCTGTACAACCGTCTTGTATATCTAGACTAACGAGATCCGTCGTTGTACAACCGTCTTCTATATCTAGACTAACGAGATCCGTCTGTACAACCGTCTTCTATATCTAGACTAACGAGATCCGTCTGTACAACCGTCTTGTATATCTAGACTAACGAGATCCGTCGTTGTACAACCGTCTTCTATATCTAGACTAACGAGATCCGTCTGTACAACCGTCTTCTATATCTAGACTAACGAGATCCGTCTGTACAACCTTCTTCTATATCTAGACTAACGAGATCCGTCTGTACAAACGTCTTCAATATCTAGACTAACGAGATCCGTCGTTGTACAACCGTCTTCTATATCTAGACTAACGAGATCCGTCTGTACAACCGTCTTCTATATCTCGACTAACGAGATCCGCCTGTACAACCGTCTTCTATATCTAGACTAACGAGATCCGTCTGTACAACCGTCTTCTATATCTAGACTAACGAGATTCGTCTGTACAACCGTCTTCTATATCTAGACTAACGAGATCCGTCTGTACAACCGTCTTCTATATCTAGACTAACGAGATCCGTCTGTACAACCTTCTTCTATATCTAGACTAACGAGATCCGTCTGTACAAACGTCTTGTATATCTAGACTAACGAGATCCGTCGTTGTACAACCGTCTTCTATATCTAGACTAACGAGATTCGTCTGTACAACCGTCTTCTATATCTCGACTAACGAGATCCGTCTGTACAACCGTCTTCTATATCTAGACTAACGAGATCCGTCTGTACAACCGTCTTCTATTTCTAGACTAACGAGATCCGTCGTTGTACAACCGTCTTCTATATCTAGACTAACGAGATCCGTCTGTACAACCGTCTTCTATATCTAGACTAACGAGATCCGTCTGTACAAACGTCTTCAATATCTAGACTAACGAGATCCGTCTGTACAACCGTCTTCTATATCTAGACTAACGAGATCTCTCGTTGTACAACCATCTTCTATATCTAGACTAAGGAGATCTCTCGTTATACAACCGTCTTCTATATCTAGACTAACGAGAACCGTCTGTACAACCGTCTTCTATATCTAGACTAACGAGATACGTCTGTACAACCGTCTTGTATATCTAGACTAACGAGATCCGTCGTTGTACAACCGTCTTCTATATCTAGACTAACGAGATCCGTCTGTACAACCGTCTTCTATATCTAGACTAACGAGATCCGTCGTTGTACAACCGTCTTCTATATCTCGACTAACGAGATCCGACTGTACAACCGTCTTCTATATCTAGACTAACGAGATCTCTCGTTGTACAACCATCTTCTATATCTAGACTAAGGAGATCTCTCGTTATACAACCGTCTTCTATATCTAGACTAACGAGAACCGTCTGTACAACCGTCTTCTATATCTAGACTAACGAGATACGTCGTTGGACAAACGTCTTCAATATCTAGACTAACGAGATCCGTCTGTACAACCGTCATCTATATCTAGACTAACGAGATCCGTCTGTACAACCGTCTTCTATATCTCGACTAACGTGATCCGCCTGTACAACCGTCTTCTATATCTAGACTAACGAGATCCGTCTGTACAACCGTCTTCTATATCTAGACTAACGAGATCCGTCTGTACAAACGTCTTCAATATCTAGACTAACGAGATCCGACTGTACAACCGTCTTCTATATCTAGACTAACGAGATCTCTCGTTATACAACCGTCTTCTATATCTAGACTAACGAGAACCGTCTGTACAACCGTCTTCTATATCTAGACTAACGAGATACGTCGTTGGACAACCGTCTTCTATATCTAGACTAACGAGATCCGTCGTTGTACAACCGTCTTCTATATCTCGACTAACGAGATCCGCCTGTACAACCGTCTTCTATATCTAGACTAACGAGATCCGTCTGTACAACCGTCTTCTATATCTAGACTAACGAGATCCGTCTGTACAACCGTCTTCTATATCTAGAATAACGAGAACCGTCTGTACAACTGTCTTCTATATCTAGACTAACGAGAACCGTCTGTACAACCGTCTTCTATATCTAGACTAACGAGATACGTCGTTGGACAAACGTCTTCAATATCTAGACTAACGAGATCCGTCTGTACAACCGTCATCTATATCTAGACTAACGAGATCCGTCTGTACAACCGTCTTCTATATCTCGACTAACGTGATCCGCCTGTACAACCGTCTTCTATATCTAGACTAACGAGATCCGTCTGTACAACCGTCTTCTATATCTAGACTAACGAGATTCGTCTGTACAACCGTCTTCTATATCTAGACTAACGAGATACGTCGTTGGACAAACGTCTTCAATATCTAGACTAACGAGATCCGCCTGTACAACCGTCTTCTATATCTAGACTAACGAGATCCGTCGTTGTACAACCGTCTTCTATATCTCGACTAACGAGATCCGTCTGTACAACCGTCTTCTATATCTAGACTAACGAGATCCGTCTGTACAACCGTCTTCTATTTCTAGACTAACGAGATCCGTCGTTGTACAACCGTCTTCTATATCTAGACTAACGAGATCCGTCTGTACAACCGTCTTCTATATCTAGACTAACGAGATCCGTCTGTACAAACGTCTTCAATATCTAGACTAACGAGATCCGTCTGTACAACCGTCTTCTATATCTAGACTAACGAGATCTCTCGTTGTACAACCATCTTCTATATCTAGACTAAGGAGATCTCTCGTTATACAACCGTCTTCTATATCTAGACTAACGAGAACCGTCTGTACAACCGTCTTCTATATCTAGACTAACGAGATACGTCGTTGGACAAACGTCTTCAATATCTAGACTAACGAGATCCGTCTGTACAACCGTCTTCTATATCTAGACTAACGAGATCCGTCTGTACAACCGTCTTCTATATCTCGACTAACGAGATCCGCCTGTACAACCGTCTTCTATATCTAGACTAACGAGATCCGTCTGTACAACCGTCTTCTATATCTAGACTAACGAGATTCGTCTGTACAACCGTCTTCTATATCTAGACTAACGAGATACGTCGTTGGACAAACGTCTTCAATATCTAGACTAACGAGATCCGCCTGTACAACCGTCTTCTATTTCTAGACTAACGAGATCCGTCTGTACAACCGTCTTCTATATCTCGACTAACGAGATCCGTCTGTACAACCGTCTTCTATATCTAGACTAACGAGATCCGTCTGTACAACCGTCTTGTATATCTAGATTAACGAGATCCGTCGTTGTACAACCGTCTTCTATATCTAGACTAACGAGATCCGTCTGTACAACCGTCTTCTATATCTAGACTAACGAGATCCGTCGTTGTACAACCGTCTTCTATTTCTAGACTAACGAGATCCGTCGTTGTACAACTGTCTTCTATATCTAGACTAACGAGATCCGTCTGTACAACCGTCTTGTATATCTAGACTAACGAGATCCGTCGTTGTACAACCGTCTTCTATATCTAGACTAACGAGATCCGTCTGTACAACCGTCTTCTATATCTAGACTAACGAGATCCGTCTGTACAACCTTCTTCTATATCTAGACTAACGAGATCCGTCTGTACAAACGTCTTGTATATCTAGACTAACGAGATCCGTCGTTGTACAACCGTCTTCTATATCTAGACTAACGAGATTCGTCTGTACAACCGTCTTCTATATCTAGACTAACGAGATACGTCGTTGGACAAACGTCTTCAATATCTAGACTAACTAGATCCGCCTGTACAACCGTCTTCTATATCTAGACTAACGAGATCCGTCGTTGTACAACCGTCTTCTATATCTCGACTAACGAGATCCGTCTGTACAACCGTCTTCTATATCTAGACTAACGAGATCCGTCTGTACAACCGTCTTCTATTTCTAGACTAACGAGATCCGTCGTTGTACAACCGTCTTCTATATCTAGACTAACGAGATCCGTCTGTACAACCGTCTTCTATATCTAGACTAACGAGATCCGTCTGTACAAACGTCTTCAATATCTAGACTAACGAGATCCGTCTGTACAACCGTCTTCTATATCTAGACTAACGAGATCTCTCGTTGTACAACCATCTTCTATATCTAGACTAAGGAGATCTCTCGTTATACAACCGTCTTCTATATCTAGACTAACGAGAACCGTCTGTACAACCGTCTTCTATATCTAGACTAACGAGATACGTCTGTACAACCGTCTTGTATATCTAGACTAACGAGATCCGTCGTTGTACAACCGTCTTCTATATCTAGACTAACGAGATCCGTCTGTACAACCGTCTTCTATATCTAGACTAACGAGATCCGTCGTTGTACAACCGTCTTCTATTTCTAGACTAACGAGATCCGTCGTTGTACAACTGTCTTCTATATCTAGACTAACGAGATCCGTCTGTACAACCGTCTTCTATATCTCGACTAACGTGATCCGCCTGTACAACCGTCTTCTATATCTAGACTAACGAGATCCGTCTGTACAACCGTCTTCTATATCTAGACTAACGAGATCCGTCTGTACAAACGTCTTCAATATCTAGACTAACGAGATCCGACTGTACAACCGTCTTCTATATCTAGACTAACGAGATCTCTCGTTGTACAACCATCTTCTATATCTAGACTAACGAGATCTCTCGTTATACAACCGTCTTCTATATCTAGACTAACGAGAACCGTCTGTACAACCGTCTTCTATATCTAGACTAACGAGATACGTCGTTGGACAAATGTCTTCAATATCTAGACTAACGAGATCCGTCTGTACAACCGTCTTCTATATCTAGACTAACGAGATACGTCGTTGGACAAATGTCTTCAATATCTAGACTAACGAGATCCGTCTGTACAACCGTCATCTATATCTAGACTAACGAGATCCGTCTGTAGAACCGTCTTCTATATCTCGACTAACGAGATCCGCCTGTACAACCGTCTTCTATATCTAGACTAACGAGATCCGTCTGTACAACCGTCTTCTATATCTAGACTAACGAGATTCGTCTGTACAACCGTCTTCTATATCTAGACTAACGAGATACGTCGTTGGACAAACGTCTTCTATATCTCGACTAACGAGATCCGTCTGTACAACCGTCTTCTATATCTAGACTAACGAGATCCGTCGTTGTACAACCGTCTTCTATATCTCGACTAACGAGATCCGCCTGTACAACCGTCTTCTATATCTAGACTAACGAGATCCGTCTGTACAACCGTCTTCTATTTCTAGACTAACGAGATCCGTCGTTGTACAACCGTCTTCTATATCTAGACTAACGAGATCCGTCTGTACAACCGTCTTCTATATCTAGACTAACGAGATCCGTCTGTACAAACGTCTTCAAAATCTAGACTAACGAGATCCGACTGTACAACCGTCTTCTATATCTAGACTAACGAGATCTCTCGTTGTACAACCATCTTCTATACCTAGACTAACGAGATCTCTCGTTATACAACCGTCTTCTATATCTAGAATAACGAGAACCGTCTGTACAACTGTCTTCTATATCTAGACTAACGAGAACCGTCTGTACAACCGTCTTCTATATCTAGACTAACGAGATACGTCGTTGGACAAACGTCTTCAATATCTAGACTAACGAGATCCGTCTGTACAACCGTCATCTATATCTAGACTAACGAGATCCGTCTGTACAACCGTCTTCTATATCTCGACTAACGTGATCCGCCTGTACAACCGTCTTCTATATCTAGACTAACGAGATCCGTCTGTACAACCGTCTTCTATATCTAGACTAACGAGATTCGTCTGTACAACCGTCTTCTATATCTAGACTAACGAGATACGTCGTTGGACAAACGTCTTCAATATCTAGACTAACGAGATCCGCCTGTACAACCGTCTTCTATATCTAGACTAACGAGATCCGTCGTTGTACAACCGTCTTCTATATCTCGACTAACGAGATCCGTCTGTACAACCGTCTTCTATATCTAGACTAACGAGATCCGTCTGTACAACCGTCTTCTATTTCTAGACTAACGAGATCCGTCGTTGTACAACCGTCTTCTATATCTAGACTAACGAGATCCGTCTGTACAACCGTCTTCTATATCTAGACTAACGAGATCCGTCTGTACAAACGTCTTCAATATCTAGACTAACGACATCCGTCTGTACAACCGTCTTCTATATCTAGACTAACGAGATCTCTCGTTGTACAACCATCTTCTATATCTAGACTAAGGAGATCTCTCGTTATACAACCGTCTTCTATATCTAGACTAACGAGAACCGTCTGTACAACCGTCTTCTATATCTAGACTAACGAGAACCGTCTGTACAACCGTCTTCTATATCTAGACTAACGAGATACGTCGTTGGACAAACGTCTTCAATATCTAGACTAACGAGATCCGTCTGTACAACCGTCTTCTATATCTAGACTAACGAGATCCGTCTGTACAACCGTCTTCTATATCTCGACTAACGAGATCCGCCTGTACAACCGTCTTCTATATCTAGACTAACGAGATCCGTCTGTACAACCGTCTTCTATATCTAGACTAACGAGATTCGTCTGTACAACCGTCTTCTATATCTAGACTAACGAGATACGTCGTTGGACAAACGTCTTCAATATCTAGACTAACGAGATCCGCCTGTACAACCGTCTTCTATTTCTAGACTAACGAGATCCGTCTGTACAACCGTCTTCTATATCTCGACTAACGAGATCCGTCTGTACAACCGTCTTCTATATCTAGACTAACGAGATCCGTCTGTACAACCGTCTTGTATATCTAGACTAACGAGATCCGTCGTTGTACAACCGTCTTCTATATCTAGACTAACGAGATCCGTCTGTACAACCGTCTTCTATATCTAGACTAACGAGATCCGTCTGTACAACCGTCTTGTATATCTAGACTAACGAGATCCGTCGTTGTACAACCGTCTTCTATATCTAGACTAACGAGATCCGTCTGTACAACCGTCTTCTATATCTAGACTAACGAGATCCGTCTGTACAACCTTCTTCTATATCTAGACTAACGAGATCCGTCTGTACAAACGTCTTCAATATCTAGACTAACGAGATCCGTCGTTGTACAACCGTCTTCTATATCTAGACTAACGAGATCCGTCTGTACAACCGTCTTCTATATCTCGACTAACGAGATCCGCCTGTACAACCGTCTTCTATATCTAGACTAACGAGATCCGTCTGTACAACCGTCTTCTATATCTAGACTAACGAGATTCGTCTGTACAACCGTCTTCTATATCTACACTAACGAGATACGTCGTTGGACAAACGTCTTCAATATCTAGACTAACGAGATCCGCCTGTACAACCGTCTTCTATTTCTAGACTAACGAGATCCGTCTGTACAACCGTCTTCTATATCTCGACTAACGAGATCCGTCTGTACAACCGTCTTCTATATCTAGACTAACGAGATCCGTCTGTACAACCGTCTTGTATATCTAGACTAACGAGATCCGTCGTTGTACAACCGTCTTCTATATCTAGACTAACGAGATCCGTCTGTACAACCGTCTTCTATATCTAGACTAACGAGATCCGTCGTTGTACAACCGTCTTCTATTTCTAGACTAACGAGATCCGTCGTTGTACAACTGTCTTCTATATCTAGACTAACGAGATCCGTCTGTACAACCGTCTTGTATATCTAGACTAACGAGATCCGTCGTTGTACAACCGTCTTCTATATCTAGACTAACGAGATCCGTCTGTACAACCGTCTTCTATATCTAGACTAACGAGATCCGTCTGTACAACCTTCTTCTATATCTAGACTAACGAGATCCGTCTGTACAAACGTCTTCAATATCTAGACTAACGAGATCCGTCGTTGTACAACCGTCTTCTATATCTAGACTAACGAGATCCGTCTGTACAACCGTCTTCTATATCTAGACTAACGAGATCCGTCGTTGTACAACCGTCTTCTATATCTAGACTAACGAGATCCGTCTGTACAACCGTCTTCTATATCTAGACTAACGAGATTCGTCTGTACAACCGTCTTCTATATCTAGACTAACGAGATACGTCGTTGGACAAACGTCTTCAATATCTAGACTAACGAGATCCGCCTGTACAACCGTCTTCTATTTCTAGACTAACGAGATCCGTCTGTACAACCGTCTTCTATATCTCGACTAACGAGATCCGTCTGTACAACCGTCTTCTATATCTAGACTAACGAGATCCGTCTGTACAACCGTCTTGTATATCTAGACTAACGAGATCCGTCGTTGTACAACCGTCTTCTATATCTAGACTAACGAGATCCGTCTGTACAACCGTCTTCTATATCTAGACTAACGAGATCCGTCGTTGTACAACCGTCTTCTATTTCTAGACTAACGAGATCCGTCGTTGTACAACTGTCTTCTATATCTAGACTAACGAGATCCGTCTGTACAACCGTCTTGTATATCTAAACTAATGAGATCCGTCGTTGTACAACCGTCTTCTATATCTAGACTAACGAGATCCGTCTGTACAACCGTCTTCTATATCTAGACTAACGAGATCCGTCGTTGTACAACCGTCTTCTATTTCTAGACTAACGAGATCCGTCGTTGAACAACCGTCTTCTATATCTAGACTAACGAGATCCGTCTGTACAACCGTCTTCTATATCTAGACTAACGAGATCCGTCTGTACAAACGTCTTCAATATCTAGACTAACGAGATCCGTCTGTACAACCGTCTTCTATATCTAGACTAACGAGATCTCTCGTTGTACAACCATCTTCTATATCTAGACTAACGAGATCCGTCGTTGTACAACCGTCTTCTATATCTAGACTAACGAGATCCGTCTGTACAACCGTCTTCTATATCTAGACTAACGAGATCCGTCGTTGTACAACCGTCTTCTATTTCTAGACTAACGAGATCCGTCGTTGTACAACCGTCTTCTATATCTAGACTAACGAGATCCGTCTGTACAACCGTCTTGTATATCTAGACTAACGAGATCCGTCGTTGTACAACCGTCTTCTATATCTAGACTAACGAGATCCGTCTGTACAACCGTCTTCTATATCTAGACTAACGAGATCCGTCGTTGTACAACCGTCTTCTATTTCTAGACTAACGAGATCCGTCGTTGTACAACTGTCTTCTATATCTAGACTAACGAGATCCGTCTGTACAACCGTCTTGTATATCTAAACTAATGAGATCCGTCGTTGTACAACCGTCTTCTATATCTAGACTAACGAGATCCGTCTGTACAACCGTCTTCTATATCTAGACTAACGAGATCCGTCGTTGTACAACCGTCTTCTATTTCTAGACTAACGAGATCCGTCGTTGAACAACCGTCTTCTATATCTAGACTAACGAGAACCGTCTGTACAACCGTCTTCTATATCTAGACTAACGAGATCCGTCTGTACAACCGTCTTCTATAACTAGACTAACGAGATCTCTCGTTATACAACCGTCTTCTATATCTAGACTAACGAGATCCGTCTGTACAACCGTCTTCTATATCTAGACTAACGAGATCCGTCTGTACAACCGTCTTCTATTTCTAGACTAACGAGATCCGTCGTTGTACAACCCTCTTCTATATCTAGACTAACGGGATCCGTCTGTACAACCGTCTTCTATATCTAGACTAACGAGATCTCTCGATATACAACCGTCTTCTATATCTAGACTAACGAGATCCGTCGTTGTACAACCGTCTTCTATATCTAGACTAACGAGATCCGTCTGTACAACCGTCTTCTATATCTAGACTAACGAGATCCGTCTGTACAACCGTCTTCTATATCTAGACTAACGAGATCCGTCTGTACAAACGTCTTCAATATCTAGACTAACGAGATCCGTCTGTACAACCGTCATCTATATCTAGACTAACGAGATCCGTCTGTACAACCGTCTTCTATATCTCGACTAACGAGATCCGCCTGTACAACCGTCTTCTATATCTAGACTAACGAGATCCGTCTGTACAACCGTCTTCTATATCTAGACTAACGAGATTCGTCTGTACAACCGTCTTCTATATCTAGACTAACGAGATACGTCGTTGGACAAACGTCTTCAATATCTAGACTAACGAGATCCGCCTGTACAACCGTCTTCTATTTCTAGACTAACGAGATCCGTCTGTACAACCGTCTTCTATATCTCGACTAACGAGATCCGTCTGTACAACCGTCTTCTATATCTTGACTAACGAGATCCGTCGTTGTACAACCGTCTTCTATATCTCGACTAACGACATCCGTCTGTACAACCGTCTTCTATATCTAGACTAACGAGATCCGTCGTTGTACAACCGTCTTCTATATCTAGACTAACGAGATCCGTCTGTACAACCGTCTTCTATATCTAGACTAACGAGATCCGTCTGTACAACCGTCTTCTATTTCTAGACTAACGAGATCCGTCGTTGTACAACCGTCTTCTATATCTAGACTAACGAGATCCGTCTGTACAACCGTCTTCTATATCTAGACTAACGAGATCCGTCTGTACAAACGTCTTCAATATCTAGACTAACGAGATCCGACTGTACAACCGTCTTCTATATCTAGACTAACGAGATCTCTCGTTGTACAACCATCTTCTATATCTAGACTAACGAGATCCCTCGTTATACAACCGTCTTCTATATCTAGACTAACGAGAACCGTCTGTACAACTGTCTTCTATATCTAGACTAACGAGAACCGTCTGTACAACCGTCTTCTATATCTAGACTACCGAGATACGTCGTTGGACAAACGTCTTCAATATCTAGAATAACGAGATCCGTCTGTACAACCGTCATCTATATCTAGACTAACGAGATCCGTCTGTACAACCGTCTTCTATATCTCGACTAACGTGATCCGCCTGTACAACCGTCTTCTATATCTAGACTAACGAGATCCGTCTGTACAACCGTCTTGTATATCTAGACTAACGAGATCCGTCGTTGTACATCCGTTTTCTATATCTAGACTAACGAGATCCGTCTGTACAACCGTCATCTATATCTAGACTAACGAGATCCGTCTGTACAACCGTCTTCTATATCTCGACTAACGTGATCCGCCTGTACAACCGTCTTCTATATCTAGACTAACGAGATCCGTCTGTACAACCGTCTTCTATATCTAGACTAACGAGATCCGTCTGTACAAACGTCTTCAATATCTAGACTAACGAGATCCGACTGTACAACCGTCTTCTATATCTAGACTAACGAGATCTCTCGTTGTACAACCATCTTCTATATCTAGACTAACGAGATCTCTCGTTATACAACCGTCTTCTATATCTAGACTAACGAGAACCGTCTGTACAACCGTCTTCTATATCTAGACTAACGAGATACGTCGTTGGACAAATGTCTTCAATATCTAGACTAACGAGATCCGTCTGTACAACCGTCTTCTATATCTAGACTAACGAGATACGTCGTTGGACAAATGTCTTCAATATCTAGACTAACGAGATCCGTCTGTACAACCGTCATCTATATCTAGACTAACGAGATCCGTCTGTACAACCGTCTTCTATATCTCGACTAACGAGATCCGCCTGTACAACCGTCTTCTATATCTAGACTAACGAGATCCGTCTGTACAACCGTCTTCTATATCTAGACTAACGAGATTCGTCTGTACAACCGTCTTCTATATCTAGACTAACGAGATACGTCGTTGGACAAACGTCTTCTATATCTCGACTAACGAGATCCGTCTGTACAACCGTCTTCTATATCTAGACTAACGAGATCCGTCGTTGTACAACCGTCTTCTATATCTCGACTAACGAGATCCGTCTGTACAACCGTCTTCTATATCTAGACTAACGAGATCCGTCTGTACAACCGTCTTCTATTTCTAGACTAACGAGATCCGTCGTTGTACAACCGTCTTCTATATCTAGACTAACGAGATCCGTCTGTACAACCGTCTTCTATATCTAGACTAACGAGATCCGTCTGTACAACCGTCTTCTATTTCTAGACTAACGAGATCCGTCGTTGTACAACCGTCTTCTATATCTAGACTAACGAGATCCGTCTGTACAACCGTCTTCTATATCTAGACTAACGAGATCCGTCTGTACAAACGTCTTCAATATCTAGACTAACGAGATCCGACTGTACAACCGTCTTCTATATCTAGACTAACGAGATCTCTCGTTGTACAACCATCTTTTATACCTAGACTAACGAGATCTCTCGTTATACAACCGTCTTCTATATCTAGACTAACGAGAACCGTCTGTACAACTGTCTTCTATATCTAGACTAACGAGAACCGTCTGTACAACCGTCTTCTATATCTAGACTAACGAGATACGTCGTTGGACAAACGTCTTCAATATCTAGACTAACGAGATCCGTCTGTACAACCGTCATCTATATCTAGACTAACGAGATCCGTCTGTACAACCGTCTTCTATATCTCGACTAACGTGATCCGCCTGTACAACCGTCTTCTATATCTAGACTAACGAGATCCGTCTGTACAACCGTCTTCTATATCTAGACTAACGAGATTCGTCTGTACAACCGTCTTCTATATCTAGACTAACGAGATACGTCGTTGGACAAACGTCTTCAATATCTAGACTAACGAGATCCGTCTGTACAACCGTCTTCTATATCTAGACTAACGAGATCCGTCGTTGTACAACCGTCTTCTATTTCTAGACTAACGAGATCCGTCGTTGTACAACTGTCTTCTATATCTAGAGTAACGAGATCCGTCTGTACAACCGTCTTCTATATCTAGACTAACGAGATCCGTCTGTACAACCGTCTTCTATTTCTAGACTAACGAGATCCGTCGTTGTACAACTGTCTTCTATATTTAGACTAACGAGATCCGTCTGTACAACCGTCTTCTATATCTAGACTAACGAGATCTCTCGTTGTACAACCATCTTCTATATATAGACTAACGAGATCTCTCGTTATACAACCGTCTTCTATATCTAGAGTAACGAGAACCGTCTGTACAACCGTCTTCTATATGTAGACTAACGAGATACGTCGTTGGACAAACGTCTTCTATATCTAGACTAACGAGATCCGTCTGTACAACCGTCTTGTATATCTAAACTAATGAGATCCGTCGTTGTACAACCGTCTTCTATATCTAGACTAACGAGATCCGTCTGTACAACCGTCTTCTATATCTAGACTAACGAGATCCGTCGTTGTACAACCGTCTTCTATTTCTAGACTAACGAGATCCGTCGTTGAACAACCGTCTTCTATATCTAGACTAACGAGATCCGTCTGTACAACCGTCTTCTATATCTAGACTAACGAGATCCGTCTGTACAAACGTCTTCAATATCTAGACTAACGAGATCCGTCTGTACAACCGTCATCTATATCTAGACTAACGAGATCCGTCTGTACAACCGTCTTCTATATCTCGACTAACGAGATCCGCCTGTACAACCGTCTTCTATATCTAGACTAACGAGATCCGTCTGTACAACCGTCTTCTATATCTAGACTAACGAGATTCGTCTGTACAACCGTCTTCTATATCTAGACTAACGAGATACGTCGTTGGACAAACGTCTTCAATATCTAGACTAACGAGATCCGCCTGTACAACCGTCTTCTATTTCTAGACTAACGAGATCCGTCTGTACGACCGTCTTCTATATCTCGACTAACGAGATCCGTCTGTACAACCGTCTTCTATATCTAGACTAACGAGATCCGTCGTTGTACAACCGTCTTCTATATCTCGACTAACGACATCCGTCTGTACAACCGTCTTCTATATCTAGACTAACGAGATCCGTCGTTGTACAACCGTCTTCTATATCTAGACTAACGAGATCCGTCTGTACAACCGTCTTCTATATCTAGACTAACGAGATCCGTCTGTACAACCGTCTTCTATTTCTAGACTAACGAGATCCGTCGTTGTACAACCGTCTTCTATATCTATACTAACGAGATCCGTCTGTACAACCGTCTTCTATATCTAGACTAACGAGATCCGTCTGTACAAACGTCTTCAATATCTAGACTAACGAGATCCGACTGTACAACCGTCTTCTATATCTAGACTAACGAGATCTCTCGTTGTACAACCATCTTCTATATCTAGACTAACGAGATCTCTCGTTATACAACCGTCTTCTATATCTAGACTAACGAGAACCGTCTGTACAACTGTCTTCTATATCTAGACTAACGAGAACCGTCTGTACAACCGTCTTCTATATCTAGACTAACGAGATACGTCGTTGGACAAACGTCTTCAATATCTAGACTAACGAGATCCGTCTGTACAACCGTCATCTATATCTAGACTAACGAGATCCGTCTGTACAACCGTCTTCTATATCTCGACTAACGTGATCCGCCTGTACAACCGTCTTCTATATCTAGACTAACGAGATCCGTCTGTACAACCGTCTTGTATATCTAGACTAACGAGATCCGTCGTTGTACAACCGTCTTCTATATCTAGACTAACGAGATCCGTCTGTACAACCGTCTTCTATATCTAGACTAACGAGATCCGTCGTTGTACAACCGTCTTCTATTTCTAGACTAACGAGATCCGTCGTTGTACAACTGTCTTCTATATCTAGACTAACGAGATCCGTCTGTACAACCGTCTTCTATATCTAGACTAACGAGATCCGTCTGTACAACCGTCTTCTATTTCTAGACTAACGAGATCCGTCGTTGTACAACTGTCTTCTATATCTAGACTAACGAGATCCGTCTGTACAACCGTCTTCTATATCTAGACTAACGAGATCCGTCTGTACAAACGTCTTCAATATCTAGACTAACGAGATCCGACTGTACAACCGTCTTCTATATCTAGACTAACGAGATCTCTCGTTGTACAACCATCTTCTATATCTAGACTAACGAGATCTCTCGTTATACAACCGTCTTCTATATCTAGACTAACGAGAACCGTCGTTGTACAACCGTCTTCTATATCTAGACTAACGAGATCCGTCTGTACAACCGTCTTCTATATCTAGACTAACGAGATCCGTCTGTACAAACGTCTTCAATATCTAGACTAACGAGATCCGACTGTACAACCGTCTTCTATATCTAGACTAACGAGATCTCTCGTTGTACAACCATCTTCTATATCTAGACTAACGAGAACCGTCTGTACAACTGTCTTCTATATCTAGACTAACGAGAACCGTCTGTACAACCGTCTTCTATATCTAGACTAACGACATACGTCGTTGGACAAACGTCTTCAATATCTAGACTAACGAGATCCGTCTGTACAACCGTCATCTATATCTAGACTAACGAGATCCGTCTGTACAACCGTCTTCTATATCTCGACTAACGTGATCCGCCTGTACAACCGTCTTCTATATCTAGACTAACGAGATCCGTCTGTACAACCGTCTTCTATATCTAGACTAACGAGATCCGTCTGTACAAACGTCTTCAATATCTAGACTAACGAGATCCGACTGTACAACCGTCTTCTATATCTAGACTAACGAGATCCGTCTGTACAAACGTCTTCAATATCTAGACTAACGAGATCCGACTGTACAACCGTCTTCTATATCTAGACTAACGAGATCTCTCGTTGTACAACCATCTTCTATATCTAGACTAACGAGATCCGTCTGTACAACCGTCTTGTATATCTAGACTAACGAGATCCGTCGTTGTACAACCGTCTTCTATATCTAGACTAACGAGATCCGTGTGTACAAACGTCTTCAATATCTAGACTAACGAGATCCGCCTGTACAACCGTCTTCTATTTCTAGACTAACGAGATCCGTCTGTACAACCGTCTTCTATATCTAGACTAACGAGATCTCTCGTTGTACAACCATCTTCTATATCTAGACTAACGAGATCTCTCGTTATACAACCGTCTTCTGTATCTAGACTAACGAGAACCGTCTGTACAACTGTCTTCTATATCTAGACTAACGAGAACCGTCTGTACAACCGTCTTCTATATCTAGACTAACGAGATACGTCGTTGGACAAACGTCTTCAATATCTAGACTAACGAGATCCGTCTGTACAACCGTCATCTATATCTAGACTAACGAGATCCGTGTGTACAAACGTCTTCAATATCTAGACTAACGAGATCCGCCTGTACAACCGTCTTCTATTTCTAGACTAACGAGATCCGTCTGTACAACCGTCTTCTACATCTCGACTAACGAGATCCGTCTGTACAACCGTCTTCTATATCTAGACTAACGAGATCCGTCTGTACAACCGTCTTGTATATCTAGACTAACGAGATCCGTCGTTGTACAACCGTCTTCTATATCTAGACTAACGAGATCCGTCGTTGTACAACCGTCTTCTATATCTCGACTAACGAGATCCGTCTGTACAACCGTCTTCTATATCTAGACTAACGAGATCCGTCTGTACAACCGTCTTCTATTTCTAGACTAACGAGATCCGTCGTTGTACAACCGTCTTCTATATCTAGACTAACGAGATCCGTCTGTACAACCGTCTTCTATATCTAGACTAACGAGATCCGTCTGTACAAACGTCTTCAATATCTAGACTAACGAGATCCGTCTGTACAACCGTCTTCTATATCTAGACTAACGAGATCTCTCGTTGTACAACCACCTTCTATATCTAGATTCAGGAGATCTCTCGTTATACAACCGTCTTCTATATCTAGACTAACGAGAACCGTCTGTACAACCGTCTTCTATATCTAGACTAACGAGATACGTCGTTGGACAAACGTCTTCAATATCTAGACTAACGAGATCTGTCTGTACAACCATCTTCTATATCTAGACTAACGAGATACGTCGTTGGACAAACGTCTTCAATATCTAGACTAACGAGATCCGTCTGTACAACCGTCATCTATATCTAGACTAACGAGATCCGTCTGTACAACCGTCTTCTATATCTCGACTAACGTGATCCGCCTGTACAACCGTCTTCTATATCTAGACTAACGAGATCCTTCTGTACAACCGTCTTCTATATCTAGACTAACGAGATTCGTCTGTACAACCGTCTTCTATATCTAGACTAACGAGATACGTCGTTGGACAAACGTCTTCAATATCTAGACTAACGAGATCCGCCTGTACAACCGTCTTCTATTTCTAGACTAACGAGATCCGTCTGTACAACCGTCTTCTATATCTCGACTAACGAGATCCGCCGGTACATCCCTCTTCTATATCTAGACTAACGAGATCCGTCTGTACAACCGTCTTCTATATCTAGACTAACGAGATTCGTCTGATCAACCGTCTTCTATATCTAGACTAACGAGATACGTCGTTGGACAAACGTCTTCAATATCTAGACTAACGAGATCCGCCTGTACAACCGTCTTCTATTTCTAGACTAACGAGATCCGTCTGTACAACCGTCTTCTATATCTCGACTAACGAGATCCGTCTGTACAACCGTCTTCTATATCTAGACTAACGAGATCCGTCGTTGTACAACCGTCTTCTATATCTCGACTAACGAGATCCGTCTGTACAACCGTCTTCTATATCTAGACTAACGAGATCCGTCTGTACAACCGTCTTCTATTTCTAGACTAACGAGATCCGTCGTTGTACAACCGTCTTCTATATCTAGACTAACGAGATCCGTCTGTACAACCGTCTTCTATATCTAGACTAACGAGATCCGTCTGTACAACCGTCTTCTATTTCTAGACTAACGAGATCCGTCGTTGTACAACCGTCTTCTATATCTAGACTAACGAGATCCGTCTGTACAACCGTCTTCTATATCTAGACTAACGAGATCCGTCTGTACAAACGTCTTCAATATCTAGACTAACGAGATCCGACTGTACAACCGTCTTCTATATCTAGACTAACGAGATCTCTCGTTGTACAACCATCTTCTATACCTAGACTAACGAGATCTCTCGTTATACAACCGTCTTCTATATCTAGACTAACGAGAACCGTCTGTACAACCGTCTTCTATATCTAGACTAACGAGATACGTCGTTGGACAAACGTCTTCAATATCTAGACTAACGAGATCCGTCTGTACAACCGTCATCTATATCTAGACTAACGAGATCCGTCTGTACAACCGTCTTCTATATCTCGACTAACGTGATCCGCCTGTACAACCGTCTTCTATATCTAGACTAACGAGATCCGTCTGTACAACCGTCTTGTATATCTAGACTAACGAGATCCGTCGTTGTACAACCGTCTTCTATATCTAGACTAACGAGATCCGTCTGTACAACCGTCTTCTATATCTAGACTAACGAGATCCGTCGTTGTACAACCGTCTTCTATTTCTAGACTAACGAGATCCGTCGTTGTACAACTGTCTTCTATATCTAGACTAACGAGATCCGTCTGTACAACCGTCTTCTATATCTAGACTAACGAGATCCGTCTGTACAACCGTCTTCTATTTCTAGACTAACGAGATCCGTCGTTGTACAACTGTCTTCTATATCTAGACTAACGAGATCCGTCTGTACAACCGTCTTCTATATCTAGACTAACGAGATCCGTCTGTACAAACGTCTTCAATATCTAGACTAACGAGATCCGTCTGTACAACCGTCTTCTATATCTAGACTAACGAGATCCGACTGTACAACCGTCTTCTATTTCTAGACTAACGAGATCCGTCGTTGTACAACTGTCTTCTATATCTAGACTAACGAGATCCGTCTGTACAACCGTCTTCTATATCTAGACTAACGAGATCCGTCTGTACAAACGTCTTCAATATCTAGACTAACGAGATCTGTCTGTACAACCGTCTTCTATATCTAGACTAACGAGATCCGTCTGTACAACCGTCTTCTATTTCTAGACTAACGAGATCCGTCGTTGTACAACCGTCTTCTATATCTAGACTAACGAGATCCGTCTGTACAACCGTCTTCTATATCTAGACTAACGAGATCCGTCTGTACAAACGTCTTCAATATCTAGACTAACGAGATCCGACTGTACAACCGTCTTCTATATCTAGACTAACGAGATCTCTCGTTGTACAACCATCTTCTATATCTAGACTAACGAGATCTCTCGTTATACAACCGTCTTCTATATCTAGACTAACGAGAACCGTCTGTACAACTGTCTTCTATATCTAGACTAACGAGAACCGTCTGTACAACCGTCTTCTATATCTAGACTAACGAGATACGTCGTTGGACAAACGTCTTCAATATCTAGACTAACGAGATCCGTCTGTACAACCGTCATCTATATCTAGACTAACGAGATCCGTCTGTACAACCGTCTTCTATATCTCGACTAACGTGATCCGCCTGTACAACCGTCTTCTATATCTAGACTAACGAGATCCGTCTGTACAACCGTCTTCTATATCTAGACTAACGAGATCCGTCTGTACAAACGTCTTCAATATCTAGACTAACGAGATACGTCGTTGGACAAACGTCTTCAATATCTAGACTAACGAGATCTGTCTGTACAACCATCTTCTATATCTAGACTAACGAGATACGTCGTTGGACAAACGTCTTCAATATCTAGACTAACGAGATCCGTCTGTACAACCGTCATCTATATCTAGACTAACGAGATCCGTCTGTACAACCGTCTTCTATATCTCGACTAACGTGATCCGCCTGTACAACCGTCTTCTATATCTAGACTAACGAGATCCGTCTGTACAACCGTCTTCTATATCTAGACTAACGAGATTCGTCTGTACAACCGTCTTCTATATCTAGACTAACGAGATACGTCGTTGGACAAACGTCTTCAATATCTAGACTAACGAGATCCGCCTGTACAACCGTCTTCTATTTCTAGACTAACGAGATCCGTCTGTACAACCGTCTTCTATATCTCGACTAACGAGATCCGCCGGTACAACCGTCTTCTATATCTAGACTAACGAGATCCGTCTGTGCAACCGTCTTCTATATCTAGACTAACGAGATTCGTCTGTACAACCGTCTTCTATATCTAGACTAACGAGATACGTCGTTGGACAAACGTCTTCAATATCTAGACTAACGAGATCCGCCTGTACAACCGTCTTCTATTTCTAGACTAACGAGATCCGCCTGTACAACCGTCTTCTATATCTCGACTAACGAGATCCGTCTGTACAACCGTCTTCTATATCTAGACTAACGAGATCCGTCGTTGTACAACCGTCTTCTATATCTCGACTAACGAGATCCGTCTGTACAACCGTCTTCTATATCTAGACTAACGAGATCCGTCTGTACAACCGTCTTCTATTTCTAGACTAACGAGATCCGTCTGTACAACCGTCTTCTATATCTAGACTAACGAGATCCGTCTCTACAACCGTCTTCTATTTCTAGACTAACGAGATCCGTCGTTGTACAACCGTCTTCTATATCTATACTAACGAGATCCGTCTGTACAACCGTCTTCTATATCTAGACTAACGAGATCCGTCTGTACAAACGTCTTCAATATCTAGACTAACGAGATCCGACTGTACAACCGTCTTCTATATCTAGACTAACGAGATCTCTCGTTGTACAACCATCTTCTATATCTAGACTAACGAGATCTCTCGTTATACAACCGTCTTCTATATCTAGACTAACGAGAACCGTCTGTACAACTGTCTTCTATATCTAGACTAACGAGAACCGTCTGTACAACCGTCTTCTATATCTAGACTAACGAGATACGTCGTTGGACAAACGTCTTCAATATCTAGACTAACGAGATCCGTCTGTACAACCGTCTTCTATATCTAGACTAACGAGATCCGTCTGTACAACCGTCTTCTATTTCTAGACTAACGAGATCCGTCGTTGTACAACCGTCTTCTATATCTATACTAACGAGATCCGTCTGTACAACCGTCTTCTATATCTAGACTAACGAGATCCGTCTGTACAAACGTCTTCAATATCTAGACTAACGAGATCCGACTGTACAACCGTCTTCTATATCTAGACTAACGAGATCTCTCGTTGTACAACCATCTTCTATATCTAGACTAACGAGATCTCTCGTTATACAACCGTCTTCTATATCTAGACTAACGAGATACGTCGTTGGACAAACGTCTTCAATATCTAGACTAACGAGATCCGTCTGTACAACCGTCATCTATATCTAGACTAACGAGATCCGTGTGTACAAACGTCTTCAATATCTAGACTAACGAGATCCGCCTGTACAACCGTCTTCTATTTCTAGACTAACGAGATCCGTCTGTACAACCGTCTTCTACATCTCGACTAACGAGATCCGTCTGTACAACCGTCTTCTATATCTAGACTAACGAGATCCGTCTGTACAACCGTCTTGTATATCTAGACTAACGAGATCCGTCGTTGTACAACCGTCTTCTATATCTAGACTAACGAGATCCGTCGTTGTACAACCGTCTTCTATATCTCGACTAACGAGATCCGTCTGTACAACCGTCTTCTATATCTAGACTAACGAGATCCGTCTGTACAACCGTCTTCTATTTCTAGACTAACGAGATCCGTCGTTGTACAACCGTCTTCTATATCTAGACTAACGAGATCCGTCTGTACAACCGTCTTCTATATCTAGACTAACGAGATCCGTCTGTACAAGCGTCTTCAATATCTAGACTAACGAGATCCGTCTGTACAACCGTCTTCTATATCTAGACTAACGAGATCTCTCGTTGTACAACCATCTTCTATATCTAGATTCAGGAGATCTCTCGTTATACAACCGTCTTCTATATCTAGACTAACGAGAACCGTCTGTACAACCGTCTTCTATATCTAGACTAACGAGATACGTCGTTGGACAAACGTCTTCAATATCTAGACTAACGAGATCTGTCTGTACAACCATCTTCTATATCTAGACTAACGAGATACGTCGTTGGACAAACGTCTTCAATATCTAGACTAACGAGATCCGTCTGTACAACCGTCATCTATATCTAGACTAACGAGATCCGTCTGTACAACCGTCTTCTATATCTCGACTAACGTGATCCGCCTGTACAACCGTCTTCTATATCTAGACTAACGAGATCCTTCTGTACAACCGTCTTCTATATCTAGACTAACGAGATTCGTCTGTACAACCGTCTTCTATATCTAGACTAACGAGATACGTCGTTGGACAAACGTCTTCAATATCTAGACTAACGAGATCCGCCTGTACAACCGTCTTCTATTTCTAGACTAACGAGATCCGTCTGTACAACCGTCTTCTATATCTCGACTAACGAGATCCGCCGGTACATCCCTCTTCTATATCTAGACTAACGAGATCCGTCTGTACAACCGTCTTCTATATCTAGACTAACGAGATTCGTCTGAACAACCGTCTTCTATATCTAGACTAACGAGATACGTCGTTGGACAAACGTCTTCAATATCTAGACTAACGAGATCCGCCTGTACAACCGTCTTCTATTTCTAGACTAACGAGATCCGTCTGTACAACCGTCTTCTATATCTCGACTAACGAGATCCGTCTGTACAACCGTCTTCTATATCTAGACTAACGAGATCCGTCGTTGTACAACCGTCTTCTATATCTCGACTAACGAGATCCGTCTGTACAACCGTCTTCTATATCTAGACTAACGAGATCCGTCTGTACAACCGTCTTCTATTTCTAGACTAACGAGATCCGTCGTTGTACAACCGTCTTCTATATCTAGACTAACGAGATCCGTCTGTACAACCGTCTTCTATATCTAGACTAACGAGATCCGTCTGTACAACCGTCTTCTATTTCTAGACTAACGAGATCCGTCGTTGTACAACCGTCTTCTATATCTAGACTAACGAGATCCGTCTGTACAACCGTCTTCTATATCTAGACTAACGAGATCCGTCTGTACAAACGTCTTCAATATCTAGACTAACGAGATCCGACTGTACAACCGTCTTCTATATCTAGACTAACGAGATCTCTCGTTGTACAACCATCTTCTATACCTAGACTAACGAGATCTCTCGTTATACAACCGTCTTCTATATCTAGACTAACGAGAACCGTCTGTACAACCGTCTTCTATATCTAGACTAACGAGATACGTCGTTGGACAAACGTCTTCAATATCTAGACTAACGAGATCCGTCTGTACAACCGTCATCTATATCTAGACTAACGAGATCCGTCTGTACAACCGTCTTCTATATCTCGACTAACGTGATCCGCCTGTACAACCGTCTTCTATATCTAGACTAACGAGATCCGTCTGTACAACCGTCTTGTATATCTAGACTAACGAGATCCGTCGTTGTACAACCGTCTTCTATATCTAGACTAACGAGATCCGTCTGTACAACCGTCTTCTATATCTAGACTAACGAGATCCGTCGTTGTACAACCGTCTTCTATTTCTAGACTAACGAGATCCGTCGTTGTACAACTGTCTTCTATATCTAGACTAACGAGATCCGTCTGTACAACCGTCTTCTATATCTAGACTAACGAGATCCGTCTGTACAACCGTCTTCTATTTCTAGACTAACGAGATCCGTCGTTGTACAACTGTCTTCTATATCTAGACTAACGAGATCCGTCTGTACAACCGTCTTCTATATCTAGACTAACGAGATCCGTCTGTACAAACGTCTTCAATATCTAGACTAACGAGATCCGTCTGTACAACCGTCTTCTATATCTAGACTAACGAGATCCGTCTGTACAACCGTCTTCTATTTCTAGACTAACGAGATCCGTCGTTGTACAACCGTCTTCTATATCTAGACTAACGAGATCCGTCTGTACAACCGTCTTCTATATCTAGACTAACGAGATCCGTCTGTACAAACGTCTTCAATATCTAGACTAACGAGATCCGACTGTACAACCGTCTTCTATATCTAGACTAACGAGATCTCTCGTTGTACAACCATCTTCTATATCTAGACTAACGAGATCTCTCGTTATACAACCGTCTTCTATATCTAGACTAACGAGAACCGTCTGTACAACTGTCTTCTATATCTAGACTAACGAGAACCGTCTGTACAACCGTCTTCTATATCTAGACTAACGAGATACGTCGTTGGACAAACGTCTTCAATATCTAGACTAACGAGATCCGTCTGTACAACCGTCATCTATATCTAGACTAACGAGATCCGTCTGTACAACCGTCTTCTATATCTCGACTAACGTGATCCGCCTGTACAACCGTCTTCTATATCTAGACTAACGAGATCCGTCTGTACAACCGTCTTCTATATCTAGACTAACGAGATCCGTCTGTACAAACGTCTTCAATATCTAGACTAACGAGATACGTCGTTGGACAAACGTCTTCAATATCTAGACTAACGAGATCTGTCTGTACAACCATCTTCTATATCTAGACTAACGAGATACGTCGTTGGACAAACGTCTTCAATATCTAGACTAACGAGATCCGTCTGTACAACCGTCATCTATATCTAGACTAACGAGATCCGTCTGTACAACCGTCTTCTATATCTCGACTAACGTGATCCGCCTGTACAACCGTCTTCTATATCTAGACTAACGAGATCCGTCTGTACAACCGTCTTCTATATCTAGACTAACGAGATTCGTCTGTACAACCGTCTTCTATATCTAGACTAACGAGATACGTCGTTGGACAAACGTCTTCAATATCTAGACTAACGAGATCCGCCTGTACAACCGTCTTCTATTTCTAGACTAACGAGATCCGTCTGTACAACCGTCTTCTATATCTCGACTAACGAGATCCGCCGGTACAACCGTCTTCTATATCTAGACTAACGAGATCCGTCTGTGCAACCGTCTTCTATATCTAGACTAACGAGATTCGTCTGTACAACCGTCTTCTATATCTAGACTAACGAGATACGTCGTTGGACAAACGTCTTCAATATCTAGACTAACGAGATCCGCCTGTACAACCGTCTTCTATTTCTAGACTAACGAGATCCGTCTGTACAACCGTCTTCTATATCTCGACTAACGAGATCCGTCTGTACAACCGTCTTCTATATCTAGACTAACGAGATCCGTCGTTGTACAACCGTCTTCTATATCTCGACTAACGAGATCCGTCTGTACAACCGTCTTCTATATCTAGACTAACGAGATCCGTCTGTACAACCGTCTTCTATTTCTAGACTAACGAGATCCGTCTGTACAACCGTCTTCTATATCTAGACTAACGAGATCCGTCTGTACAACCGTCTTCTATTTCTAGACTAACGAGATCCGTCGTTGTACAACCGTCTTCTATATCTATACTAACGAGATCCGTCTGTACAACCGTCTTCTATATCTAGACTAACGAGATCCGTCTGTACAAACGTCTTCAATATCTAGACTAACGAGATCCGACTGTACAACCGTCTTCTATATCTAGACTAACGAGATCTCTCGTTGTACAACCATCTTCTATATCTAGACTAACGAGATCTCTCGTTATACAACCGTCTTCTATATCTAGACTAACGAGAACCGTCTGTACAACTGTCTTCTATATCTAGACTAACGAGAACCGTCTGTACAACCGTCTTCTATATCTAGACTAACGAGATACGTCGTTGGACAAACGTCTTCAATATCTAGACTAACGAGATCCGTCTGTACAACCGTCATCTATATCTAGACTAACGAGATCCGTCTGTACAACCGTCTTCTATATCTCGACTAACGTGATCCGCCTGTACAACCGTCTTCTATATCTAGACTAACGAGATCCGTCTGTACAACCGTCTTGTATATCTAGACTAACGAGATCCGTCGTTGTACAACCGTCTTCTATATCTAGACTAACGAGATCCGTCTGTACAACCGTCTTCTATATCTAGACTAACGAGATCCGTCGTTGTACAACCGTCTTCTATTTCTAGACTAACGAGATCCGTCGTTGTACAACTGTCTTCTATATCTAGACTAACGAGATCCGTCTGTACAACCGTCTTCTATATCTAGACTAACGAGATCCGTCTGTACAACCGTCTTCTATTTCTAGACTAACGAGATCCGTCTGTACAACCGTCTTCTATATCTAGACTAACGAGATCCGTCGTTGTACAACCGTCTTCTATTTCTAGACTAACGAGATCCGTCGTTGTACAACTGTCTTCTATATCTAGACTAACGAGATCCGTCTGTACAACCGTCTTCTATATCTAGACTAACGAGATCCGTCTGTACAACCGTCTTCTATTTCTAGACTAACGAGATCCGTCGTTGTACAACTGTCTTCTATATCTAGACTAACGAGATCCGTCTGTACAACCGTCTTCTATATCTAGACTAACGAGATCCGTCTGTACAAACGTCTTCAATATCTAGACTAACGAGATCCGTCTGTACAACCGTCTTCTATATCTAGACTAACGAGATCCGACTGTACAACCGTCTTCTATTTCTAGACTAACGAGATCCGTCGTTGTACAACTGTCTTCTATATCTAGACTAACGAGATCCGTCTGTACAACCGTCTTCTATATCTAGACTAACGAGATCCGTCTGTACAAACGTCTTCAATATCTAGACTAACGAGATCTGTCTGTACAACCGTCTTCTATATCTAGACTAACGAGATCCGTCTGTACAACCGTCTTCTATTTCTAGACTAACGAGATCCGTCGTTGTACAACCGTCTTCTATATCTAGACTAACGAGATCCGTCTGTACAACCGTCTTCTATATCTAGACTAACGAGATCCGTCTGTACAAACGTCTTCAATATCTAGACTAACGAGATCCGACTGTACAACCGTCTTCTATATCTAGACTAACGAGATCTCTCGTTGTACAACCATCTTCTATATCTAGACTAACGAGATCTCTCGTTATACAACCGTCTTCTATATCTAGACTAACGAGAACCGTCTGTACAACTGTCTTCTATATCTAGACTAACGAGAACCGTCTGTACAACCGTCTTCTATATCTAGACTAACGAGATACGTCGTTGGACAAACGTCTTCAATATCTAGACTAACGAGATCCGTCTGTACAACCGTCATCTATATCTAGACTAACGAGATCCGTCTGTACAACCGTCTTCTATATCTCGACTAACGTGATCCGCCTGTACAACCGTCTTCTATATCTAGACTAACGAGATCCGTCTGTACAACCGTCTTCTATATCTAGACTAACGAGATCCGTCTGTACAAACGTCTTCAATATCTAGACTAACGAGATACGTCGTTGGACAAACGTCTTCAATATCTAGACTAACGAGATCTGTCTGTACAACCATCTTCTATATCTAGACTAACGAGATACGTCGTTGGACAAACGTCTTCAATATCTAGACTAACGAGATCCGTCTGTACAACCGTCATCTATATCTAGACTAACGAGATCCGTCTGTACAAC
Source organism: Andrena bicolor (assembly GCA_960531205.1). Lineage (NCBI taxonomy): Eukaryota > Metazoa > Arthropoda > Insecta > Hymenoptera > Andrenidae > Andrena > Andrena bicolor. The sequence continues at coordinate 1,912,141 of CAUIJW010000271.1, read as the reverse complement.
CGTCTTCTATATCTCGACTAACGTGATCCGCCTGTACAACCGTCTTCTATATCTAGACTAACGAGATCCGTCTGTACAACCGTCTTCTATATCTAGACTAACGAGATTCGTCTGTACAACCGTCTTCTATATCTAGACTAACGAGATACGTCGTTGGACAAACGTCTTCAATATCTAGACTAACGAGATCCGCCTGTACAACCGTCTTCTATTTCTAGACTAACGAGATCCGTCTGTACAACCGTCTTCTATATCTCGACTAACGAGATCCGCCGGTACAACCGTCTTCTATATCTAGACTAACGAGATCCGTCTGTGCAACCGTCTTCTATATCTAGACTAACGAGATTCGTCTGTACAACCGTCTTCTATATCTAGACTAACGAGATACGTCGTTGGACAAACGTCTTCAATATCTAGACTAACGAGATCCGCCTGTACAACCGTCTTCTATTTCTAGACTAACGAGATCCGTCTGTACAACCGTCTTCTATATCTCGACTAACGAGATCCGTCTGTACAACCGTCTTCTATATCTAGACTAACGAGATCCGTCGTTGTACAACCGTCTTCTATATCTCGACTAACGAGATCCGTCTGTACAACCGTCTTCTATATCTAGACTAACGAGATCCGTCTGTACAACCGTCTTCTATTTCTAGACTAACGAGATCCGTCTGTACAACCGTCTTCTATATCTAGACTAACGAGATCCGTCTCTACAACCGTCTTCTATTTCTAGACTAACGAGATCCGTCGTTGTACAACCGTCTTCTATATCTATACTAACGAGATCCGTCTGTACAACCGTCTTCTATATCTAGACTAACGAGATCCGTCTGTACAAACGTCTTCAATATCTAGACTAACGAGATCCGACTGTACAACCGTCTTCTATATCTAGACTAACGAGATCTCTCGTTGTACAACCATCTTCTATATCTAGACTAACGAGATCTCTCGTTATACAACCGTCTTCTATATCTAGACTAACGAGAACCGTCTGTACAACTGTCTTCTATATCTAGACTAACGAGAACCGTCTGTACAACCGTCTTCTATATCTAGACTAACGAGATACGTCGTTGGACAAACGTCTTCAATATCTAGACTAACGAGATCCGTCTGTACAACCGTCTTCTATTTCTAGACTAACGAGATCCGTCTGTACAACCGTCTTCTATATCTAGACTAACGAGATCCGTCTGTACAACCGTCTTCTATTTCTAGACTAACGAGATCCGTCGTTGTACAACCGTCTTCTATATCTATACTAACGAGATCCGTCTGTACAACCGTCTTCTATATCTAGACTAACGAGATCCGTCTGTACAAACGTCTTCAATATCTAGACTAACGAGATCCGACTGTACAACCGTCTTCTATATCTAGACTAACGAGATCTCTCGTTGTACAACCATCTTCTATATCTAGACTAACGAGATCTCTCGTTATACAACCGTCTTCTATATCTAGACTAACGAGATACGTCGTTGGACAAACGTCTTCAATATCTAGACTAACGAGATCCGTCTGTACAACCGTCATCTATATCTAGACTAACGAGATCCGTGTGTACAAACGTCTTCAATATCTAGACTAACGAGATCCGCCTGTACAACCGTCTTCTATTTCTAGACTAACGAGATCCGTCTGTACAACCGTCTTCTACATCTCGACTAACGAGATCCGTCTGTACAACCGTCTTCTATATCTAGACTAACGAGATCCGTCTGTACAACCGTCTTGTATATCTAGACTAACGAGATCCGTCGTTGTACAACCGTCTTCTATATCTAGACTAACGAGATCCGTCGTTGTACAACCGTCTTCTATATCTCGACTAACGAGATCCGTCTGTACAACCGTCTTCTATATCTAGACTAACGAGATCCGTCTGTACAACCGTCTTCTATTTCTAGACTAACGAGATCCGTCGTTGTACAACCGTCTTCTATATCTAGACTAACGAGATCCGTCTGTACAACCGTCTTCTATATCTAGACTAACGAGATCCGTCTGTACAAACGTCTTCAATATCTAGACTAACGAGATCCGTCTGTACAACCGTCTTCTATATCTAGACTAACGAGATCTCTCGTTGTACAACCATCTTCTATATCTAGATTCAGGAGATCTCTCGTTATACAACCGTCTTCTATATCTAGACTAACGAGAACCGTCTGTACAACCGTCTTCTATATCTAGACTAACGAGATACGTCGTTGGACAAACGTCTTCAATATCTAGACTAACGAGATCTGTCTGTACAACCATCTTCTATATCTAGACTAACGAGATACGTCGTTGGACAAACGTCTTCAATATCTAGACTAACGAGATCCGTCTGTACAACCGTCATCTATATCTAGACTAACGAGATCCGTCTGTACAACCGTCTTCTATATCTCGACTAACGTGATCCGCCTGTACAACCGTCTTCTATATCTAGACTAACGAGATCCTTCTGTACAACCGTCTTCTATATCTAGACTAACGAGATTCGTCTGTACAACCGTCTTCTATATCTAGACTAACGAGATACGTCGTTGGACAAACGTCTTCAATATCTAGACTAACGAGATCCGTCTGTACAACCGTCTTCTATTTCTAGACTAACGAGATCCGTCGTTGTACAACCGTCTTCTATATCTAGACTAACGAGATCCGTCTGTACAACCGTCTTCTATATCTAGACTAACGAGATCCGTCTGTACAAACGTCTTCAATATCTAGACTAACGAGATCCGACTGTACAACCGTCTTCTATATCTAGACTAACGAGATCTCTCGTTGTACAACCATCTTCTATACCTAGACTAACGAGATCTCTCGTTATACAACCGTCTTCTATATCTAGACTAACGAGAACCGTCTGTACAACCGTCTTCTATATCTAGACTAACGAGATACGTCGTTGGACAAACGTCTTCAATATCTAGACTAACGAGATCCGTCTGTACAACCGTCATCTATATCTAGACTAACGAGATCCGTCTGTACAACCGTCTTCTATATCTCGACTAACGTGATCCGCCTGTACAACCGTCTTCTATATCTAGACTAACGAGATCCGTCTGTACAACCGTCTTGTATATCTAGACTAACGAGATCCGTCGTTGTACAACCGTCTTCTATATCTAGACTAACGAGATCCGTCTGTACAACCGTCTTCTATATCTAGACTAACGAGATCCGTCGTTGTACAACCGTCTTCTATTTCTAGACTAACGAGATCCGTCGTTGTACAACTGTCTTCTATATCTAGACTAACGAGATCCGTCTGTACAACCGTCTTCTATATCTAGACTAACGAGATCCGTCTGTACAACCGTCTTCTATTTCTAGACTAACGAGATCCGTCGTTGTACAACTGTCTTCTATATCTAGACTAACGAGATCCGTCTGTACAACCGTCTTCTATATCTAGACTAACGAGATCCGTCTGTACAAACGTCTTCAATATCTAGACTAACGAGATCCGTCTGTACAACCGTCTTCTATATCTAGACTAACGAGATCCGTCTGTACAACCGTCTTCTATTTCTAGACTAACGAGATCCGTCGTTGTACAACCGTCTTCTATATCTAGACTAACGAGATCCGTCTGTACAACCGTCTTCTATATCTAGACTAACGAGATCCGTCTGTACAAACGTCTTCAATATCTAGACTAACGAGATCCGACTGTACAACCGTCTTCTATATCTAGACTAACGAGATCTCTCGTTGTACAACCATCTTCTATATCTAGACTAACGAGATCTCTCGTTATACAACCGTCTTCTATATCTAGACTAACGAGAACCGTCTGTACAACTGTCTTCTATATCTAGACTAACGAGAACCGTCTGTACAACCGTCTTCTATATCTAGACTAACGAGATACGTCGTTGGACAAACGTCTTCAATATCTAGACTAACGAGATCCGTCTGTACAACCGTCATCTATATCTAGACTAACGAGATCCGTCTGTACAACCGTCTTCTATATCTCGACTAACGTGATCCGCCTGTACAACCGTCTTCTATATCTAGACTAACGAGATCCGTCTGTACAACCGTCTTCTATATCTAGACTAAAGAGATCCGTCTGTACAAACGTCTTCAATATCTAGACTAACGAGATACGTCGTTGGACAAACGTCTTCAATATCTAGACTAACGAGATCTGTCTGTACAACCATCTTCTATATCTAGACTAACGAGATACGTCGTTGGACAAACGTCTTCAATATCTAGACTAACGAGATCCGTCTGTACAACCGTCATCTATATCTAGACTAACGAGATCCGTCTGTACAACCGTCTTCTATATCTCGACTAACGTGATCCGCCTGTACAACCGTCTTCTATATCTAGACTAACGAGATCCGTCTGTACAACCGTCTTCTATATCTAGACTAACGAGATTCGTCTGTACAACCGTCTTCTATATCTAGACTAACGAGATACGTCGTTGGACAAACGTCTTCAATATCTAGACTAACGAGATCCGCCTGTACAACCGTCTTCTATTTCTAGACTAACGAGATCCGTCTGTACAACCGTCTTCTATATCTCGACTAACGAGATCCGCCGGTACAACCGTCTTCTATATCTAGACTAACGAGATCCGTCTGTGCAACCGTCTTCTATATCTAGACTAACGAGATTCGTCTGTACAACCGTCTTCTATATCTAGACTAACGAGATACGTCGTTGGACAAACGTCTTCAATATCTAGACTAACGAGATCCGCCTGTACAACCGTCTTCTATTTCTAGACTAACGAGATCCGTCTGTACAACCGTCTTCTATATCTCGACTAACGAGATCCGTCTGTACAACCGTCTTCTATATCTAGACTAACGAGATCCGTCGTTGTACAACCGTCTTCTATATCTCGACTAACGAGATCCGTCTGTACAACCGTCTTCTATATCTAGACTAACGAGATCCGTCTGTACAACCGTCTTCTATTTCTAGACTAACGAGATCCGTCTGTACAACCGTCTTCTATATCTAGACTAACGAGATCCGTCTGTACAACCGTCTTCTATTTCTAGACTAACGAGATCCGTCGTTGTACAACCGTCTTCTATATCTATACTAACGAGATCCGTCTGTACAACCGTCTTCTATATCTAGACTAACGAGATCCGTCTGTACAAACGTCTTCAATATCTAGACTAACGAGATCCGACTGTACAACCGTCTTCTATATCTAGACTAACGAGATCTCTCGTTGTACAACCATCTTCTATATCTAGACTAACGAGATCTCTCGTTATACAACCGTCTTCTATATCTAGACTAACGAGAACCGTCTGTACAACTGTCTTCTATATCTAGACTAACGAGAACCGTCTGTACAACCGTCTTCTATATCTAGACTAACGAGATACGTCGTTGGACAAACGTCTTCAATATCTAGACTAACGAGATCCGTCTGTACAACCGTCATCTATATCTAGACTAACGAGATCCGTCTGTACAACCGTCTTCTATATCTCGACTAACGTGATCCGCCTGTACAACCGTCTTCTATATCTAGACTAACGAGATCCGTCTGTACAACCGTCTTCTATATCTAGACTAACGAGATTCGTCTGTACAACCGTCTTCTATATCTAGACTAACGAGATACGTCGTTGGACAAACGTCTTCAATATCTAGACTAACGAGATCCGCCTGTACAACCGTCTTCTATATCTAGACTAACGAGATCCGTCGTTGTACAACCGTCTTCTATATCTCGACTAACGAGATCCGTCTGTACAACCGTCTTCTATATCTAGACTAACGAGATCCGTCTGTACAACCGTCTTCTATTTCTAGACTAACGAGATCCGTCGTTGTACAACCGTCTTCTATATCTAGACTAACGAGATCCGTCTGTACAACCGTCTTCTATATCTAGACCAACGAGATCCGTCTGTACAAACGTCTTCAATATCTAGACTAACGAGATCCGTCTGTACAACCGTCTTCTATATCTAGACTAACGAGATCTCTCGTTGTACAACCATCTTCTATATCTAGACTAAGGAGATCTCTCGTTATACAACCGTCTTCTATATCTAGACTAACGAGAACCGTCTGTACAACCGTCTTCTATATCTAGACTAACGAGATACGTCGTTGGACAAACGTCTTCAATATCTAGACTAACGAGATCCGTCTGTACAACCGTCTTCTATATCTAGACTAACGAGATCCGTCTGTACAACCGTCTTCTATATCTCGACTAACGAGATCCGCCTGTACAACCGTCTTCTATATCTAGACTAACGAGATCCGTCTGTACAACCGTCTTCTATATCTAGACTAACGAGATTCGTCTGTACAACCGTCTTCTATATCTAGACTAACGAGATACGTCGTTGGACAAACGTCTTCAATACCTAGACTAACGAGATCCGCCTGTACAACCGTCTTCTATTTCTAGACTAACGAGATCCGTCTGTACAACCGTCTTCTATATCTCGACTAACGAGATCCGTCTGTACAACCGTCTTCTATATCTAGACTAACGAGATCCGTCTGTACAACCGTCTTGTATATCTAGACTAACGAGATCCGTCGTTGTACAACCGTCTTCTATATCTAGACTAACGAGATCCGTCTGTACAACCGTCTTCTATATCTAGACTAACGAGATCCGTCGTTGTACAACCGTCTTCTATTTCTAGACTAACGAGATCCGTCGTTGTACAACTGTCTTCTATATCTAGACTAACGAGATCCGTCTGTACAACCGTCTTGTATATCTAGACTAACGAGATCCGTCGTTGTACAACCGTCTTCTATATCTAGACTAACGAGATCCGTCTGTACAACCGTCTTCTATATCTAGACTAACGAGATCCGTCTGTACAACCTTCTTCTATATCTAGACTAACGAGATCCGTCTGTACAAACGTCTTCAATATCTAGACTAACGAGATCCGTCTGTACAACCGTCTTCTATATCTAGACTAACGAGATCTCTCGTTGTACAACCATCTTCTATATCTAGACTAACGAGATCTCTCGTTATACAACCGTCTTCTATATCTAGAGTAACGAGAACCGTCTGTACAACCGTCTTCTATATGTAGACTAACGAGATACGTCGTTGGACAAACGTCTTCTATATCTAGACTAACGAGATCCGTCTGTACAACCGTCTTGTATATCTAAACTAATGAGATCCGTCGTTGTACAACCGTCTTCTATATCTAGACTAACGAGATCCGTCTGTACAACCGTCTTCTATATCTAGACTAACGAGATCCGTCGTTGTACAACCGTCTTCTATTTCTAGACTAACGAGATCCGTCGTTGAACAACCGTCTTCTATATCTAGACTAACGAGATCCGTCTGTACAACCGTCTTCTATATCTAGACTAACGAGATCCGTCTGTACAAACGTCTTCAATATCTAGACTAACGAGATCCGTCTGTACAACCGTCTTCTATATCTAGACTAACGAGATCTCTCGTTGTACAACCATCTTCTATATCTAGACTAACGAGATCTCTCGTTATACAACCGTCTTCTATATCTAGACTAACGAGAACCGTCTGTACAACCGTCTTCTATATCTAGACTAACGAGATCCGTCTGTACAACCGTCTTCTATAACTAGACTAACGAGATCTCTCGTTATACAACCGTCTTCTATATCTAGACTAACGAGAACCGTCTGTACAACCGTCTTCTATATCTAGACTAACGAGATCCGTCGTTGTACAACCGTCTTCTATATCTAGACTAACGAGATCCGTCTGTACAACCGTCTTCTATATCTAGACTAACGAGATCCGTCTGTACAAACGTCTTCAATATCTAGACTAACGAGATCCGTCTGTACAACCGTCATCTATATCTAGACTAACGAGATCCGTCTGTACAACCGTCTTCTATATCTCGACTAACGAGATCCGCCTGTACAACCGTCTTCTATATCTAGACTAACGAGATCCGTCTGTACAACCGTCTTCTATATCTAGACTAACGAGATTCGTCTGTACAACCGTCTTCTATATCTAGACTAACGAGATACGTCGTTGGACAAACGTCTTCAATATCTAGACTAACGAGATCCGCCTGTACAACCGTCTTCTATTTCTAGACTAACGAGATCCGTCTGTACAACCGTCTTCTATATCTCGACTAACGAGATCCGTCTGTACAACCGTCTTCTATATCTAGACTAACGAGATCCGTCGTTGTACAACCGTCTTCTATATCTCGACTAACGACATCCGTCTGTACAACCGTCTTCTATATCTAGACTAACGAGATCCGTCTGTACAACCGTCTTCTATATCTAGACTAACGAGATCCGTCTGTACAACCGTCTTCTATTTCTAGACTAACGAGATCCGTCGTTGTACAACCGTCTTCTATATCTATACTAACGAGATCCGTCTGTACAACCGTCTTCTATATCTAGACTAACGAGATCCGTCTGTACAACCGTCTTCAATATCTAGACTAACGAGATCCGACTGTACAACCGTCTTCTATATCTAGACTAACGAGATCTCTCGTTGTACAACCATCTTCTATATCTAGACTAACGAGATCTATCGTTATACAACCGTCTTCTATATCTAGACTAACGAGAACCGTCTGTACAACTGTCTTCTATATCTAGACTAACGAGAACCGTCTGTACAACCGTCTTCTATATCTAGACTAACGAGATACGTCGTTGGACAAACGTCTTCAATATCTAGACTAACGAGATCCGTCTGTACAACCGTCATCTATATCTAGACTAACGAGATCCGTCTGTACAACCGTCTTCTATATCTCGACTAACGTGATCCGCCTGTACAGCCGTCTTCTATATCTAGACTAACGAGATCCGTCTGTACAACCGTCTTGTATATCTAGACTAACGAGATCCGTCGTTGTACAACCGTCTTCTATATCTAGACTAACGAGATCCGTCTGTACAACCGTCTTCTATATCTAGACTAACGAGATCCGTCGTTGTACAACCGTCTTCTATTTCTAGACTAACGAGATCCGTCGTTGTACAACTGTCTTCTATATCTAGACTAACGAGATCCGTCTGTACAACCGTCTTCTATATCTAGACTAACGAGATCCGTCTGTACAACCGTCTTCTATTTCTAGACTAACGAGATCCGTCGTTGTACAACTGTCTTCTATATCTAGACTAACGAGATCCGTCTGTACAACCGTCTTCTATATCTAGACTAACGAGATCCGTCTGTACAAACGTCTTCAATATCTAGACTAACGAGATCCGTCTGTACAACCGTCTTCTATATCTAGACTAACGAGATCCGTCGTTGGACAAACGTCTTCAATATCTAGACTAACGAGATCCGTCTGTACAACCGTCATCTATATCTAGACTAACGAGATCCGTCTGTACAACCGTCTTCTATATCTCGACTAATGTGATCCGCCTGTACAACCGTCTTCTATATCTAGACTAACGAGATCCGTCTGTACAACCGTCTTCTATATCTAGACTAACGAGATCCGTCTGTACAAACGTCTTCAATATCTAGAGTAACGAGATCCGACTGTACAACCGTCTTCTATATCTAGACTAACGAGATCTCTCGTTGTACAACCATCTTCTATATCTAGACTAACGAGATCTCTCGTTATACAACCGTCTTCTATATCTAGACTAACGAGAACCGTCTGTACAACCGTCTTCTATATCTAGACTAACGAGATCCGTCTGTACAACCGTCTTCTATATCTAGACTAACGAGATTCGTCTGTACAACCGTCTTCTATATCTAGACTAACGAGATACGTCGTTGGACAAACGTCTTCAATATCTAGACTAACGAGATCCGCCTGTACATCCGTCTTCTATTTCTAGACTAACGAGATCCGTCTGTACAACCGTCTTCTATATCTCGACTAACGAGATCCGTCTGTACAACCGTCTTCTATATCTAGACTAACGAGATCCGTCGTTGTACAACCGTCTTCTATATCTCGACTAACGAGATCCGTCTGTACAACCGTCTTCTATATCTAGACTAACGAGATCCGTCTGTACAACCGTCTTCTATTTCTAGACTAACGAGATCCGTCGTTGTACAACCGTCTTCTATATCTAGACTAACGAGATCCGTCTGTACAACAGTCTTCTATATCTGGACTAACGAGATCCGTCTGTACAACCGTCTTCTATTTCTAGACTAACGAGATCCGTCGTTGTACAACCGTCTTCTATATCTAGACTAACGAGATCCGTCTGTACAACCGTCTTCTATATCTAGACTAACGAGATCCGTCTGTACAAACGTCTTCAATATCTAGACTAACGAGATCCGACTGTACAACCGTCTTCTATATCTAGACTAACGAGATCTCTCGTTGTACAACCATCTTCTATATCTAGACTAACGAGATCTCTCGTTATACAACCGTCTTCTGTATCTAGACTAACGAGAACCGTCTGTACAACTGTCTTCTATATCTAGACTAACGAGAACCGTCTGTACAACCGTCTTCTATATCTAGACTAACGAGATACGTCGTTGGACAAACGTCTTCAATATCTAGACTAACGAGATCCGTCTGTACAACCGTCATCTATATCTAGACTAACGAGATCCGTGTGTACAAACGTCTTCAATATCTAGACTAACGAGATCCGCCTGTACAACCGTCTTCTATTTCTAGACTAACGAGATCCGTCTGTACAACCGTCTTCTACATCTCGACTAACGAGATCCGTCTGTACAACCGTCTTCTATATCTAGACTAACGAGATCTCTCGTTGTACAACCATCTTCTATATCTAGACTAAGGAGATCTCTCGTTATACAACCGTCTTCTATATCTAGACTAACGAGAACCGTCTGTACAACCGTCTTCTATATCTAGACTAACGAGATACGTCGTTGGACAAACGTCTTCAATATCTAGACTAACGAGATCTGTCTGTACAACCATCTTCTATATCTAGACTAACGAGATACGTCGTTGGACAAACGTCTTCAATATCTAGACTAACGAGATCCGCCTGTACAACCGTCTTCTATTTCTAGACTAACGAGATCCGTCTGTACAACCGTCTTCTATATCTCGACTAACGAGATCCGCCGGTACAACCCTCTTCTATATCTAGACTAACGAGATCCGTCTGTACAACCGTCTTCTATATCTAGACTAACGAGATTCGTCTGTACAACCGTCTTCTATATCTAGACTAACGAGATACGTCGTTGGACAAACGTCTTCAATATCTAGACTAACGAGATCCGCCTGTACAACCGTCTTCTATTTCTAGACTAACGAGATCCGTCTGTACAACCGTCTTCTACATCTCGACTAACGAGATCCGTCTGTACAACCGTCTTCTATATCTAGACTAACGAGATCTCTCGTTGTACAACCATCTTCTATATCTAGACTAAGGAGATCTCTCGTTATACAACCGTCTTCTATATCTAGACTAACGAGAACCGTCTGTACAACCGTCTTCTATATCTAGACTAACGAGATACGTCGTTGGACAAACGTCTTCAATATCTAGACTAACGAGATCTGTCTGTACAACCATCTTCTATATCTAGACTAACGAGATACGTCGTTGGACAAACGTCTTCAATATCTAGACTAACGAGATCCGCCTGTACAACCGTCTTCTATTTCTAGACTAACGAGATCCGTCTGTACAACCGTCTTCTATATCTCGACTAACGAGATCCGCCGGTACAACCCTCTTCTATATCTAGACTAACGAGATCCGTCTGTACAACCGTCTTCTATATCTAGACTAACGAGATTCGTCTGTACAACCGTCTTCTATATCTAGACTAACGAGATACGTCGTTGGACAAACGTCTTCAATATCTAGACTAACGAGATCCGCCTGTACAACCGTCTTCTATTTCTAGACTAACGAGATCCGTCTGTACAACCGTCTTCTATATCTCGACTAACGAGATCCGCCGGTACAACCGTCTTCTATATCTAGACTAACGAGATCCGTCTGTACAACCGTCTTCTATATCTAGACTAACGAGATTCGTCTGTACCACCGTCTTCTATATCTAGACTAACGAGATACGTCGTTGGACAAACGTCTTCAATATCTAGACTAACGAGATCCGCCTGTACAACCGTCTTCTATTTCTAGACTAACGAGATCCGTCTGTACAACCGTCTTCTATATCTCGACTAACGAGATCCGTCTGTACAACCGTCTTCTATATCTAGACTAACGAGATCCGTCGTTGTACAACCGTCTTCTATATCTCGACTAACGAGATCCGTCTGTACAACCGTCTTCTATATCTAGACTAACGAGATCCGTCTGTACAACCGTCTTCTATTTCTAGACTAACGAGATCCGTCGTTGTACAACCGTCTTCTATATCTAGACTAACGAGATCCGTCTGTACAACCGTCTTCTATATCTAGACTAACGAGATCCGTCTGTACAACCGTCTTCTATTTCTAGACTAACGAGATCCGTCGTTGTACAACCGTCTTCTATATCTAGACTAACGAGATCCGTCTGTACAACCGTCTTCTATATCTAGACTAACGAGATCCGTCTGTACAAACGTCTTCAATATCTAGACTAACGAGATCCGACTGTACAACCGTCTTCTATATCTAGACTAAGGAGATCTCTCGTTGTACAACCATCTTCTATACCTAGACTAACGAGATCTCTCGTTATACAACCGTCTTCTATATCTAGACTAACGAGAACCGTCTGTACAACTGTCTTCTATATCTAGACTAACGAGAACCGTCTGTACAACCGTCTTCTATATCTAGACTAACGAGATACGTCGTTGGACAAACGTCTTCAATATCTAGACTAACGAGATCCGTCTGTACAACCGTCATCTATATCTAGACTAACGAGATCCGTCTGTACAACCGTCTTCTATATCTCGACTAACGTGATCCGCCTGTACAACCGTCTTCTATATCTAGACTAACGAGATCCGTCTGTACAACCGTCTTCTAAATCTAGACTAACGAGATACGTCGTTATCAAACGTCTTCAATATCTAGACTAACGAGATCCGTCTGTACAACCGTCTTCTATATCTAGACTAACGAGATCTCTCGTTGTACAACCGTCTTGTATATCTAGACTAACGAGATCTCTCGTTATACAACCGTTTTCTATATCTAGACTAACGAGAACCGTCTGTACAACCGTCCTGTATATCTAGACTAACGAGATATGTCGTTGGACAAACGTCTTCAATATCTAGACTAACGAGATCCGCCTGTACAACCGTCTTCTATTTCTAGACTAACGAGATCCGTCTGTACAACCGTCTTCTATATCTCGACTAACGAGATCCGTCTGTACAACCGTCTTCTGTATCTAGACTAACGAGATCCGTCTGTACAACCGTCTTGTATATCTAGACTAACGAGATCCGTCGTTGTACAACCGTCTTCTATATCTAGACTAACGAGATCCGTCTGTACAACCGTCTTCTATATCTAGACTAACGAGATCCGTCGTTGTACAACCGTCTTCTATATCTAGACTAACGAGATCCGTCGTTGTACAACCGTCTTCTATATCTAGACTAACGAGATCCGTCTGTACAACCGTCTTCTATATCTAGACTAACGAGATCCGTCTGTACAACCGTCTTGTATATCTAGACTAACGAGATCCGTCGTTGTACAACCGTCTTCTATATCTAGACTAACGAGAATCGTCTGTACAACCGTCTTCTATATCTAGACTAACGAGATACGTCGTTGGACAAACGTCTTCAATATCTAGACTAACGAGATCCGTCTGTACAACCGTCATCTATATCTAGACTAACGAGATCCGTCTGTACAACCGTCTTCTATATCTCGACTAACGAGATCCGCCTGTACAACCGTCTTCTATATCTAGACTAACGAGATCCGTCTGTACAACCGTCTTCTATATCTAGACTAACGAGATCCGTCTGTACAAACGTCTTCAATATCTAGACTAACGAGATCCGACTGTACAACCGTCTTCTATATCTAGACTAACGAGATCTCTCGTTGTACAACCATCTTCTATATCTAGACTAACGAGATCTCTCGTTATACAACCGTCTTCTGTATCTAGACTAACGAGAACCGTCTGTACAACTGTCTTCTATATCTAGACTAACGAGAACCGTCTGTACAACCGTCTTCTATATCTAGACTAACGAGATACGTCGTTGGACAAACGTCTTCAATATCTAGACTAACGAGATCCGTCTGTACAACCGTCATCTATATCTAGACTAACGAGATCCGTGTGTACAAACGTCTTCAATATCTAGACTAACGAGATCCGCCTGTACAACCGTCTTCTATTTCTAGACTAACGAGATCCGTCTGTACAACCGTCTTCTACATCTCGACTAACGAGATCCGTCTGTACAACCGTCTTCTATATCTAGACTAACGAGATCCGTCTGTACAACCGTCTTGTATATCTAGACTAACGAGATCCGTCGTTGTACAACCGTCTTCTATATCTAGACTAACGAGATCCGTCGTTGTACAACCGTCTTCTATATCTCGACTAACGAGATCCGTCTGTACAACCGTCTTCTATATCTAGACTAACGAGATCCGTCTGTACAACCGTCTTCTATTTCTAGACTAACGAGATCCGTCGTTGTACAACCGTCTTCTATATCTAGACTAACGAGATCCGTCTGTACAACCGTCTTCTATATCTAGACTAACGAGATCCGTCTGTACAAACGTCTTCAATATCTAGACTAACGAGATCCGTCTGTACAACCGTCTTCTATATCTAGACTAACGAGATCTCTCGTTGTACAACCATCTTCTATATCTAGACTAAGGAGATCTCTCGTTATACAACCGTCTTCTATATCTAGACTAACGAGAACCGTCTGTACAACCGTCTTCTATATCTAGACTAACGAGATACGTCGTTGGACAAACGTCTTCAATATCTAGACTAACGAGATCTGTCTGTACAACCATCTTCTATATCTAGACTAACGAGATACGTCGTTGGACAAACGTCTTCAATATCTAGACTAACGAGATCCGCCTGTACAACCGTCTTCTATTTCTAGACTAACGAGATCCGTCTGTACAACCGTCTTCTATATCTCGACTAACGAGATCCGCCGGTACAACCCTCTTCTATATCTAGACTAACGAGATCCGTCTGTACAACCGTCTTCTATATCTAGACTAACGAGATTCGTCTGTACAACCGTCTTCTATATCTAGACTAACGAGATACGTCGTTGGACAAACGTCTTCAATATCTAGACTAACGAGATCCGCCTGTACAACCGTCTTCTATTTCTAGACTAACGAGATCCGTCTGTACAACCGTCTTCTATATCTCGACTAACGAGATCCGCCGGTACAACCGTCTTCTATATCTAGACTAACGAGATCCGTCTGTACAACCGTCTTCTATATCTAGACTAACGAGATTCGTCTGTACCACCGTCTTCTATATCTAGACTAACGAGATACGTCGTTGGACAAACGTCTTCAATATCTAGACTAACGAGATCCGCCTGTACAACCGTCTTCTATTTCTAGACTAACGAGATCCGTCTGTACAACCGTCTTCTATATCTCGACTAACGAGATCCGTCTGTACAACCGTCTTCTATATCTAGACTAACGAGATCCGTCGTTGTACAACCGTCTTCTATATCTCGACTAACGAGATCCGTCTGTACAACCGTCTTCTATATCTAGACTAACGAGATCCGTCTGTACAACCGTCTTCTATTTCTAGACTAACGAGATCCGTCGTTGTACAACCGTCTTCTATATCTAGACTAACGAGATCCGTCTGTACAACCGTCTTCTATATCTAGACTAACGAGATCCGTCTGTACAACCGTCTTCTATTTCTAGACTAACGAGATCCGTCGTTGTACAACCGTCTTCTATATCTAGACTAACGAGATCCGTCTGTACAACCGTCTTCTATTTCTAGACTAACGAGATCCGTCGTTGTACAACCGTCTTCTATATCTAGACTAACGAGATCCGTCTGTACAACCGTCTTCTATATCTAGACTAACGAGATCCGTCTGTACAAACGTCTTCAATATCTAGACTAACGAGATCCGACTGTACAACCGTCTTCTATATCTAGACTAAGGAGATCTCTCGTTGTACAACCATCTTCTATACCTAGACTAACGAGATCTCTCGTTATACAACCGTCTTCTATATCTAGACTAACGAGAACCGTCTGTACAACTGTCTTCTATATCTAGACTAACGAGAACCGTCTGTACAACCGTCTTCTATATCTAGACTAACGAGATACGTCGTTGGACAAACGTCTTCAATATCTAGACTAACGAGATCCGTCTGTACAACCGTCATCTATATCTAGACTAACGAGATCCGTCTGTACAACCGTCTTCTATATCTCGACTAACGTGATCCGCCTGTACAACCGTCTTCTATATCTAGACTAACGAGATCCGTCTGTACAACCGTCTTCTAAATCTAGACTAACGAGATACGTCGTTATCAAACGTCTTCAATATCTAGACTAACGAGATCCGTCTGTACAACCGTCTTCTATATCTAGACTAACGAGATCTCTCGTTGTACAACCGTCTTGTATATCTAGACTAACGAGATCTCTCGTTATACAACCGTTTTCTATATCTAGACTAACGAGAACCGTCTGTACAACCGTCCTGTATATCTAGACTAACGAGATATGTCGTTGGACAAACGTCTTCAATATCTAGACTAACGAGATCCGCCTGTACAACCGTCTTCTATTTCTAGACTAACGAGATCCGTCTGTACAACCGTCTTCTATATCTCGACTAACGAGATCCGTCTGTACAACCGTCTTCTGTATCTAGACTAACGAGATCCGTCTGTACAACCGTCTTGTATATCTAGACTAACGAGATCCGTCGTTGTACAACCGTCTTCTATATCTAGACTAACGAGATCCGTCTGTACAACCGTCTTCTATATCTAGACTAACGAGATCCGTCGTTGTACAACCGTCTTCTATATCTAGACTAACGAGATCCGTCGTTGTACAACCGTCTTCTATATCTAGACTAACGAGATCCGTCTGTACAACCGTCTTCTATATCTAGACTAACGAGATCCGTCTGTACAACCGTCTTGTATATCTAGACTAACGAGATCCGTCGTTGTACAACCGTCTTCTATATCTAGACTAACGAGAACCGTCTGTACAACCGTCTTCTATATCTAGACTAACGAGATACGTCGTTGGACAAACGTCTTCAATATCTAGACTAACGAGATCCGTCTGTACAACCGTCATCTATATCTAGACTAACGAGATCCGTCTGTACAACCGTCTTCTATATCTCGACTAACGAGATCCGCCTGTACAACCGTCTTCTATATCTAGACTAACGAGATCCATCGTTGGACAAACGTCTTCAATATCTAGACTAACGAGATCCGTCTGTACAACCATCTTCTATATCTAGACTAACGAGATCCGTCTGTACAAACGTCTTCAATATCTAGACTAACGAGATCCGACTGTACAACCGTCTTCTATATCTAGACTAACGAGATCTCTCGTTGTACAACCATCTTCTATATCTAGACTAACGAGATCTCTCGTTATACAACCGTCTTCTGTATCTAGACTAACGAGAACCGTCTGTACAACTGTCTTCTATATCTAGACTAACGAGAACCGTCTGTACAACCGTCTTCTATATCTAGACTAACGAGATACGTCGTTGGACAAACGTCTTCAATATCTAGACTAACGAGATCCGTCTGTACAACCGTCATCTATATCTAGACTAACGAGATCCGTGTGTACAAACGTCTTCAATATCTAGACTAACGAGATCCGCCTGTACAACCGTCTTCTATTTCTAGACTAACGAGATCCGTCTGTACAACCGTCTTCTACATCTCGACTAACGAGATCCGTCTGTACAACCGTCTTCTATATCTAGACTAACGAGATCCGTCTGTACAACCGTCTTGTATATCTAGACTAACGAGATCCGTCGTTGTACAACCGTCTTCTATATCTAGACTAACGAGATCCGTCGTTGTACAACCGTCTTCTATATCTCGACTAACGAGATCCGTCTGTACAACCGTCTTCTATATCTAGACTAACGAGATCCGTCTGTACAACCGTCTTCTATTTCTAGACTAACGAGATCCGTCGTTGTACAACCGTCTTCTATATCTAGACTAACGAGATCCGTCTGTACAACCGTCTTCTATATCTAGACTAACGAGATCCGTCTGTACAAACGTCTTCAATATCTAGACTAACGAGATCCGTCTGTACAACCGTCTTCTATATCTAGACTAACGAGATCTCTCGTTGTACAACCATCTTCTATATCTAGACTAAGGAGATCTCTCGTTATACAACCGTCTTCTATATCTAGACTAACGAGAACCGTCTGTACAACCGTCTTCTATATCTAGACTAACGAGATACGTCGTTGGACAAACGTCTTCAATATCTAGACTAACGAGATCTGTCTGTACAACCATCTTCTATATCTAGACTAACGAGATACGTCGTTGGACAAACGTCTTCAATATCTAGACTAACGAGATCCGCCTGTACAACCGTCTTCTATTTCTAGACTAACGAGATCCGTCTGTACAACCGTCTTCTATATCTCGACTAACGAGATCCGCCGGTACAACCCTCTTCTATATCTAGACTAACGAGATCCGTCTGTACAACCGTCTTCTATATCTAGACTAACGAGATTCGTCTGTACAACCGTCTTCTATATCTAGACTAACGAGATACGTCGTTGGACAAACGTCTTCAATATCTAGACTAACGAGATCCGCCTGTACAACCGTCTTCTATTTCTAGACTAACGAGATCCGTCTGTACAACCGTCTTCTATATCTCGACTAACGAGATCCGCCGGTACAACCGTCTTCTATATCTAGACTAACGAGATCCGTCTGTACAACCGTCTTCTATATCTAGACTAACGAGATTCGTCTGTACCACCGTCTTCTATATCTAGACTAACGAGATACGTCGTTGGACAAACGTCTTCAATATCTAGACTAACGAGATCCGCCTGTACAACCGTCTTCTATTTCTAGACTAACGAGATCCGTCTGTACAACCGTCTTCTATATCTCGACTAACGAGATCCGTCTGTACAACCGTCTTCTATATCTAGACTAACGAGATCCGTCGTTGTACAACCGTCTTCTATATCTCGACTAACGAGATCCGTCTGTACAACCGTCTTCTATATCTAGACTAACGAGATCCGTCTGTACAACCGTCTTCTATTTCTAGACTAACGAGATCCGTCGTTGTACAACCGTCTTCTATATCTAGACTAACGAGATCCGTCTGTACAACCGTCTTCTATATCTAGACTAACGAGATCCGTCTGTACAACCGTCTTCTATTTCTAGACTAACGAGATCCGTCGTTGTACAACCGTCTTCTATATCTAGACTAACGAGATCCGTCTGTACAACCGTCTTCTATATCTAGACTAACGAGATCCGTCTGTACAAACGTCTTCAATATCTAGACTAACGAGATCCGACTGTACAACCGTCTTCTATATCTAGACTAAGGAGATCTCTCGTTGTACAACCATCTTCTATACCTAGACTAACGAGATCTCTCGTTATACAACCGTCTTCTATATCTAGACTAACGAGAACCGTCTGTACAACTGTCTTCTATATCTAGACTAACGAGAACCGTCTGTACAACCGTCTTCTATATCTAGACTAACGAGATACGTCGTTGGACAAACGTCTTCAATATCTAGACTAACGAGATCCGTCTGTACAACCGTCATCTATATCTAGACTAACGAGATCCGTCTGTACAACCGTCTTCTATATCTCGACTAACGTGATCCGCCTGTACAACCGTCTTCTATATCTAGACTAACGAGATCCGTCTGTACAACCGTCTTCTAAATCTAGACTAACGAGATACGTCGTTATCAAACGTCTTCAATATCTAGACTAACGAGATCCGTCTGTACAACCGTCTTCTATATCTAGACTAACGAGATCTCTCGTTGTACAACCGTCTTGTATATCTAGACTAACGAGATCTCTCGTTATACAACCGTTTTCTATATCTAGACTAACGAGAACCGTCTGTACAACCGTCCTGTATATCTAGACTAACGAGATATGTCGTTGGACAAACGTCTTCAATATCTAGACTAACGAGATCCGCCTGTACAACCGTCTTCTATTTCTAGACTAACGAGATCCGTCGTTGTACAACCGTCTTCTATATCTAGACTAACGAGATCCGTCTGTACAACCGTCTTCTATATCTAGACTAACGAGATCCGTCGTTGTACAACCGTCTTCTATATCTAGACTAACGAGATCCGTCGTTGTACAACCGTCTTCTATATCTAGACTAACGAGATCCGTCTGTACAACCGTCTTCTATATCTAGACTAACGAGATCCGTCGTTGTACAACCGTCTTCTATATCTCGACTAACGAGATCCGTCTGTACAACCGTCTTCTATATCTAGACTAACGAGATCCGTCTGTACAACCGTCTTCTATTTCTAGACTAACGAGATCCGTCGTTGTACAACCGTCTTCTATATCTAGACTAACGAGATCCGTCTGTACAACCGTCTTCTATATCTAGACTAACGAGATCCGTCTGTACAACCGTCTTCTATTTCTAGACTAACGAGATCCGTCGTTGTACAACCGTCTTCTATATCTAGACTAACGAGATCCGTCTGTACAACCGTCTTCTATATCTAGACTAACGAGATCCGTCTGTACAAACGTCTTCAATATCTAGACTAACGAGATCCGACTGTACAACCGTCTTCTATATCTAGACTAAGGAGATCTCTCGTTGTACAACCATCTTCTATACCTAGACTAACGAGATCTCTCGTTATACAACCGTCTTCTATATCTAGACTAACGAGAACCGTCTGTACAACTGTCTTCTATATCTAGACTAACGAGAACCGTCTGTACAACCGTCTTCTATATCTAGACTAACGAGATACGTCGTTGGACAAACGTCTTCAATATCTAGACTAACGAGATCCGTCTGTACAACCGTCATCTATATCTAGACTAACGAGATCCGTCTGTACAACCGTCTTCTATATCTCGACTAACGTGATCCGCCTGTACAACCGTCTTCTATATCTAGACTAACGAGATCCGTCTGTACAACCGTCTTCTAAATCTAGACTAACGAGATACGTCGTTATCAAACGTCTTCAATATCTAGACTAACGAGATCCGTCTGTACAACCGTCTTCTATATCTAGACTAACGAGATCTCTCGTTGTACAACCGTCTTGTATATCTAGACTAACGAGATCTCTCGTTATACAACCGTTTTCTATATCTAGACTAACGAGAACCGTCTGTACAACCGTCCTGTATATCTAGACTAACGAGATATGTCGTTGGACAAACGTCTTCAATATCTAGACTAACGAGATCCGCCTGTACAACCGTCTTCTATTTCTAGACTAACGAGATCCGTCTGTACAACCGTCTTCTATATCTCGACTAACGAGATCCGTCTGTACAACCGTCTTCTGTATCTAGACTAACGAGATCCGTCTGTACAACCGTCTTGTATATCTAGACTAACGAGATCCGTCGTTGTACAACCGTCTTCTATATCTAGACTAACGAGATCCGTCTGTACAACCGTCTTCTATATCTAGACTAACGAGATCCGTCGTTGTACAACCGTCTTCTATATCTAGACTAACGAGATCCGTCGTTGTACAACCGTCTTCTATATCTAGACTAACGAGATCCGTCTGTACAACCGTCTTCTATATCTAGACTAACGAGATCCGTCTGTACAACCGTCTTGTATATCTAGACTAACGAGATCCGTCGTTGTACAACCGTCTTCTATATCTAGACTAACGAGAACCGTCTGTACAACCGTCTTCTATATCTAGACTAACGAGATACGTCGTTGGACAAACGTCTTCAATATCTAGACTAACGAGATCCGTCTGTACAACCGTCATCTATATCTAGACTAACGAGATCCGTCTGTACAACCGTCTTCTATATCTCGACTAACGAGATCCGCCTGTACAACCGTCTTCTATATCTAGACTAACGAGATCCGTCTGTACAACCGTCTTCTATATCTAGACTAACGAGATCTCTCGTTGTACAACCATCTTCTATATCTAGACTAACGAGATCTCTCGTTATACAACCGTCTTCTATATCTAGACTAACGAGAACCATCTGTACAACCGTCTTCTATATCTAGACTAACGAGATACGTCGTTGGACAAACGTCTTCAATATCTAGACTAACGAGATCCGTCTGTACAACCGTCTTCTATATCTAGACTAACGAGATCCGTCTGTACAAACGTCTTCTATATCTAGACTAACGAGATCCGTCGTTGTACAACCGTCTTCTATATCTCGACTAACGAGATCCGTCTGTACAACCGTCTTCTATATCTAGACTAACGAGATCCGTCTGTACAACCGTCTTCTATTTCTAGACTAACGAGATCCGTCGTTGTACAACCGTCTTCTATATCTAGACTAACGAGATCCGTCGTTGTACAACCGTCTTCTATATCTAGACTAACGAGATCCGTCTGTACAACCGTCTTCTATATCTAGACTAACGAGATCTCTCGTTATACAACCGTCTTCTATATCTAGACTAACGAGAACCGTCTGTACAACCGTCTTCTATATCTAGACTAACGAGATCTCTCGTTGTACAACCATCTTCTATATCTAGACTAACGAGATCTCTCGTTATACAACCGTCTTCTATATCTAGACTAACGAGAACCGTCTGTACAACCGTCTTCTATATCTAGACTAACGAGATACGTCGTTGGACAAAAGTCTTCAATATCTAGACTAACGAGATCCGTCTGTACAACCGTCTTCTATATCTAGACTAACGAGATCCGTCTGTACAACCGTCTTCTATATCTCGACTAACGAGATCCGCCTGTACAACCGTCTTCTATATCTAGACTAACGAGATCCGTCTGTACAACCGTCTTCTATATCTAGACTAACGAGATTCGTCTGTACAACCGTCTTCTATATCTAGACTAACGAGATACGTCGTTGGACAAACGTCTTCAATATCTAGACTAACGAGATCCGTCTGTACAACCGTCTTCTATATCTAGACTAACGAGATCCGTCTGTACAACCGTCTTCTATATCTAGACTAACGAGATACGTCGTTGGACAAACGTCTTCAATATCTAGACTAACGAGATCCGCCTGTACAACCGTCTTCTATTTCTAGACTAACGAGATTCGTCTGTACAACCGTCTTCTATATCTCGACTAACGAGATCCGTCTGTACAACCGTCTTCTATATCTAGACTAACGAGATCCGTCTGTACAACCGTCTTGTATATCTAAACTAATGAGATCCGTCGTTGTACAACCGTCTTCTATATCTAGACTAACGAGATCCGTCTGTACAACCGTCTTCTATATCTAGACTAACGAGATCCGTCGTTGTACAACCGTCTTCTATTTCTAGACTAACGAGATCCGTCGTTGTACAACCGTCTTCTATATCTAGACTAACGAGATCCGTCTGTACAACCGTCTTCTATATCTAGACTAACTAGATCCGTCTGTACAAACGTCTTCAATATCTAGACTAACGAGATCCGTCTGTACAACCGTCTTCTATATCTAGACTAACGAGATCTCTCGTTGTACAACCATCTTCTATATCTAGACTAACGAGATCTCTCGTTATACAACCGTCTTCTATATCTAGACTAACGAGAACCGTCTGTACAACCGTCTTCTATATCTAGACTAACGAGATCCGTCTGTACAACCGTCTTCTATATCTAGACTAACGAGATCTCTCGTTATACAACCGTCTTCTATATCTAGCCTAACGAGAACCGTCTGTACAACCGTCTTCTATATCTAGACTAACGAGATCCGTCGTTGTACAACCGTCTTCTATATCTAGACTAACGAGATCCGTCTGTACAACCGTCTTCTATATCTAGACTAACGAGATCCGTCTGTACAAACGTCTTCAATATCTAGACTAACGATATCCGTCTGTACAACCGTCTTCTATATCTAGACTAACGAGATCCGTCGTTGTACAACCGTCTTCTATATCTCGACTAACGAGATCCGTCTGTACAACCGTCTTCTATATCTAGACTAACGAGATCCGTCTGTACAACCGTCTTCTATTTCTAGACTAACGAGATCCGTCGTTGTACAACCGTCTTCTATATCTAGACTAACGAGATCCGTCTGTACAACCGTCTTCTATATCTAGACTAACGAGATCCGTCGTTGTACAACCGTCTTCTATATCTCGACTAACGAGATCCGTCTGTACAACCGTCTTCTATATCTAGACTAACGAGATCCGTCTGTACAACCGTCTTCTATTTCTAGACTAACGAGATCCGTCGTTGTACAACCGTCTTCTATATCTAGACTAACGAGATCCGTCTGTACAACCGTCTTCTATATCTAGACTAACGAGATCCGTCTGTACAACCGTCTTCTATTTCTAGACTAACGAGATCCGTCGTTGTACAACCGTCTTCTATATCTAGACTAACGAGATCCGTCTGTACAACCGTCTTCTATATCTAGACTAACGAGATCCGTCTGTACAAACGTCTTCAATATCTAGACTAACGAGATCCGACTGTACAACCGTCTTCTATATCTAGACTAAGGAGATCTCTCGTTGTACAACCATCTTCTATACCTAGACTAACGAGATCTCTCGTTATACAACCGTCTTCTATATCTAGACTAACGAGAACCGTCTGTACAACTGTCTTCTATATCTAGACTAACGAGAACCGTCTGTACAACCGTCTTCTATATCTAGACTAACGAGATACGTCGTTGGACAAACGTCTTCAATATCTAGACTAACGAGATCCGTCTGTACAACCGTCATCTATATCTAGACTAACGAGATCCGTCTGTACAACCGTCTTCTATATCTCGACTAACGTGATCCGCCTGTACAACCGTCTTCTATATCTAGACTAACGAGATCCGTCTGTACAACCGTCTTCTAAATCTAGACTAACGAGATACGTCGTTATCAAACGTCTTCAATATCTAGACTAACGAGATCCGTCTGTACAACCGTCTTCTATATCTAGACTAACGAGATCTCTCGTTGTACAACCGTCTTGTATATCTAGACTAACGAGATCTCTCGTTATACAACCGTTTTCTATATCTAGACTAACGAGAACCGTCTGTACAACCGTCCTGTATATCTAGACTAACGAGATATGTCGTTGGACAAACGTCTTCAATATCTAGACTAACGAGATCCGCCTGTACAACCGTCTTCTATTTCTAGACTAACGAGATCCGTCTGTACAACCGTCTTCTATATCTCGACTAACGAGATCCGTCTGTACAACCGTCTTCTGTATCTAGACTAACGAGATCCGTCTGTACAACCGTCTTGTATATCTAGACTAACGAGATCCGTCGTTGTACAACCGTCTTCTATATCTAGACTAACGAGATCCGTCTGTACAACCGTCTTCTATATCTAGACTAACGAGATCCGTCGTTGTACAACCGTCTTCTATATCTAGACTAACGAGATCCGTCGTTGTACAACCGTCTTCTATATCTAGACTAACGAGATCCGTCTGTACAACCGTCTTCTATATCTAGACTAACGAGATCCGTCTGTACAACCGTCTTGTATATCTAGACTAACGAGATCCGTCGTTGTACAACCGTCTTCTATATCTAGACTAACGAGAACCGTCTGTACAACCGTCTTCTATATCTAGACTAACGAGATACGTCGTTGGACAAACGTCTTCAATATCTAGACTAACGAGATCCGTCTGTACAACCGTCATCTATATCTAGACTAACGAGATCCGTCTGTACAACCGTCTTCTATATCTCGACTAACGAGATCCGCCTGTACAACCGTCTTCTATATCTAGACTAACGAGATCCGTCTGTACAACCGTCTTCTATATCTAGACTAACGAGATTCGTCTGTACAACCGTCTTCTATATCTAGACTAACGAGATACGTCGTTGGACAAACGTCTTCAATATCTAGACTAACGAGATCCGCCTGTACAACCGTCTTCTATTTCT
Organism: Andrena bicolor; assembly: GCA_960531205.1. Taxonomy (NCBI): domain Eukaryota; kingdom Metazoa; phylum Arthropoda; class Insecta; order Hymenoptera; family Andrenidae; genus Andrena; species Andrena bicolor. The sequence goes on along the minus strand of CAUIJW010000271.1, from coordinate 1,886,026 downwards.
AGACTAACGAGATCCGTCTGTACAACCGTCTTCTATATCTCGACTAACGAGATCCGTCTGTACAACCGTCTTCTATATCTAGACTAACGAGATCCGTCTGTACAACCGTCTTCTATATCTAGACTAACGAGATCTCTCGTTGTACAACCATCTTCTATATCTAGACTAAGGAGATCTCTCGTTATACAACCGTCTTCTATATCTAGACTAACGAGAACCGTCTGTACAACCGTCTTCTATATCTAGACTAACGAGATACGTCGTTGGACAAACGTCTTCAATATCTAGACTAACGAGATCTGTCTGTACAACCATCTTCTATATCTAGACTAACGAGATACGTCGTTGGACAAACGTCTTCAATATCTAGACTAACGAGATCCGCCTGTACAACCGTCTTCTATTTCTAGACTAACGAGATCCGTCTGTACAACCGTCTTCTATATCTCGACTAACGAGATCCGCCGGTACAACCCTCTTCTATATCTAGACTAACGAGATCCGTCTGTACAACCGTCTTCTATATCTAGACTAACGAGATTCGTCTGTACAACCGTCTTCTATATCTAGACTAACGAGATACGTCGTTGGACAAACGTCTTCAATATCTAGACTAACGAGATCCGCCTGTACAACCGTCTTCTATTTCTAGACTAACGAGATCCGTCTGTACAACCGTCTTCTATATCTCGACTAACGAGATCCGCCGGTACAACCGTCTTCTATATCTAGACTAACGAGATCCGTCTGTACAACCGTCTTCTATATCTAGACTAACGAGATTCGTCTGTACCACCGTCTTCTATATCTAGACTAACGAGATACGTCGTTGGACAAACGTCTTCAATATCTAGACTAACGAGATCCGCCTGTACAACCGTCTTCTATTTCTAGACTAACGAGATCCGTCTGTACAACCGTCTTCTATATCTCGACTAACGAGATCCGTCTGTACAACCGTCTTCTATATCTAGACTAACGAGATCCGTCGTTGTACAACCGTCTTCTATATCTCGACTAACGAGATCCGTCTGTACAACCGTCTTCTATATCTAGACTAACGAGATCCGTCTGTACAACCGTCTTCTATTTCTAGACTAACGAGATCCGTCGTTGTACAACCGTCTTCTATATCTAGACTAACGAGATCCGTCTGTACAACCGTCTTCTATTTCTAGACTAACGAGATCCGTCGTTGTACAACCGTCTTCTATATCTAGACTAACGAGATCCGTCTGTACAACCGTCTTCTATATCTAGACTAACGAGATCCGTCTGTGCAAACGTCTTCAATATCTAGACTAACGAGATCCGACTGTACAACCGTCTTCTATATCTAGACTAAGGAGATCTCTCGTTGTACAACCATCTTCTATACCTAGACTAACGAGATCTCTCGTTATACAACCGTCTTCTATATCTAGACTAACGAGAACCGTCTGTACAACTGTCTTCTATATCTAGACTAACGAGAACCGTCTGTACAACCGTCTTCTATATCTAGACTAACGAGATACGTCGTTGGACAAACGTCTTCAATATCTAGACTAACGAGATCCGTCTGTACAACCGTCATCTATATCTAGACTAACGAGATCCGTCTGTACAACCGTCTTCTATATCTCGACTAACGTGATCCGCCTGTACAACCGTCTTCTATATCTAGACTAACGAGATCCGTCTGTACAACCGTCTTCTAAATCTAGACTAACGAGATACGTCGTTATCAAACGTCTTCAATATCTAGACTAACGAGATCCGTCTGTACAACCGTCTTCTATATCTAGACTAACGAGATCTCTCGTTGTACAACCGTCTTGTATATCTAGACTAACGAGATCTCTCGTTATACAACCGTTTTCTATATCTAGACTAACGAGAACCGTCTGTACAACCGTCCTGTATATCTAGACTAACGAGATATGTCGTTGGACAAACGTCTTCAATATCTAGACTAACGAGATCCGCCTGTACAACCGTCTTCTATTTCTAGACTAACGAGATCCGTCTGTACAACCGTCTTCTATATCTCGACTAACGAGATCCGTCTGTACAACCGTCTTCTGTATCTAGACTAACGAGATCCGTCTGTACAACCGTCTTGTATATCTAGACTAACGAGATCCGTCGTTGTACAACCGTCTTCTATATCTAGACTAACGAGATCCGTCTGTACAACCGTCTTCTATATCTAGACTAACGAGATCCGTCGTTGTACAACCGTCTTCTATATCTAGACTAACGAGATCCGTCGTTGTACAACCGTCTTCTATATCTAGACTAACGAGATCCGTCTGTACAACCGTCTTCTATATCTAGACTAACGAGATCCGTCTGTACAACCGTCTTGTATATCTAGACTAACGAGATCCGTCGTTGTACAACCGTCTTCTATATCTAGACTAACGAGAACCGTCTGTACAACCGTCTTCTATATCTAGACTAACGAGATACGTCGTTGGACAAACGTCTTCAATATCTAGACTAACGAGATCCGTCTGTACAACCGTCATCTATATCTAGACTAACGAGATCCGTCTGTACAACCGTCTTCTATATCTCGACTAACGAGATCCGCCTGTACAACCGTCTTCTATATCTAGACTAACGAGATCCGTCTGTACAACCGTCTTCTATATCTAGACTAACGAGATCTCTCGTTGTACAACCATCTTCTATATCTAGACTAACGAGATCTCTCGTTATACAACCGTCTTCTATATCTAGACTAACGAGAACCGTCTGTACAACCGTCTTCTATATCTAGACTAACGAGATACGTCGTTGGACAAACGTCTTCAATATCTAGACTAACGAGATCCGTCTGTACAACCGTCTTCTATATCTAGACTAACGAGATCCGTCTGTACAAACGTCTTCTATATCTAGACTAACGAGATCCGTCGTTGTACAACCGTCTTCTATATCTCGACTAACGAGATCCGTCTGTACAACCGTCTTCTATATCTAGACTAACGAGATCCGTCTGTACAACCGTCTTCTATTTCTAGACTAACGAGATCCGTCGTTGTACAACCGTCTTCTATATCTAGACTAACGAGATCCGTCGTTGTACAACCGTCTTCTATATCTAGACTAACGAGATCCGCCGGTACAACCGTCTTCTATATCTAGACTAACGAGATCCGTCTGTACAACCGTCTTCTATATCTAGACTAACGAGATTCGTCTGTACCACCGTCTTCTATATCTAGACTAACGAGATACGTCGTTGGACAAACGTCTTCAATATCTAGACTAACGAGATCCGCCTGTACAACCGTCTTCTATTTCTAGACTAACGAGATCCGTCTGTACAACCGTCTTCTATATCTCGACTAACGAGATCCGTCTGTACAACCGTCTTCTATATCTAGACTAACGAGATCCGTCGTTGTACAACCGTCTTCTATATCTCGACTAACGAGATCCGTCTGTACAACCGTCTTCTATATCTAGACTAACGAGATCCGTCTGTACAACCGTCTTCTATTTCTAGACTAACGAGATCCGTCGTTGTACAACCGTCTTCTATATCTAGACTAACGAGATCCGTCTGTACAACCGTCTTCTATATCTAGACTAACGAGATCCGTCTGTACAACCGTCTTCTATTTCTAGACTAACGAGATCCGTCGTTGTACAACCGTCTTCTATATCTAGACTAACGAGATCCGTCTGTACAACCGTCTTCTATATCTAGACTAACGAGATCCGTCTGTACAAACGTCTTCAATATCTAGACTAACGAGATCCGACTGTACAACCGTCTTCTATATCTAGACTAAGGAGATCTCTCGTTGTACAACCATCTTCTATACCTAGACTAACGAGATCTCTCGTTATACAACCGTCTTCTATATCTAGACTAACGAGAACCGTCTGTACAACTGTCTTCTATATCTAGACTAACGAGAACCGTCTGTACAACCGTCTTCTATATCTAGACTAACGAGATACGTCGTTGGACAAACGTCTTCAATATCTAGACTAACGAGATCCGTCTGTACAACCGTCATCTATATCTAGACTAACGAGATCCGTCTGTACAACCGTCTTCTATATCTCGACTAACGTGATCCGCCTGTACAACCGTCTTCTATATCTAGACTAACGAGATCCGTCTGTACAACCGTCTTCTAAATCTAGACTAACGAGATACGTCGTTATCAAACGTCTTCAATATCTAGACTAACGAGATCCGTCTGTACAACCGTCTTCTATATCTAGACTAACGAGATCTCTCGTTGTACAACCGTCTTGTATATCTAGACTAACGAGATCTCTCGTTATACAACCGTTTTCTATATCTAGACTAACGAGAACCGTCTGTACAACCGTCCTGTATATCTAGACTAACGAGATATGTCGTTGGACAAACGTCTTCAATATCTAGACTAACGAGATCCGCCTGTACAACCGTCTTCTATTTCTAGACTAACGAGATCCGTCGTTGTACAACCGTCTTCTATATCTAGACTAACGAGATCCGTCTGTACAACCGTCTTCTATATCTAGACTAACGAGATCCGTCGTTGTACAACCGTCTTCTATATCTAGACTAACGAGATCCGTCGTTGTACAACCGTCTTCTATATCTAGACTAACGAGATCCGTCTGTACAACCGTCTTCTATATCTAGACTAACGAGATCCGTCGTTGTACAACCGTCTTCTATATCTCGACTAACGAGATCCGTCTGTACAACCGTCTTCTATATCTAGACTAACGAGATCCGTCTGTACAACCGTCTTCTATTTCTAGACTAACGAGATCCGTCGTTGTACAACCGTCTTCTATATCTAGACTAACGAGATCCGTCTGTACAACCGTCTTCTATATCTAGACTAACGAGATCCGTCTGTACAACCGTCTTCTATTTCTAGACTAACGAGATCCGTCGTTGTACAACCGTCTTCTATATCTAGACTAACGAGATCCGTCTGTACAACCGTCTTCTATATCTAGACTAACGAGATCCGTCTGTACAAACGTCTTCAATATCTAGACTAACGAGATCCGACTGTACAACCGTCTTCTATATCTAGACTAAGGAGATCTCTCGTTGTACAACCATCTTCTATACCTAGACTAACGAGATCTCTCGTTATACAACCGTCTTCTATATCTAGACTAACGAGAACCGTCTGTACAACTGTCTTCTATATCTAGACTAACGAGAACCGTCTGTACAACCGTCTTCTATATCTAGACTAACGAGATACGTCGTTGGACAAACGTCTTCAATATCTAGACTAACGAGATCCGTCTGTACAACCGTCATCTATATCTAGACTAACGAGATCCGTCTGTACAACCGTCTTCTATATCTCGACTAACGTGATCCGCCTGTACAACCGTCTTCTATATCTAGACTAACGAGATCCGTCTGTACAACCGTCTTCTAAATCTAGACTAACGAGATACGTCGTTATCAAACGTCTTCAATATCTAGACTAACGAGATCCGTCTGTACAACCGTCTTCTATATCTAGACTAACGAGATCTCTCGTTGTACAACCGTCTTGTATATCTAGACTAACGAGATCTCTCGTTATACAACCGTTTTCTATATCTAGACTAACGAGAACCGTCTGTACAACCGTCCTGTATATCTAGACTAACGAGATATGTCGTTGGACAAACGTCTTCAATATCTAGACTAACGAGATCCGCCTGTACAACCGTCTTCTATTTCTAGACTAACGAGATCCGTCTGTACAACCGTCTTCTATATCTCGACTAACGAGATCCGTCTGTACAACCGTCTTCTGTATCTAGACTAACGAGATCCGTCTGTACAACCGTCTTGTATATCTAGACTAACGAGATCCGTCGTTGTACAACCGTCTTCTATATCTAGACTAACGAGATCCGTCTGTACAACCGTCTTCTATATCTAGACTAACGAGATCCGTCGTTGTACAACCGTCTTCTATATCTAGACTAACGAGATCCGTCGTTGTACAACCGTCTTCTATATCTAGACTAACGAGATCCGTCTGTACAACCGTCTTCTATATCTAGACTAACGAGATCCGTCTGTACAACCGTCTTGTATATCTAGACTAACGAGATCCGTCGTTGTACAACCGTCTTCTATATCTAGACTAACGAGAACCGTCTGTACAACCGTCTTCTATATCTAGACTAACGAGATACGTCGTTGGACAAACGTCTTCAATATCTAGACTAACGAGATCCGTCTGTACAACCGTCATCTATATCTAGACTAACGAGATCCGTCTGTACAACCGTCTTCTATATCTCGACTAACGAGATCCGCCTGTACAACCGTCTTCTATATCTAGACTAACGAGATCCGTCTGTACAACCGTCTTCTATATCTAGACTAACGAGATCTCTCGTTGTACAACCATCTTCTATATCTAGACTAACGAGATCTCTCGTTATACAACCGTCTTCTATATCTAGACTAACGAGAACCATCTGTACAACCGTCTTCTATATCTAGACTAACGAGATACGTCGTTGGACAAACGTCTTCAATATCTAGACTAACGAGATCCGTCTGTACAACCGTCTTCTATATCTAGACTAACGAGATCCGTCTGTACAAACGTCTTCTATATCTAGACTAACGAGATCCGTCGTTGTACAACCGTCTTCTATATCTCGACTAACGAGATCCGTCTGTACAACCGTCTTCTATATCTAGACTAACGAGATCCGTCTGTACAACCGTCTTCTATTTCTAGACTAACGAGATCCGTCGTTGTACAACCGTCTTCTATATCTAGACTAACGAGATCCGTCGTTGTACAACCGTCTTCTATATCTAGACTAACGAGATCCGTCTGTACAACCGTCTTCTATATCTAGACTAACGAGATCTCTCGTTATACAACCGTCTTCTATATCTAGACTAACGAGAACCGTCTGTACAACCGTCTTCTATATCTAGACTAACGAGATCTCTCGTTGTACAACCATCTTCTATATCTAGACTAACGAGATCTCTCGTTATACAACCGTCTTCTATATCTAGACTAACGAGAACCGTCTGTACAACCGTCTTCTATATCTAGACTAACGAGATACGTCGTTGGACAAAAGTCTTCAATATCTAGACTAACGAGATCCGTCTGTACAACCGTCTTCTATATCTAGACTAACGAGATCCGTCTGTACAACCGTCTTCTATATCTCGACTAACGAGATCCGCCTGTACAACCGTCTTCTATATCTAGACTAACGAGATCCGTCTGTACAACCGTCTTCTATATCTAGACTAACGAGATTCGTCTGTACAACCGTCTTCTATATCTAGACTAACGAGATACGTCGTTGGACAAACGTCTTCAATATCTAGACTAACGAGATCCGTCTGTACAACCGTCTTCTATATCTAGACTAACGAGATCCGTCTGTACAACCGTCTTCTATATCTAGACTAACGAGATACGTCGTTGGACAAACGTCTTCAATATCTAGACTAACGAGATCCGCCTGTACAACCGTCTTCTATTTCTAGACTAACGAGATTCGTCTGTACAACCGTCTTCTATATCTCGACTAACGAGATCCGTCTGTACAACCGTCTTCTATATCTAGACTAACGAGATCCGTCTGTACAACCGTCTTGTATATCTAAACTAATGAGATCCGTCGTTGTACAACCGTCTTCTATATCTAGACTAACGAGATCCGTCTGTACAACCGTCTTCTATATCTAGACTAACGAGATCCGTCGTTGTACAACCGTCTTCTATTTCTAGACTAACGAGATCCGTCGTTGTACAACCGTCTTCTATATCTAGACTAACGAGATCCGTCTGTACAACCGTCTTCTATATCTAGACTAACTAGATCCGTCTGTACAAACGTCTTCAATATCTAGACTAACGAGATCCGTCTGTACAACCGTCTTCTATATCTAGACTAACGAGATCTCTCGTTGTACAACCATCTTCTATATCTAGACTAACGAGATCTCTCGTTATACAACCGTCTTCTATATCTAGACTAACGAGAACCGTCTGTACAACCGTCTTCTATATCTAGACTAACGAGATCCGTCTGTACAACCGTCTTCTATATCTAGACTAACGAGATCTCTCGTTATACAACCGTCTTCTATATCTAGCCTAACGAGAACCGTCTGTACAACCGTCTTCTATATCTAGACTAACGAGATCCGTCGTTGTACAACCGTCTTCTATATCTAGACTAACGAGATCCGTCTGTACAACCGTCTTCTATATCTAGACTAACGAGATCCGTCTGTACAAACGTCTTCAATATCTAGACTAACGATATCCGTCTGTACAACCGTCTTCTATATCTAGACTAACGAGATCCGTCGTTGTACAACCGTCTTCTATATCTCGACTAACGAGATCCGTCTGTACAACCGTCTTCTATATCTAGACTAACGAGATCCGTCTGTACAACCGTCTTCTATTTCTAGACTAACGAGATCCGTCGTTGTACAACCGTCTTCTATATCTAGACTAACGAGATCCGTCTGTACAACCGTCTTCTATATCTAGACTAACGAGATCCGTCGTTGTACAACCGTCTTCTATATCTCGACTAACGAGATCCGTCTGTACAACCGTCTTCTATATCTAGACTAACGAGATCCGTCTGTACAACCGTCTTCTATTTCTAGACTAACGAGATCCGTCGTTGTACAACCGTCTTCTATATCTAGACTAACGAGATCCGTCTGTACAACCGTCTTCTATATCTAGACTAACGAGATCCGTCTGTACAACCGTCTTCTATTTCTAGACTAACGAGATCCGTCGTTGTACAACCGTCTTCTATATCTAGACTAACGAGATCCGTCTGTACAACCGTCTTCTATATCTAGACTAACGAGATCCGTCTGTACAAACGTCTTCAATATCTAGACTAACGAGATCCGACTGTACAACCGTCTTCTATATCTAGACTAAGGAGATCTCTCGTTGTACAACCATCTTCTATACCTAGACTAACGAGATCTCTCGTTATACAACCGTCTTCTATATCTAGACTAACGAGAACCGTCTGTACAACTGTCTTCTATATCTAGACTAACGAGAACCGTCTGTACAACCGTCTTCTATATCTAGACTAACGAGATACGTCGTTGGACAAACGTCTTCAATATCTAGACTAACGAGATCCGTCTGTACAACCGTCATCTATATCTAGACTAACGAGATCCGTCTGTACAACCGTCTTCTATATCTCGACTAACGTGATCCGCCTGTACAACCGTCTTCTATATCTAGACTAACGAGATCCGTCTGTACAACCGTCTTCTAAATCTAGACTAACGAGATACGTCGTTATCAAACGTCTTCAATATCTAGACTAACGAGATCCGTCTGTACAACCGTCTTCTATATCTAGACTAACGAGATCTCTCGTTGTACAACCGTCTTGTATATCTAGACTAACGAGATCTCTCGTTATACAACCGTTTTCTATATCTAGACTAACGAGAACCGTCTGTACAACCGTCCTGTATATCTAGACTAACGAGATATGTCGTTGGACAAACGTCTTCAATATCTAGACTAACGAGATCCGCCTGTACAACCGTCTTCTATTTCTAGACTAACGAGATCCGTCTGTACAACCGTCTTCTATATCTCGACTAACGAGATCCGTCTGTACAACCGTCTTCTGTATCTAGACTAACGAGATCCGTCTGTACAACCGTCTTGTATATCTAGACTAACGAGATCCGTCGTTGTACAACCGTCTTCTATATCTAGACTAACGAGATCCGTCTGTACAACCGTCTTCTATATCTAGACTAACGAGATCCGTCGTTGTACAACCGTCTTCTATATCTAGACTAACGAGATCCGTCGTTGTACAACCGTCTTCTATATCTAGACTAACGAGATCCGTCTGTACAACCGTCTTCTATATCTAGACTAACGAGATCCGTCTGTACAACCGTCTTGTATATCTAGACTAACGAGATCCGTCGTTGTACAACCGTCTTCTATATCTAGACTAACGAGAACCGTCTGTACAACCGTCTTCTATATCTAGACTAACGAGATACGTCGTTGGACAAACGTCTTCAATATCTAGACTAACGAGATCCGTCTGTACAACCGTCATCTATATCTAGACTAACGAGATCCGTCTGTACAACCGTCTTCTATATCTCGACTAACGAGATCCGCCTGTACAACCGTCTTCTATATCTAGACTAACGAGATCCGTCTGTACAACCGTCTTCTATATCTAGACTAACGAGATTCGTCTGTACAACCGTCTTCTATATCTAGACTAACGAGATACGTCGTTGGACAAACGTCTTCAATATCTAGACTAACGAGATCCGCCTGTACAACCGTCTTCTATTTCTAGACTAACGAGATCCGTCTGTACAACCGTCTTCTATATCTCGACTAACGAGATCCGTCTGTACAACCGTCTTCTATATCTAGACTAACGAGATCCGTCTGTACAACCGTCTTCTATATCTAGACTAACGAGATCTCTCGTTGTACAACCATCTTCTATATCTAGACTAAGGAGATCTCTCGTTATACAACCGTCTTCTATATCTAGACTAACGAGAACCGTCTGTACAACCGTCTTCTATATCTAGACTAACGAGATACGTCGTTGGACAAACGTCTTCAATATCTAGACTAACGAGATCTGTCTGTACAACCATCTTCTATATCTAGACTAACGAGATACGTCGTTGGACAAACGTCTTCAATATCTAGACTAACGAGATCCGCCTGTACAACCGTCTTCTATTTCTAGACTAACGAGATCCGTCTGTACAACCGTCTTCTATATCTCGACTAACGAGATCCGCCGGTACAACCCTCTTCTATATCTAGACTAACGAGATCCGTCTGTACAACCGTCTTCTATATCTAGACTAACGAGATTCGTCTGTACAACCGTCTTCTATATCTAGACTAACGAGATACGTCGTTGGACAAACGTCTTCAATATCTAGACTAACGAGATCCGCCTGTACAACCGTCTTCTATTTCTAGACTAACGAGATCCGTCTGTACAACCGTCTTCTATATCTCGACTAACGAGATCCGCCGGTACAACCGTCTTCTATATCTAGACTAACGAGATCCGTCTGTACAACCGTCTTCTATATCTAGACTAACGAGATTCGTCTGTACCACCGTCTTCTATATCTAGACTAACGAGATACGTCGTTGGACAAACGTCTTCAATATCTAGACTAACGAGATCCGCCTGTACAACCGTCTTCTATTTCTAGACTAACGAGATCCGTCTGTACAACCGTCTTCTATATCTCGACTAACGAGATCCGTCTGTACAACCGTCTTCTATATCTAGACTAACGAGATCCGTCGTTGTACAACCGTCTTCTATATCTCGACTAACGAGATCCGTCTGTACAACCGTCTTCTATATCTAGACTAACGAGATCCGTCTGTACAACCGTCTTCTATTTCTAGACTAACGAGATCCGTCGTTGTACAACCGTCTTCTATATCTAGACTAACGAGATCCGTCTGTACAACCGTCTTCTATTTCTAGACTAACGAGATCCGTCGTTGTACAACCGTCTTCTATATCTAGACTAACGAGATCCGTCTGTACAACCGTCTTCTATATCTAGACTAACGAGATCCGTCTGTGCAAACGTCTTCAATATCTAGACTAACGAGATCCGACTGTACAACCGTCTTCTATATCTAGACTAAGGAGATCTCTCGTTGTACAACCATCTTCTATACCTAGACTAACGAGATCTCTCGTTATACAACCGTCTTCTATATCTAGACTAACGAGAACCGTCTGTACAACTGTCTTCTATATCTAGACTAACGAGAACCGTCTGTACAACCGTCTTCTATATCTAGACTAACGAGATACGTCGTTGGACAAACGTCTTCAATATCTAGACTAACGAGATCCGTCTGTACAACCGTCATCTATATCTAGACTAACGAGATCCGTCTGTACAACCGTCTTCTATATCTCGACTAACGTGATCCGCCTGTACAACCGTCTTCTATATCTAGACTAACGAGATCCGTCTGTACAACCGTCTTCTAAATCTAGACTAACGAGATACGTCGTTATCAAACGTCTTCAATATCTAGACTAACGAGATCCGTCTGTACAACCGTCTTCTATATCTAGACTAACGAGATCTCTCGTTGTACAACCGTCTTGTATATCTAGACTAACGAGATCTCTCGTTATACAACCGTTTTCTATATCTAGACTAACGAGAACCGTCTGTACAACCGTCCTGTATATCTAGACTAACGAGATATGTCGTTGGACAAACGTCTTCAATATCTAGACTAACGAGATCCGCCTGTACAACCGTCTTCTATTTCTAGACTAACGAGATCCGTCTGTACAACCGTCTTCTATATCTCGACTAACGAGATCCGTCTGTACAACCGTCTTCTGTATCTAGACTAACGAGATCCGTCTGTACAACCGTCTTGTATATCTAGACTAACGAGATCCGTCGTTGTACAACCGTCTTCTATATCTAGACTAACGAGATCCGTCTGTACAACCGTCTTCTATATCTAGACTAACGAGATCCGTCGTTGTACAACCGTCTTCTATATCTAGACTAACGAGATCCGTCGTTGTACAACCGTCTTCTATATCTAGACTAACGAGATCCGTCTGTACAACCGTCTTCTATATCTAGACTAACGAGATCCGTCTGTACAACCGTCTTGTATATCTAGACTAACGAGATCCGTCGTTGTACAACCGTCTTCTATATCTAGACTAACGAGAACCGTCTGTACAACCGTCTTCTATATCTAGACTAACGAGATACGTCGTTGGACAAACGTCTTCAATATCTAGACTAACGAGATCCGTCTGTACAACCGTCATCTATATCTAGACTAACGAGATCCGTCTGTACAACCGTCTTCTATATCTCGACTAACGAGATCCGCCTGTACAACCGTCTTCTATATCTAGACTAACGAGATCCGTCTGTACAACCGTCTTCTATATCTAGACTAACGAGATCTCTCGTTGTACAACCATCTTCTATATCTAGACTAACGAGATCTCTCGTTATACAACCGTCTTCTATATCTAGACTAACGAGAACCGTCTGTACAACCGTCTTCTATATCTAGACTAACGAGATACGTCGTTGGACAAACGTCTTCAATATCTAGACTAACGAGATCCGTCTGTACAACCGTCTTCTATATCTAGACTAACGAGATCCGTCTGTACAAACGTCTTCTATATCTAGACTAACGAGATCCGTCGTTGTACAACCGTCTTCTATATCTCGACTAACGAGATCCGTCTGTACAACCGTCTTCTATATCTAGACTAACGAGATCCGTCTGTACAACCGTCTTCTATTTCTAGACTAACGAGATCCGTCGTTGTACAACCGTCTTCTATATCTAGACTAACGAGATCCGTCGTTGTACAACCGTCTTCTATATCTAGACTAACGAGATCCGTCTGTACAACCGTCTTCTATATCTAGACTAACGAGATCTCTCGTTATACAACCGTCTTCTATATCTAGACTAACGAGAACCGTCTGTACAACCGTCTTCTATATCTAGACTAACGAGATCTCTCGTTGTACAACCATCTTCTATATCTAGACTAACGAGATCTCTCGTTATACAACCGTCTTCTATATCTAGACTAACGAGAACCGTCTGTACAACCGTCTTCTATATCTAGACTAACGAGATACGTCGTTGGACAAAAGTCTTCAATATCTAGACTAACGAGATCCGTCTGTACAACCGTCTTCTATATCTAGACTAACGAGATCCGTCTGTACAACCGTCTTCTATATCTCGACTAACGAGATCCGCCTGTACAACCGTCTTCTATATCTAGACTAACGAGATCCGTCTGTACAACCGTCTTCTATATCTAGACTAACGAGATTCGTCTGTACAACCGTCTTCTATATCTAGACTAACGAGATACGTCGTTGGACAAACGTCTTCAATATCTAGACTAACGAGATCCGTCTGTACAACCGTCTTCTATATCTAGACTAACGAGATCCGTCTGTACAACCGTCTTCTATATCTAGACTAACGAGATACGTCGTTGGACAAACGTCTTCAATATCTAGACTAACGAGATCCGCCTGTACAACCGTCTTCTATTTCTAGACTAACGAGATTCGTCTGTACAACCGTCTTCTATATCTCGACTAACGAGATCCGCCTGTACAACCGTCTTCTATATCTAGACTAACGAGATCCGTCTGTACAACCGTCTTCTATATCTAGACTAACGAGATTCGTCTGTACAACCGTCTTCTATATCTAGACTAACGAGATACGTCGTTGGACAAACGTCTTCAATATCTAGACTAACGAGATCCGCCTGTACAACCGTCTTCTATTTCTAGACTAACGAGATCCGTCTGTACAACCGTCTTCTATATCTCGACTAACGAGATCCGTCTGTACAACCGTCTTCTATATCTAGACGAACGAGATCCGTCTGTGCAACCGTCTTCTATTTCTAGACTAACGAGATCCGTCGTTGTACAACCGTCTTCTATATCTAGACTAACGAGATCCGTCTGTACAACCGTCTTCTATATCTAGACTAACGAGATTCGTCTGTACAACCGTCTTCTATATCTAGACTAACGAGATACGTCGTTGGACAAACGTCTTCAATATCTAGACTAACGAGATCCGTCTGTACAACCGTCTTCTATATCTAGACTAACGAGATCCGTCTGTACAACCGTCTTCTATATCTAGACTAACGAGATACGTCGTTGGACAAACGTCTTCAATATCTAGACTAACGAGATCCGCCTGTACAACCGTCTTCTATTTCTAGACTAACGAGATTCGTCTGTACAACCGTCTTCTATATCTCGACTAACGAGATCCGTCTGTACAACCGTCTTCTATATCTAGACTAACGAGATCCGTCTGTACAACCGTCTTGTATATCTAAACTAATGAGATCCGTCGTTGTACAACCGTCTTCTATATCTAGACTAACGAGATCCGTCTGTACAACCGTCTTCTATATCTAGACTAACGAGATCCGTCGTTGTACAACCGTCTTCTATTTCTAGACTAACGAGATCCGTCGTTGTACAACCGTCTTCTATATCTAGACTAACGAGATCCGTCTGTACAACCGTCTTCTATATCTAGACTAACGAGATCCGTCTGTACAAACGTCTTCAATATCTAGACTAACGAGATCCGTCTGTACAACCGTCTTCTATATCTAGACTAACGAGATCTCTCGTTGTACAACCATCTTCTATATCTAGACTAACGAGATCTCTCGTTATACAACCGTCTTCTATATCTAGACTAACGAGAACCGTCTGTACAACCGTCTTCTATATCTAGACTAACGAGATCCGTCTGTACAACCGTCTTCTATATCTAGACTAACGAGATCTCTCGTTATACAACCGTCTTCTATATCTAGACTAACGAGATCCGTCGTTGTACAACCGTCTTCTATATCTAGACTAACGAGATCCGTCTGTACAACCGTCTTCTATATCTAGACTAACGAGATCCGTCTGTACAAACGTCTTCAATATGTAGACTAACGATATCCGTCTGTACAACCGTCTTCTATATCTAGACTAACGAGATCTCTCGTTGTACAACCGTCTTCTATATCTAGACTAACGAGATCCGTCTGTACAACCGTCTTCTATATCTAGACTAACGAGATCCGTCTGTACAAACGTCTTCAATATCTAGACTAACGAGATCCGTCTGTACAACCGTCTTCTATATCTAGACTAACGAGATCTCTCGTTGTACAACCGTCTTCTATATCTAGACTAACGAGATCCGTCTGTACAAACGTCTTCAATATCTAGACTAACGAGAACCGTCTGTACAACCGTCTTGTATATCTAGACTAACGAGATCCGTCGTTGTACAACCGTCTTCTATATCTAGACTAACGAGATCCGTCGTTGTACAACCGTCTTCTATATCTAGACTAAGGAGATCCGTCTGTACAACCGTCTTCTATTTCTAGACTAACGAGATCCGTCGTTGTACAACCGTCTTCTATATCTAGACTAACGAGATCCGTCTGTACAACCGTCTTCTATATCTAGACTAACGAGATCCGTCTGTACAAACGTCTTCAATATCTAGACTAACGAGATCCGTCTGTACAACCGTCTTCTATATCTAGACTAACGAGATCTCTCGTTGTACAACCATCTTCTATATCTAGACTAAGGAGATCTCTCGTTATACAACCGTCTTCTATATCTAGACTAACGAGAACCGTCTGTACAACCGTCTTCTATATCTAGACTAACGAGATACGTCGTTGGACAAACGTCTTCAATATCTAGACTAACGAGATCTGTCTGTACAACCATCTTCTATATCTAGACTAACGAGATACGTCGTTGGACAAACGTCTTCAATATCTAGACTAACGAGATCCGCCTGTACAACCGTCTTCTATTTCTAGACTAACGAGATCCGTCTGTACAACCGTCTTCTATATCTCGACTAACGAGATCCGCCGGTACAACCCTCTTCTATATCTAGACTAACGAGATCCGTCTGTACAACCGTCTTCTATATCTAGACTAACGAGATTCGTCTGTACAACCGTCTTCTATATCTAGACTAACGAGATACGTCGTTGGACAAACGTCTTCAATATCTAGACTAACGAGATCCGCCTGTACAACCGTCTTCTATTTCTAGACTAACGAGATCCGTCTGTACAACCGTCTTCTATATCTCGACTAACGAGATCCGCCGGTACAACCGTCTTCTATATCTAGACTAACGAGATCCGTCTGTACAACCGTCTTCTATATCTAGACTAACGAGATTCGTCTGTACCACCGTCTTCTATATCTAGACTAACGAGATACGTCGTTGGACAAACGTCTTCAATATCTAGACTAACGAGATCCGCCTGTACAACCGTCTTCTATTTCTAGACTAACGAGATCCGTCTGTACAACCGTCTTCTATATCTCGACTAACGAGATCCGTCTGTACAACCGTCTTCTATATCTAGACTAACGAGATCCGTCGTTGTACAACCGTCTTCTATATCTCGACTAACGAGATCCGTCTGTACAACCGTCTTCTATATCTAGACTAACGAGATCCGTCTGTACAACCGTCTTCTATTTCTAGACTAACGAGATCCGTCGTTGTACAACCGTCTTCTATATCTAGACTAACGAGATCCGTCTGTACAACCGTCTTCTATATCTAGACTAACGAGATCCGTCTGTACAACCGTCTTCTATTTCTAGACTAACGAGATCCGTCGTTGTACAACCGTCTTCTATATCTAGACTAACGAGATCCGTCTGTACAACCGTCTTCTATATCTAGACTAACGAGATCCGTCTGTACAAACGTCTTCAATATCTAGACTAACGAGATCCGACTGTACAACCGTCTTCTATATCTAGACTAAGGAGATCTCTCGTTGTACAACCATCTTCTATACCTAGACTAACGAGATCTCCCGTTATACAACCGTCTTCTATATCTAGACTAACGAGAACCGTCTGTACAACTGTCTTCTATATCTAGACTAACGAGAACCGTCTGTACAACCGTCTTCTATATCTAGACTAACGAGATACGTCGTTGGACAAACGTCTTCAATATCTAGACTAACGAGATCCGTCTGTACAACCGTCATCTATATCTAGACTAACGAGATCCGTCTGTACAACCGTCTTCTATATCTCGACTAACGTGATCCGCCTGTACAACCGTCTTCTATATCTAGACTAACGAGATCCGTCTGTACAACCGTCTTCTAAATCTAGACTAACGAGATACGTCGTTATCAAACGTCTTCAATATCTAGACTAACGAGATCCGTCTGTACAACCGTCTTCTATATCTAGACTAACGAGATCTCTCGTTGTACAACCGTCTTGTATATCTAGACTAACGAGATCTCTCGTTATACAACCGTTTTCTATATCTAGACTAACGAGAACCGTCTGTACAACCGTCCTGTATATCTAGACTAACGAGATATGTCGTTGGACAAACGTCTTCAATATCTAGACTAACGAGATCCGCCTGTACAACCGTCTTCTATTTCTAGACTAACGAGATCCGTCTGTACAACCGTCTTCTATATCTCGACTAACGAGATCCGTCTGTACAACCGTCTTCTGTATCTAGACTAACGAGATCCGTCTGTACAACCGTCTTGTATATCTAGACTAACGAGATCCGTCGTTGTACAACCGTCTTCTATATCTAGACTAACGAGATCCGTCTGTACAACCGTCTTCTATATCTAGACTAACGAGATCCGTCGTTGTACAACCGTCTTCTATATCTAGACTAACGAGATCCGTCGTTGTACAACCGTCTTCTATATCTAGACTAACGAGATCCGTCTGTACAACCGTCTTCTATATCTAGACTAACGAGATCCGTCTGTACAACCGTCTTGTATATCTAGACTAACGAGATCCGTCGTTGTACAACCGTCTTCTATATCTAGACTAACGAGAACCGTCTGTACAACCGTCTTCTATATCTAGACTAACGAGATACGTCGTTGGACAAACGTCTTCAATATCTAGACTAACGAGATCCGTCTGTACAACCGTCATCTATATCTAGACTAACGAGATCCGTCTGTACAACCGTCTTCTATATCTCGACTAACGAGATCCGCCTGTACAACCGTCTTCTATATCTAGACTAACGAGATCCGTCTGTACAACCGTCTTCTATATCTAGACTAACGAGATCCGTCTGTACAAACGTCTTCAATATCTAGACTAACGAGATCCGACTGTACAACCGTCTTCTATATCTAGACTAACGAGATCTCTCGTTGTACAACCATCTTCTATATCTAGACTAACGAGATCTCTTGTTATACAACCGTCTTCTGTATCTAGACTAACGAGAACCGTCTGTACAACTGTCTTCTATATCTAGACTAACGAGAACCGTCTGTACAACCGTCTTCTATATCTAGACTAACGAGATACGTCGTTGGACAAACGTCTTCAATATCTAGACTAACGAGATCCGTCTGTACAACCGTCATCTATATCTAGACTAACGAGATCCGTGTGTACAAACGTCTTCAATATCTAGACTAACGAGATCCGCCTGTACAACCGTCTTCTATTTCTAGACTAACGAGATCCGTCTGTACAACCGTCTTCTACATCTCGACTAACGAGATCCGTCTGTACAACCGTCTTCTATATCTAGACTAACGAGATCCGTCTGTACAACCGTCTTGTATATCTAGACTAACGAGATCCGTCGTTGTACAACCGTCTTCTATATCTAGACTAACGAGATCCGTCGTTGTACAACCGTCTTCTATATCTCGACTAACGAGATCCGTCTGTACAACCGTCTTCTATATCTAGACTAACGAGATCCGTCTGTACAACCGTCTTCTATTTCTAGACTAACGAGATCCGTCGTTGTACAACCGTCTTCTATATCTAGACTAACGAGATCCGTCTGTACAACCGTCTTCTATATCTAGACTAACGAGATCCGTCTGTACAAACGTCTTCAATATCTAGACTAACGAGATCCGTCTGTACAACCGTCTTCTATATCTAGACTAACGAGATCTCTCGTTGTACAACCATCTTCTATATCTAGACTAAGGAGATCTCTCGTTATACAACCGTCTTCTATATCTAGACTAACGAGAACCGTCTGTACAACCGTCTTCTATATCTAGACTAACGAGATACGTCGTTGGACAAACGTCTTCAATATCTAGACTAACGAGATCTGTCTGTACAACCATCTTCTATATCTAGACTAACGAGATACGTCGTTGGACAAACGTCTTCAATATCTAGACTAACGAGATCCGCCTGTACAACCGTCTTCTATTTCTAGACTAACGAGATCCGTCGTTGTACAACCGTCTTCTATATCTAGACTAACGAGATCCGTCTGTACAACCGTCTTCTATATCTAGACTAACGAGATCCGTCTGTACAAACGTCTTCAATATCTAGACTAACGAGATCCGTCTGTACAACCGTCTTCTATATCTAGACTAACGAGATCCGTCTGTACAACCGTCTTCTATATCTAGACTAACGAGATCCGTCGTTGTACAACCGTCTTCTATATCTAGACTAACGAGATCCGTCGTTGTACAACCGTCTTCTATATCTAGACTAACGAGATCCGTCTGTACAACCGTCTTCTATATCTAGACTAACGAGATCCGTCTGTACAACCGTCTTGTATATCTAGACTAACGAGATCCGTCGTTGTACAACCGTCTTCTATATCTAGACTAACGAGAACCGTCTGTACAACCGTCTTCTATATCTAGACTAACGAGATACGTCGTTGGACAAACGTCTTCAATATCTAGACTAACGAGATCCGTCTGTACAACCGTCATCTATATCTAGACTAACGAGATCCGTCTGTACAACCGTCTTCTATATCTCGACTAACGAGATCCGCCTGTACAACCGTCTTCTATATCTAGACTAACGAGATCCGTCTGTACAACCGTCTTCTATATCTAGACTAACGAGATCTCTCGTTGTACAACCATCTTCTATATCTAGACTAACGAGATCTCTCGTTATACAACCGTCTTCTATATCTAGACTAACGAGAACCGTCTGTACAACCGTCTTCTATATCTAGACTAACGAGATACGTCGTTGGACAAACGTCTTCAATATCTAGACTAACGAGATCCGTCTGTACAACCGTCTTCTATATCTAGACTAACGAGATCCGTCTGTACAAACGTCTTCTATATCTAGACTAACGAGATCCGTCGTTGTACAACCGTCTTCTATATCTCGACTAACGAGATCCGTCTGTACAACCGTCTTCTATATCTAGACTAACGAGATCCGTCTGTACAACCGTCTTCTATTTCTAGACTAACGAGATCCGTCGTTGTACAACCGTCTTCTATATCTAGACTAACGAGATCCGTCGTTGTACAACCGTCTTCTATATCTAGACTAACGAGATCCGTCTGTACAACCGTCTTCTATATCTAGACTAACGAGATCTCTCGTTATACAACCGTCTTCTATATCTAGACTAACGAGAACCGTCTGTACAACCGTCTTCTATATCTAGACTAACGAGATCTCTCGTTGTACAACCATCTTCTATATCTAGACTAACGAGATCTCTCGTTATACAACCGTCTTCTATATCTAGACTAACGAGAACCGTCTGTACAACCGTCTTCTATATCTAGACTAACGAGATACGTCGTTGGACAAAAGTCTTCAATATCTAGACTAACGAGATCCGTCTGTACAACCGTCTTCTATATCTAGACTAACGAGATCCGTCTGTACAACCGTCTTCTATATCTCGACTAACGAGATCCGCCTGTACAACCGTCTTCTATATCTAGACTAACGAGATCCGTCTGTACAACCGTCTTCTATATCTAGACTAACGAGATTCGTCTGTACAACCGTCTTCTATATCTAGACTAACGAGATACGTCGTTGGACAAACGTCTTCAATATCTAGACTAACGAGATCCGTCTGTACAACCGTCTTCTATATCTAGACTAACGAGATCCGTCTGTACAACCGTCTTCTATATCTAGACTAACGAGATACGTCGTTGGACAAACGTCTTCAATATCTAGACTAACGAGATCCGCCTGTACAACCGTCTTCTATTTCTAGACTAACGAGATTCGTCTGTACAACCGTCTTCTATATCTCGACTAACGAGATCCGCCTGTACAACCGTCTTCTATATCTAGACTAACGAGATCCGTCTGTACAACCGTCTTCTATATCTAGACTAACGAGATTCGTCTGTACAACCGTCTTCTATATCTAGACTAACGAGATACGTCGTTGGACAAACGTCTTCAATATCTAGACTAACGAGATCCGCCTGTACAACCGTCTTCTATTTCTAGACTAACGAGATCCGTCTGTACAACCGTCTTCTATATCTCGACTAACGAGATCCGTCTGTACAACCGTCTTCTATATCTAGACGAACGAGATCCGTCTGTGCAACCGTCTTCTATTTCTAGACTAACGAGATCCGTCGTTGTACAACCGTCTTCTATATCTAGACTAACGAGATCCGTCTGTACAACCGTCTTCTATATCTAGACTAACGAGATTCGTCTGTACAACCGTCTTCTATATCTAGACTAACGAGATACGTCGTTGGACAAACGTCTTCAATATCTAGACTAACGAGATCCGTCTGTACAACCGTCTTCTATATCTAGACTAACGAGATCCGTCTGTACAACCGTCTTCTATATCTAGACTAACGAGATACGTCGTTGGACAAACGTCTTCAATATCTAGACTAACGAGATCCGCCTGTACAACCGTCTTCTATTTCTAGACTAACGAGATTCGTCTGTACAACCGTCTTCTATATCTCGACTAACGAGATCCGTCTGTACAACCGTCTTCTATATCTAGACTAACGAGATTCGTCTGTACAACCGTCTTGTATATCTAAACTAATGAGATCCGTCGTTGTACAACCGTCTTCTATATCTAGACTAACGAGATCCGTCTGTACAACCGTCTTCTATATCTAGACTAACGAGATCCGTCGTTGTACAACCGTCTTCTATTTCTAGACTAACGAGATCCGTCGTTGTACAACCGTCTTCTATATCTAGACTAACGAGATCCGTCTGTACAACCGTCTTCTATATCTAGACTAACGAGATCCGTCTGTACAAACGTCTTCAATATCTAGACTAACGAGATCCGTCTGTACAACCGTCTTCTATATCTAGACTAACGAGATCTCTCGTTGTACAACCATCTTCTATATCTAGACTAACGAGATCTCTCGTTATACAACCGTCTTCTATATCTAGACTAACGAGAACCGTCTGTACAACCGTCTTCTATATCTAGACTAACGAGATCCGTCTGTACAACCGTCTTCTATATCTAGACTAACGAGATCTCTCGTTATACAACCGTCTTCTATATCTAGACTAACGAGATCCGTCGTTGTACAACCGTCTTCTATATCTAGACTAACGAGATCCGTCTGTACAACCGTCTTCTATATCTAGACTAACGAGATCCGTCTGTACAAACGTCTTCAATATGTAGACTAACGATATCCGTCTGTACAACCGTCTTCTATATCTAGACTAACGAGATCTCTCGTTGTACAACCGTCTTCTATATCTAGACTAACGAGATCCGTCTGTACAACCGTCTTCTATATCTAGACTAACGAGATCCGTCTGTACAAACGTCTTCAATATCTAGACTAACGAGATCCGTCTGTACAACCGTCTTCTATATCTAGACTAACGAGATCTCTCGTTGTACAACCGTCTTCTATATCTAGACTAACGAGATCCGTCTGTACAAACGTCTTCAATATCTAGACTAACGAGAACCGTCTGTACAACCGTCTTGTATATCTAGACTAACGAGATCCGTCGTTGTACAACCGTCTTCTATATCTAGACTAACGAGATCCGTCGTTGTACAACCGTCTTCTATATCTAGACTAAGGAGATCCGTCTGTACAACCGTCTTCTATTTCTAGACTAACGAGATCCGTCGTTGTACAACCGTCTTCTATATCTAGACTAACGAGATCCGTCTGTACAACCGTCTTCTATATCTAGACTAACGAGATCCGTCTGTACAAACGTCTTCAATATCTAGACTAACGAGATCCGTCTGTACAACCGTCTTCTATATCTAGACTAACGAGATCTCTCGTTGTACAACCATCTTCTATATCTAGACTAAGGAGATCTCTCGTTATACAACCGTCTTCTATATCTAGACTAACGAGAACCGTCTGTACAACCGTCTTCTATATCTAGACTAACGAGATACGTCGTTGGACAAACGTCTTCAATATCTAGACTAACGAGATCTGTCTGTACAACCATCTTCTATATCTAGACTAACGAGATACGTCGTTGGACAAACGTCTTCAATATCTAGACTAACGAGATCCGCCTGTACAACCGTCTTCTATTTCTAGACTAACGAGATCCGTCTGTACAACCGTCTTCTATATCTCGACTAACGAGATCCGCCGGTACAACCCTCTTCTATATCTAGACTAACGAGATCCGTCTGTACAACCGTCTTCTATATCTAGACTAACGAGATTCGTCTGTACAACCGTCTTCTATATCTAGACTAACGAGATACGTCGTTGGACAAACGTCTTCAATATCTAGACTAACGAGATCCGCCTGTACAACCGTCTTCTATTTCTAGACTAACGAGATCCGTCTGTACAACCGTCTTCTATATCTCGACTAACGAGATCCGCCGGTACAACCGTCTTCTATATCTAGACTAACGAGATCCGTCTGTACAACCGTCTTCTATATCTAGACTAACGAGATTCGTCTGTACCACCGTCTTCTATATCTAGACTAACGAGATACGTCGTTGGACAAACGTCTTCAATATCTAGACTAACGAGATCCGCCTGTACAACCGTCTTCTATTTCTAGACTAACGAGATCCGTCTGTACAACCGTCTTCTATATCTCGACTAACGAGATCCGTCTGTACAACCGTCTTCTATATCTAGACTAACGAGATCCGTCGTTGTACAACCGTCTTCTATATCTCGACTAACGAGATCCGTCTGTACAACCGTCTTCTATATCTAGACTAACGAGATCCGTCTGTACAACCGTCTTCTATTTCTAGACTAACGAGATCCGTCGTTGTACAACCGTCTTCTATATCTAGACTAACGAGATCCGTCTGTACAACCGTCTTCTATATCTAGACTAACGAGATCCGTCTGTACAACCGTCTTCTATTTCTAGACTAACGAGATCCGTCGTTGTACAACCGTCTTCTATATCTAGACTAACGAGATCCGTCTGTACAACCGTCTTCTATATCTAGACTAACGAGATCCGTCTGTACAAACGTCTTCAATATCTAGACTAACGAGATCCGACTGTACAACCGTCTTCTATATCTAGACTAAGGAGATCTCTCGTTGTACAACCATCTTCTATACCTAGACTAACGAGATCTCTCGTTATACAACCGTCTTCTATATCTAGACTAACGAGAACCGTCTGTACAACTGTCTTCTATATCTAGACTAACGAGAACCGTCTGTACAACCGTCTTCTATATCTAGACTAACGAGATACGTCGTTGGACAAACGTCTTCAATATCTAGACTAACGAGATCCGTCTGTACAACCGTCATCTATATCTAGACTAACGAGATCCGTCTGTACAACCGTCTTCTATATCTCGACTAACGTGATCCGCCTGTACAACCGTCTTCTATATCTAGACTAACGAGATCCGTCTGTACAACCGTCTTCTAAATCTAGACTAACGAGATACGTCGTTATCAAACGTCTTCAATATCTAGACTAACGAGATCCGTCTGTACAACCGTCTTCTATATCTAGACTAACGAGATCTCTCGTTGTACAACCGTCTTGTATATCTAGACTAACGAGATCTCTCGTTATACAACCGTTTTCTATATCTAGACTAACGAGAACCGTCTGTACAACCGTCCTGTATATCTAGACTAACGAGATATGTCGTTGGACAAACGTCTTCAATATCTAGACTAACGAGATCCGCCTGTACAACCGTCTTCTATTTCTAGACTAACGAGATCCGTCTGTACAACCGTCTTCTATATCTCGACTAACGAGATCCGTCTGTACAACCGTCTTCTGTATCTAGACTAACGAGATCCGTCTGTACAACCGTCTTGTATATCTAGACTAACGAGATCCGTCGTTGTACAACCGTCTTCTATATCTAGACTAACGAGATCCGTCTGTACAACCGTCTTCTATATCTAGACTAACGAGATCCGTCGTTGTACAACCGTCTTCTATATCTAGACTAACGAGATCCGTCGTTGTACAACCGTCTTCTATATCTAGACTAACGAGATCCGTCTGTACAACCGTCTTCTATATCTAGACTAACGAGATCCGTCTGTACAACCGTCTTGTATATCTAGACTAACGAGATCCGTCGTTGTACAACCGTCTTCTATATCTAGACTAACGAGAACCGTCTGTACAACCGTCTTCTATATCTAGACTAACGAGATACGTCGTTGGACAAACGTCTTCAATATCTAGACTAACGAGATCCGTCTGTACAACCGTCATCTATATCTAGACTAACGAGATCCGTCTGTACAACCGTCTTCTATATCTCGACTAACGAGATCCGCCTGTACAACCGTCTTCTATATCTAGACTAACGAGATCCGTCTGTACAACCGTCTTCTATATCTAGACTAACGAGATCCGTCTGTACAAACGTCTTCAATATCTAGACTAACGAGATCCGACTGTACAACCGTCTTCTATATCTAGACTAACGAGATCTCTCGTTGTACAACCATCTTCTATATCTAGACTAACGAGATCTCTTGTTATACAACCGTCTTCTGTATCTAGACTAACGAGAACCGTCTGTACAACTGTCTTCTATATCTAGACTAACGAGAACCGTCTGTACAACCGTCTTCTATATCTAGACTAACGAGATACGTCGTTGGACAAACGTCTTCAATATCTAGACTAACGAGATCCGTCTGTACAACCGTCATCTATATCTAGACTAACGAGATCCGTGTGTACAAACGTCTTCAATATCTAGACTAACGAGATCCGCCTGTACAACCGTCTTCTATTTCTAGACTAACGAGATCCGTCTGTACAACCGTCTTCTACATCTCGACTAACGAGATCCGTCTGTACAACCGTCTTCTATATCTAGACTAACGAGATCCGTCTGTACAACCGTCTTGTATATCTAGACTAACGAGATCCGTCGTTGTACAACCGTCTTCTATATCTAGACTAACGAGATCCGTCGTTGTACAACCGTCTTCTATATCTCGACTAACGAGATCCGTCTGTACAACCGTCTTCTATATCTAGACTAACGAGATCCGTCTGTACAACCGTCTTCTATTTCTAGACTAACGAGATCCGTCGTTGTACAACCGTCTTCTATATCTAGACTAACGAGATCCGTCTGTACAACCGTCTTCTATATCTAGACTAACGAGATCCGTCTGTACAAACGTCTTCAATATCTAGACTAACGAGATCCGTCTGTACAACCGTCTTCTATATCTAGACTAACGAGATCTCTCGTTGTACAACCATCTTCTATATCTAGACTAAGGAGATCTCTCGTTATACAACCGTCTTCTATATCTAGACTAACGAGAACCGTCTGTACAACCGTCTTCTATATCTAGACTAACGAGATACGTCGTTGGACAAACGTCTTCAATATCTAGACTAACGAGATCTGTCTGTACAACCATCTTCTATATCTAGACTAACGAGATACGTCGTTGGACAAACGTCTTCAATATCTAGACTAACGAGATCCGTCTGTACAACCGTCTTCTATTTCTAGACTAACGAGATCCGTCGTTGTACAACCGTCTTCTATATCTAGACTAACGAGATCCGTCTGTACAACCGTCTTCTATATCTAGACTAACGAGATCCGTCTGTACAAACGTCTTCAATATCTAGACTAACGAGATCCGTCTGTACAACCGTCTTCTATATCTAGACTAACGAGATCCGTCTGTACAACCGTCTTCTATATCTAGACTAACGAGATCCGTCGTTGTACAACCGTCTTCTATATCTAGACTAACGAGATCCGTCGTTGTACAACCGTCTTCTATATCTAGACTAACGAGATCCGTCTGTACAACCGTCTTCTATATCTAGACTAACGAGATCCGTCTGTACAACCGTCTTGTATATCTAGACTAACGAGATCCGTCGTTGTACAACCGTCTTCTATATCTAGACTAACGAGAACCGTCTGTACAACCGTCTTCTATATCTAGACTAACGAGATACGTCGTTGGACAAACGTCTTCAATATCTAGACTAACGAGATCCGTCTGTACAACCGTCATCTATATCTAGACTAACGAGATCCGTCTGTACAACCGTCTTCTATATCTCGACTAACGAGATCCGCCTGTACAACCGTCTTCTATATCTAGACTAACGAGATCCGTCTGTACAACCGTCTTCTATATCTAGACTAACGAGATTCGTCTGTACAACCGTCTTCTATATCTAGACTAACGAGATACGTCGTTGGACAAACGTCTTCAATATCTAGACTAACGAGATCCGCCTGTACAACCGTCTTCTATTTCTAGACTAACGAGATCCGTCTGTACAACCGTCTTCTATATCTCGACTAACGAGATCCGTCTGTACAACCGTCTTCTATATCTAGACTAACGAGATCCGTCTGTGCAACCGTCTTCTATTTCTAGACTAACGAGATCCGTCGTTGTACAACCGCCTTCTATATCTCGACTAACGAGATCCGTCTGTACAACCGTCTTCTATATCTAGACTAACGAGATCCGTCGTTGTACAACCGTCTTCTATATCTCGACTAACGAGATCCGTCTGTACAACCGTCTTCTATATCTAGACTAACGAGATCCGTCTGTACAACCGTCTTCTATTTCTAGACTAACGAGATCCGTCGTTGTACAACCGTCTTCTATATCTAGACTAACGAGATCCGTCTGTACAACCGTCTTCTATATCTAGACTAACGAGATCCGTCTGTACAACCGTCTTCTATTTCTAGACTAACGAGATCCGTCGTTGTACAACCGTCTTCTATATCTAGACTAACGAGATCCGTCTGTACAACCGTCTTCTATATCTAGACTAACGAGATCCGTCTGTACAAACGTCTTCAATATCTAGACTAACGAGATCCGACTGTACAACCGTCTTCTATATCTAGACTAAGGAGATCTCTCGTTGTACAACCATCTTCTATACCTAGACTAACGAGATCTCTCGTTATACAACCGTCTTCTATATCTAGACTAACGAGAACCGTCTGTACAACTGTCTTCTATATCTAGACTAACGAGAACCGTCTGTACAACCGTCTTCTATATCTAGACTAACGAGATACGTCGTTGGACAAACGTCTTCAATATCTAGACTAACGAGATCCGTCTGTACAACCGTCATCTATATCTAGACTAACGAGATCCGTCTGTACAACCGTCTTCTATATCTCGACTAACGTGATCCGCCTGTACAACCGTCTTCTATATCTAGACTAACGAGATCCGTCTGTACAACCGTCTTCTAAATCTAGACTAACGAGATACGTCGTTATCAAACGTCTTCAATATCTAGACTAACGAGATCCGTCTGTACAACCGTCTTCTATATCTAGACTAACGAGATCTCTCGTTGTACAACCGTCTTGTATATCTAGACTAACGAGATCTCTCGTTATACAACCGTTTTCTATATCTAGACTAACGAGAACCGTCTGTACAACCGTCCTGTATATCTAGACTAACGAGATATGTCGTTGGACAAACGTCTTCAATATCTAGACTAACGAGATCCGCCTGTACAACCGTCTTCTATTTCTAGACTAACGAGATCCGTCTGTACAACCGTCTTCTATATCTCGACTAACGAGATCCGTCTGTACAACCGTCTTCTGTATCTAGACTAACGAGATCCGTCTGTACAACCGTCTTGTATATCTAGACTAACGAGATCCGTCGTTGTACAACCGTCTTCTATATCTAGACTAACGAGATCCGTCTGTACAACCGTCTTCTATATCTAGACTAACGAGATCCGTCTGTACAACCGTCTTGTATATCTAGACTAACGAGATCCGTCGTTGTACAACCGTCTTCTATATCTAGACTAACGAGAACCGTCTGTACAACCGTCTTCTATATCTAGACTAACGAGATACGTCGTTGGACAAACGTCTTCAATATCTAGACTAACGAGATCCGTCTGTACAACCGTCATCTATATCTAGACTAACGAGATCCGTCTGTACAACCGTCTTCTATATCTCGACTAACGAGATCCGCCTGTACAACCGTCTTCTATATCTAGACTAACGAGATCCGTCTGTACAACCGTCTTCTATATCTAGACTAACGAGATCCGTCTGTACAAACGTCTTCAATATCTAGACTAAC
This sequence comes from Andrena bicolor, assembly GCA_960531205.1. NCBI lineage: Eukaryota > Metazoa > Arthropoda > Insecta > Hymenoptera > Andrenidae > Andrena > Andrena bicolor. The sequence continues at coordinate 1,856,032 of CAUIJW010000271.1, read as the reverse complement.
GAGATCCGACTGTACAACCGTCTTCTATATCTAGACTAACGAGATCTCTCGTTGTACAACCATCTTCTATATCTAGACTAACGAGATCTCTTGTTATACAACCGTCTTCTGTATCTAGACTAACGAGAACCGTCTGTACAACTGTCTTCTATATCTAGACTAACGAGAACCGTCTGTACAACCGTCTTCTATATCTAGACTAACGAGATACGTCGTTGGACAAACGTCTTCAATATCTAGACTAACGAGATCCGTCTGTACAACCGTCATCTATATCTAGACTAACGAGATCCGTGTGTACAAACGTCTTCAATATCTAGACTAACGAGATCCGCCTGTACAACCGTCTTCTATTTCTAGACTAACGAGATCCGTCTGTACAACCGTCTTCTACATCTCGACTAACGAGATCCGTCTGTACAACCGTCTTCTATATCTAGACTAACGAGATCCGTCTGTACAACCGTCTTGTATATCTAGACTAACGAGATCCGTCGTTGTACAACCGTCTTCTATATCTAGACTAACGAGATCCGTCGTTGTACAACCGTCTTCTATATCTCGACTAACGAGATCCGTCTGTACAACCGTCTTCTATATCTAGACTAACGAGATCCGTCTGTACAACCGTCTTCTATTTCTAGACTAACGAGATCCGTCGTTGTACAACCGTCTTCTATATCTAGACTAACGAGATCCGTCTGTACAACCGTCTTCTATATCTAGACTAACGAGATCCGTCTGTACAAACGTCTTCAATATCTAGACTAACGAGATCCGTCTGTACAACCGTCTTCTATATCTAGACTAACGAGATCTCTCGTTGTACAACCATCTTCTATATCTAGACTAAGGAGATCTCTCGTTATACAACCGTCTTCTATATCTAGACTAACGAGAACCGTCTGTACAACCGTCTTCTATATCTAGACTAACGAGATACGTCGTTGGACAAACGTCTTCAATATCTAGACTAACGAGATCTGTCTGTACAACCATCTTCTATATCTAGACTAACGAGATACGTCGTTGGACAAACGTCTTCAATATCTAGACTAACGAGATCCGCCTGTACAACCGTCTTCTATTTCTAGACTAACGAGATCCGTCTGTACAACCGTCTTCTATATCTCGACTAACGAGATCCGCCGGTACAACCCTCTTCTATATCTAGACTAACGAGATCCGTCTGTACAACCGTCTTCTATATCTAGACTAACGAGATTCGTCTGTACAACCGTCTTCTATATCTAGACTAACGAGATACGTCGTTGGACAAACGTCTTCAATATCTAGACTAACGAGATCCGCCTGTACAACCGTCTTCTATTTCTAGACTAACGAGATCCGTCTGTACAACCGTCTTCTATATCTCGACTAACGAGATCCGCCGGTACAACCGTCTTCTATATCTAGACTAACGAGATCCGTCTGTACAACCGTCTTCTATATCTAGACTAACGAGATTCGTCTGTACCACCGTCTTCTATATCTAGACTAACGAGATACGTCGTTGGACAAACGTCTTCAATATCTAGACTAACGAGATCCGCCTGTACAACCGTCTTCTATTTCTAGACTAACGAGATCCGTCTGTACAACCGTCTTCTATATCTCGACTAACGAGATCCGTCTGTACAACCGTCTTCTATATCTAGACTAACGAGATCCGTCGTTGTACAACCGTCTTCTATATCTCGACTAACGAGATCCGTCTGTACAACCGTCTTCTATATCTAGACTAACGAGATCCGTCTGTACAACCGTCTTCTATATCTAGACTAAGGAGATCTCTCGTTGTACAACCATCTTCTATACCTAGACTAACGAGATCTCTCGTTATACAACCGTCTTCTATATCTAGACTAACGAGAACCGTCTGTACAACTGTCTTCTATATCTAGACTAACGAGAACCGCCTGTACAACCGTCTTCTATATCTAGACTAACGAGATCCGTCGTTGTACAACCGTCTTCTATATCTAGACTAACGAGAACCGTCTGTACAACCGTCTTCTATATCTAGACTAACGAGATACGTCGTTGGACAAACGTCTTCAATATCTAGACTAACGAGATCCGTCTGTACAACCGTCATCTATATCTAGACTAACGAGATCCGTCTGTACAACCGTCTTCTATATCTCGACTAACGAGATCCGCCTGTACAACCGTCTTCTATATCTAGACTAACGAGATCCGTCTGTACAACCGTCTTCTATATCTAGACTAACGAGATCCGTCTGTACAAACGTCTTCAATATCTAGACTAACGAGATCCGACTGTACAACCGTCTTCTATATCTAGACTAACGAGATCTCTCGTTGTACAACCATCTTCTATATCTAGACTAACGAGATCTCTTGTTATACAACCGTCTTCTGTATCTAGACTAACGAGAACCGTCTGTACAACTGTCTTCTATATCTAGACTAACGAGAACCGTCTGTACAACCGTCTTCTATATCTAGACTAACGAGATACGTCGTTGGACAAACGTCTTCAATATCTAGACTAACGAGATCCGTCTGTACAACCGTCATCTATATCTAGACTAACGAGATCCGTGTGTACAAACGTCTTCAATATCTAGACTAACGAGATCCGCCTGTACAACCGTCTTCTATTTCTAGACTAACGAGATCCGTCTGTACAACCGTCTTCTACATCTCGACTAACGAGATCCGTCTGTACAACCGTCTTCTATATCTAGACTAACGAGATCCGTCTGTACAACCGTCTTGTATATCTAGACTAACGAGATCCGTCGTTGTACAACCGTCTTCTATATCTAGACTAACGAGATCCGTCGTTGTACAACCGTCTTCTATATCTCGACTAACGAGATCCGTCTGTACAACCGTCTTCTATATCTAGACTAACGAGATCCGTCTGTACAACCGTCTTCTATTTCTAGACTAACGAGATCCGTCGTTGTACAACCGTCTTCTATATCTAGACTAACGAGATCCGTCTGTACAACCGTCTTCTATATCTAGACTAACGAGATCCGTCTGTACAAACGTCTTCAATATCTAGACTAACGAGATCCGTCTGTACAACCGTCTTCTATATCTAGACTAACGAGATCTCTCGTTGTACAACCATCTTCTATATCTAGACTAAGGAGATCTCTCGTTATACAACCGTCTTCTATATCTAGACTAACGAGAACCGTCTGTACAACCGTCTTCTATATCTAGACTAACGAGATACGTCGTTGGACAAACGTCTTCAATATCTAGACTAACGAGATCTGTCTGTACAACCATCTTCTATATCTAGACTAACGAGATACGTCGTTGGACAAACGTCTTCAATATCTAGACTAACGAGATCCGCCTGTACAACCGTCTTCTATTTCTAGACTAACGAGATCCGTCTGTACAACCGTCTTCTATATCTCGACTAACGAGATCCGCCGGTACAACCCTCTTCTATATCTAGACTAACGAGATCCGTCTGTACAACCGTCTTCTATATCTAGACTAACGAGATTCGTCTGTACAACCGTCTTCTATATCTAGACTAACGAGATACGTCGTTGGACAAACGTCTTCAATATCTAGACTAACGAGATCCGCCTGTACAACCGTCTTCTATTTCTAGACTAACGAGATCCGTCTGTACAACCGTCTTCTATATCTCGACTAACGAGATCCGCCGGTACAACCGTCTTCTATATCTAGACTAACGAGATCCGTCTGTACAACCGTCTTCTATATCTAGACTAACGAGATTCGTCTGTACCACCGTCTTCTATATCTAGACTAACGAGATACGTCGTTGGACAAACGTCTTCAATATCTAGACTAACGAGATCCGCCTGTACAACCGTCTTCTATTTCTAGACTAACGAGATCCGTCTGTACAACCGTCTTCTATATCTCGACTAACGAGATCCGTCTGTACAACCGTCTTCTATATCTAGACTAACGAGATCCGTCGTTGTACAACCGTCTTCTATATCTCGACTAACGAGATCCGTCTGTACAACCGTCTTCTATATCTAGACTAACGAGATCCGTCTGTACAACCGTCTTCTATTTCTAGACTAACGAGATCCGTCGTTGTACAACCGTCTTCTATATCTAGACTAACGAGATCCGTCTGTACAACCGTCTTCTATATCTAGACTAACGAGATCCGTCTGTACAACCGTCTTCTATTTCTAGACTAACGAGATCCGTCGTTGTACAACCGTCTTCTATATCTAGACTAACGAGATCCGTCTGTACAACCGTCTTCTATATCTAGACTAACGAGATCCGTCTGTACAAACGTCTTCAATATCTAGACTAACGAGATCCGACTGTACAACCGTCTTCTATATCTAGACTAAGGAGATCTCTCGTTGTACAACCATCTTCTATACCTAGACTAACGAGATCTCTCGTTATACAACCGTCTTCTATATCTAGACTAACGAGAACCGTCTGTACAACTGTCTTCTATATCTAGACTAACGAGAACCGTCTGTACAACCGTCTTCTATATCTAGACTAACGAGATACGTCGTTGGACAAACGTCTTCAATATCTAGACTAACGAGATCCGTCTGTACAACCGTCATCTATATCTAGACTAACGAGATCCGTCTGTACAACCGTCTTCTATATCTCGACTAACGTGATCCGCCTGTACAACCGTCTTCTATATCTAGACTAACGAGATCCGTCTGTACAACCGTCTTCTAAATCTAGACTAACGAGATACGTCGTTATCAAACGTCTTCAATATCTAGACTAACGAGATCCGTCTGTACAACCGTCTTCTATATCTAGACTAACGAGATCTCTCGTTGTACAACCGTCTTGTATATCTAGACTAACGAGATCTCTCGTTATACAACCGTTTTCTATATCTAGACTAACGAGAACCGTCTGTACAACCGTCCTGTATATCTAGACTAACGAGATATGTCGTTGGACAAACGTCTTCAATATCTAGACTAACGAGATCCGCCTGTACAACCGTCTTCTATTTCTAGACTAACGAGATCCGTCTGTACAACCGTCTTCTATATCTCGACTAACGAGATCCGTCTGTACAACCGTCTTCTGTATCTAGACTAACGAGATCCGTCTGTACAACCGTCTTGTATATCTAGACTAACGAGATCCGTCGTTGTACAACCGTCTTCTATATCTAGACTAACGAGATCCGTCTGTACAACCGTCTTCTATATCTAGACTAACGAGATCCGTCGTTGTACAACCGTCTTCTATATCTAGACTAACGAGATCCGTCGTTGTACAACCGTCTTCTATATCTAGACTAACGAGATCCGTCTGTACAACCGTCTTCTATATCTAGACTAACGAGATCCGTCTGTACAACCGTCTTGTATATCTAGACTAACGAGATCCGTCGTTGTACAACCGTCTTCTATATCTAGACTAACGAGAACCGTCTGTACAACCGTCTTCTATATCTAGACTAACGAGATACGTCGTTGGACAAACGTCTTCAATATCTAGACTAACGAGATCCGTCTGTACAACCGTCATCTATATCTAGACTAACGAGATCCGTCTGTACAACCGTCTTCTATATCTCGACTAACGAGATCCGCCTGTACAACCGTCTTCTATATCTAGACTAACGAGATCCGTCTGTACAACCGTCTTCTATATCTAGACTAACGAGATTCGTCTGTACAACCGTCTTCTATATCTAGACTAACGAGATACGTCGTTGGACAAACGTCTTCAATATCTAGACTAACGAGATCCGCCTGTACAACCGTCTTCTATTTCTAGACTAACGAGATCCGTCTGTGCAACCGTCTTCTATTTCTAGACTAACGAGATCCGTCGTTGTACAACCGTCTTCTATATCTAGACTAACGAGATCCGTCTGTACAACCGTCTTCTATATCTAGACTAACGAGATCCGTCTGTACAAACGTCTTCAATATCTAGACTAACGAGATCCGTCTGTACAACCGTCTTCTATATCTAGACTAACGAGATCTCTCGTTGTACAACCATCTTCTATATCTAGACTAACGAGATCTCTCGTTATACAACCGTCTTCTATATCTAGACTAACGAGAACCGTCTGTACAACCGTCTTCTATATCTAGACTAACGAGATACGTCGTTGGACAAACGTCTTCAATATCTAGACTAACGAGATCCGTCTGTACAACCGTCTTCTATATCTAGACTAACGAGATCCGTCTGTACAAACGTCTTCTATATCTAGACTAACGAGATCCGTCGTTGTACAACCGTCTTCTATATCTCGACTAACGAGATCCGTCTGTACAACCGTCTTCTATATCTAGACTAACGAGATCCGTCTGTACAACCGTCTTCTATTTCTAGACTAACGAGATCCGTCGTTGTACAACCGTCTTCTATATCTAGACTAACGAGATCCGTCGTTGTACAACCGTCTTCTATATCTAGACTAACGAGATCCGTCTGTACAACCGTCTTCTATATCTAGACTAACGAGATCTCTCGTTATACAACCGTCTTCTATATCTAGACTAACGAGAACCGTCTGTACAACCGTCTTCTATATCTAGACTAACGAGATCTCTCGTTGTACAACCATCTTCTATATCTAGACTAACGAGATCTCTCGTTATACAACCGTCTTCTATATCTAGACTAACGAGAACCGTCTGTACAACCGTCTTCTATATCTAGACTAACGAGATACGTCGTTGGACAAAAGTCTTCAATATCTAGACTAACGAGATCCGTCTGTACAACCGTCTTCTATATCTAGACTAACGAGATCCGTCTGTACAACCGTCTTCTATATCTCGACTAACGAGATCCGCCTGTACAACCGTCTTCTATATCTAGACTAACGAGATCCGTCTGTACAACCGTCTTCTATATCTAGACTAACGAGATTCGTCTGTACAACCGTCTTCTATATCTAGACTAACGAGATACGTCGTTGGACAAACGTCTTCAATATCTAGACTAACGAGATCCGTCTGTACAACCGTCTTCTATATCTAGACTAACGAGATCCGTCTGTACAACCGTCTTCTATATCTAGACTAACGAGATACGTCGTTGGACAAACGTCTTCAATATCTAGACTAACGAGATCCGCCTGTACAACCGTCTTCTATTTCTAGACTAACGAGATTCGTCTGTACAACCGTCTTCTATATCTCGACTAACGAGATCCGTCTGTACAACCGTCTTCTATATCTAGACTAACGAGATCCGTCTGTACAACCGTCTTGTATATCTAAACTAATGAGATCCGTCGTTGTACAACCGTCTTCTATATCTAGACTAACGAGATCCGTCTGTACAACCGTCTTCTATATCTAGACTAACGAGATCCGTCGTTGTACAACCGTCTTCTATTTCTAGACTAACGAGATCCGTCGTTGTACAACCGTCTTCTATATCTAGACTAACGAGATCCGTCTGTACAACCGTCTTCTATATCTAGACTAACGAGATCCGTCTGTACAAACGTCTTCAATATCTAGACTAACGAGATCCGTCTGTACAACCGTCTTCTATATCTAGACTAACGAGATCTCTCGTTGTACAACCATCTTCTATATCTAGACTAACGAGATCTCTCGTTATACAACCGTCTTCTATATCTAGACTAACGAGAACCGTCTGTACAACCGTCTTCTATATCTAGACTAACGAGATCCGTCTGTACAACCGTCTTCTATATCTAGACTAACGAGATCTCTCGTTATACAACCGTCTTCTATATCTAGACTAACGAGAACCGTCTGTACAACCGTCTTCTATATCTAGACTAACGAGATCCGTCGTTGTACAACCGTCTTCTATATCTAGACTAACGAGATCCGTCTGTACAACCGTCTTCTATATCTAGACTAACGAGATCCGTCTGTACAAACGTCTTCAATATCTAGACTAACGATATCCGTCTGTACAACCGTCTTCTATATCTAGACTAACGAGATCCGTCGTTGTACAACCGTCTTCTATATCTCGACTAACGAGATCCGTCTGTACAACCGTCTTCTATATCTAGACTAACGAGATCCGTCTGTACAACCGTCTTCTATTTCTAGACTAACGAGATCCGTCGTTGTACAACCGTCTTCTATATCTAGACTAACGAGATCCGTCTGTACAACCGTCTTCTATATCTAGACTAACGAGATCCGTCGTTGTACAACCGTCTTCTATATCTCGACTAACGAGATCCGTCTGTACAACCGTCTTCTATATCTAGACTAACGAGATCCGTCTGTACAACCGTCTTCTATTTCTAGACTAACGAGATCCGTCGTTGTACAACCGTCTTCTATATCTAGACTAACGAGATCCGTCTGTACAACCGTCTTCTATATCTAGACTAACGAGATCCGTCTGTACAACCGTCTTCTATTTCTAGACTAACGAGATCCGTCGTTGTACAACCGTCTTCTATATCTAGACTAACGAGATCCGTCTGTACAACCGTCTTCTATATCTAGACTAACGAGATCCGTCTGTACAAACGTCTTCAATATCTAGACTAACGAGATCCGACTGTACAACCGTCTTCTATATCTAGACTAAGGAGATCTCTCGTTGTACAACCGTCTTCTATTTCTAGACTAACGAGATCCGTCGTTGTACAACTGTCTTCTATATCTAGACTAACGAGATCCGTCTGTACAACCGTCTTCTATATCTAGACTAACGAGATCCGTCTGTACAACCGTCTTCTATTTCTAGACTAACGAGATCCGTCGTTGTACAACTGTCTTCTATATCTAGACTAACGAGATCCGTCTGTACAACCGTCTTCTATATCTAGACTAACGAGATCCGTCTGTACAAACGTCTTCAATATCTAGACTAACGAGATCCGTCTGTACAACCGTCTTCTATATCTAGACTAACGAGATCCGTCTGTACAACCGTCTTCTATTTCTAGACTAACGAGATCCGTCGTTGTACAACCGTCTTCTATATCTAGACTAACGAGATCCGTCTGTACAACCGTCATCTATATCTAGACTAACGAGATCCGTCTGTACAACCGTCTTCTATATCTAGACTAACGAGATCCGTCTGTACAAACGTCTTCTATATCTAGACTAACGAGATCCGTCTGTACAACCGTCTTCTATTTCTAGACTAACGAGATCCGTCGTTGTACAACCGTCTTCTATATCTAGACTAACGAGATCCGTCTGTACAACCGTCTTCTATATCTAGACTAACGAGATCCGTCTGTACAACCGTCTTCTATTTCTAGACTAACGAGATCCGTCGTTGTACAACCGTCTTCTATATCTAGACTAACGAGATCCGTCTGTACAACCGTCTTCTATATCTAGACTAACGAGATCCGTCTGTACAAACGTCTTCAATATCTAGACTAACGAGATCCGACTGTACAACCGTCTTCTATATCTAGACTAAGGAGATCTCTCGTTGTACAACCATCTTCTATACCTAGACTAACGAGATCTCTCGTTATACAACCGTCTTCTATATCTAGACTAACGAGAACCGTCTGTACAACTGTCTTCTATATCTAGACTAACGAGAACCGTCTGTACAACCGTCTTCTATATCTAGACTAACGAGATACGTCGTTGGACAAACGTCTTCAATATCTAGACTAACGAGATCCGTCTGTACAACCGTCATCTATATCTAGACTAACGAGATCCGTCTGTACAACCGTCTTCTATATCTCGACTAACGTGATCCGCCTGTACAACCGTCTTCTATATCTAGACTAACGAGATCCGTCTGTACAACCGTCTTCTAAATCTAGACTAACGAGATACGTCGTTATCAAACGTCTTCAATATCTAGACTAACGAGATCCGTCTGTACAACCGTCTTCTATATCTAGACTAACGAGATCTCTCGTTGTACAACCGTCTTGTATATCTAGACTAACGAGATCTCTCGTTATACAACCGTTTTCTATATCTAGACTAACGAGAACCGTCTGTACAACCGTCCTGTATATCTAGACTAACGAGATATGTCGTTGGACAAACGTCTTCAATATCTAGACTAACGAGATCCGCCTGTACAACCGTCTTCTATTTCTAGACTAACGAGATCCGTCTGTACAACCGTCTTCTATATCTCGACTAACGAGATCCGTCTGTACAACCGTCTTCTGTATCTAGACTAACGAGATCCGTCTGTACAACCGTCTTGTATATCTAGACTAACGAGATCCGTCGTTGTACAACCGTCTTCTATATCTAGACTAACGAGATCCGTCTGTACAACCGTATTCTATATCTAGACTAACGAGATCCGTCGTTGTACAACCGTCTTCTATATCTAGACTAACGAGATCCGTCGTTGTACAACCGTCTTCTATATCTAGACTAACGAGATCCGTCTGTACAACCGTCTTCTATATCTAGACTAACGAGATCCGTCTGTACAACCGTCTTGTATATCTAGACTAACGAGATCCGTCGTTGTACAACCGTCTTCTATATCTAGACTAACGAGAACCGTCTGTACAACCGTCTTCTATATCTAGACTAACGAGATACGTCGTTGGACAAACGTCTTCAATATCTAGACTAACGAGATCCGTCTGTACAACCGTCATCTATATCTAGACTAACGAGATCCGTCTGTACAACCGTCTTCTATATCTCGACTAACGAGATCCGCCTGTACAACCGTCTTCTATATCTAGACTAACGAGATCCGTCTGTACAACCGTCTTCTATATCTAGACTAACGAGATTCGTCTGTACAACCGTCTTCTATATCTAGACTAACGAGATACGTCGTTGGACAAACGTCTTCAATATCTAGACTAACGAGATCCGCCTGTACAACCGTCTTCTATTTCTAGACTAACGAGATCCGTCTGTACAACCGTCTTCTATATCTCGACTAACGAGATCCGTCTGTACAACCGTCTTCTATATCTAGACTAACGAGATCCGTCTGTGCAACCGTCTTCTATTTCTAGACTAACGAGATCCGTCGTTGTACAACCGTCTTCTATATCTAGACTAACGAGATCCGTCTGTACAACCGTCTTCTATATCTAGACTAACGAGATTCGTCTGTACAACCGTCTTCTATATCTAGACTAACGAGATACGTCGTTGGACAAACGTCTTCAATATCTAGACTAACGAGATCCGTCTGTACAACCGTCTTCTATATCTAGACTAACGAGATCCGTCTGTACAACCGTCTTCTATATCTAGACTAACGAGATACGTCGTTGGACAAACGTCTTCAATATCTAGACTAACGAGATCCGCCTGTACAACCGTCTTCTATTTCTAGACTAACGAGATTCGTCTGTACAACCGTCTTCTATATCTCGACTAACGAGATCCGTCTGTACAACCGTCTTCTATATCTAGACTAACGAGATCCGTCTGTACAACCGTCTTGTATATCTAAACTAATGAGATCCGTCGTTGTACAACCGTCTTCTATATCTAGACTAACGAGATCCGTCTGTACAACCGTCTTCTATATCTAGACTAACGAGATCCGTCGTTGTACAACCGTCTTCTATTTCTAGACTAACGAGATCCGTCGTTGTACAACCGTCTTCTATATCTAGACTAACGAGATCCGTCTGTACAACCGTCTTCTATATCTAGACTAACGAGATCCGTCTGTACAAACGTCTTCAATATCTAGACTAACGAGATCCGTCTGTACAACCGTCTTCTATATCTAGAATAACGAGATCTCTCGTTGTACAACCATCTTCTATATCTAGACTAACGAGATCTCTCGTTATACAACCGTCTTCTATATCTAGACTAACGAGAACCGTCTGTACAACCGTCTTCTATATCTAGACTAACGAGATCCGTCTGTACAACCGTCTTCTATATCTAGACTAACGAGATCTCTCGTTATACAACCGTCTTCTATATCTAGACTAACGAGAACCGTCTGTACAACCGTCTTCTATATCTAGACTAACGAGATCCGTCGTTGTACAACCGTCTTCTATATCTAGACTAACGAGATCCGTCTGTACAACCGTCTTCTATATCTAGACTAACGAGATCCGTCTGTACAAACGTCTTCAATATCTAGACTAACGATATCCGTCTGTACAACCGTCTTCTATATCTAGACTAACGAGATCTCTCGTTGTACAACCGTCTTCTATATCTAGACTAACGAGATCCGTCTGTACAACCGTCTTCTATATCTAGACTAACGAGATCCGTCTGTACAAACGTCTTCAATATCTAGACTAACGAGATCCGTCTGTACAACCGTCTTCTATATCTAGACTAACGAGATCTCTCGTTGTACAACCATCTTCTATATCTAGACTAACGAGATCCGTCTGTACAAACGTCTTCAATATCTAGACTAACGAGATCCGTCTGTACAACCGTCTTCTATATCTAGACTAACGAGATCTCTCGTTGTACAACCATCTTCTATATCTAGACTAACGAGATCTCTCGTTATACAACCGTCTTCTATATCTAGACTAACGAGAACCGTCTGTACAACCGTCTTCTATATCTAGACTAACGAGATCCGTCTGTACAACCGTCTTCTATATCTAGACTAACGAGATCTCTCGTTATACAACCGTCTTCTATATCTAGACTAACGAGAACCGTCTGTACAACCGTCTTCTATATCTAGACTAACGAGATCCGTCGTTGTACAACCGTCTTCTATATCTAGACTAACGAGATCCGCCTGTACAACCGTCTTCTATTTCTAGACTAACGAGATCCGTCTGTACAACCGTCTTCTATATCTCGACTAACGAGATCCGTCTGTACAACCGTCTTCTGTATCTAGACTAACGAGATCCGTCTGTACAACCGTCTTGTATATCTAGACTAACGAGATCCGTCGTTGTACAACCGTCTTCTATATCTAGACTAACGAGATCCGTCTGTACAACCGTATTCTATATCTAGACTAACGAGATCCGTCGTTGTACAACCGTCTTCTATATCTAGACTAACGAGATCCGTCGTTGTACAACCGTCTTCTATATCTAGACTAACGAGAACCGTCTGTACAACCGTCTTCTATATCTAGACTAACGAGATCCGTCTGTACAACCGTCTTCTATATCTAGACTAACGAGATCTCTCGTTATACAACCGTCTTCTATATCTAGACTAACGAGAACCGTCTGTACAACCGTCTTCTATATCTAGACTAACGAGATCCGTCGTTGTACAACCGTCTTCTATATCTAGACTAACGAGATCCGTCTGTACAACCGTCTTCTATATCTAGACTAACGAGATCCGTCTGTACAAACGTCTTCAATATCTAGACTAACGATATCCGTCTGTACAACCGTCTTCTATATCTAGACTAACGAGATCTCTCGTTGTACAACCGTCTTCTATATCTAGACTAACGAGATCCGTCGATGTACAACCGTCTTCTATATCTAGACTAACGAGATCCGTCTGTACAACCGTTTTCTATATCTAGACTAACGAGATCTCTCGTTATACAACCGTCTTCTATATCTAGACTAACGAGATCCGTCTGTACAACCGTTTTCTATATCTAGACTAACGAGATCTCTCGTTATACAACCGTCTTCTATATCTAGACTAACGAGATCCGTCTGTACAACCGTCTTCTATATCTAGACTAACGAGATCCGTCGTTGTACAACCGTCTTCTATATCTAGACTAACGAGATCCGTCTGTACAACCGTCTTCTATATCTAGACTAACGAGATCCGTCTGTACAACCGTCTTCTATATCTAGACTAACGAGATCCGTCTGTACAAACGTCTTCAATATCTAGACTAACGAGATCCGTCTGTACAACCGTCGTCTATATCTAGACTAACGAGATACGTCGTTGGACAAACGTCTTCAATATCTAGACTAACGAGATCCGCCTGTACAACCGTCTTCTATTTCTAGACTAACGAGATCCGTCTGTACAACCGTCTTCTATATCTCGACTAACGAGATCCGTCTGTACAACCGTCTTCTATATCTAGACTAACGAGATCCGTCTGTACAACCGTCTTCTATTTCTAGACTAACGAGATCCGTCGTTGTACAACCGTCTTCTATATCAAGACTAACGAGATCCGTCTGTACAACCGTCTTCTATATCTAGACTAACGAGATCCGTCTGTACAAACGTCTTCAATATCTAGACTAACGAGATCCGTCTGTACAACCGTCTTCAATATCTAGACTAACGAGATCCGTCTGTACAACCGTCTTCTATATCTAGACTAACGAGATCCGTCTGTACAACCGTCTTCTATATCTAGACTAACGAGATACGTCGTTGGACAAACGTCTTCAATATCTAGACTAACGAGATCCGCCTGTACAACCGTCTTCTATTTCTAGACTAACGAGATTCGTCTGTACAACCGTCTTCTATATCTCGACTAACGAGATCCGTCTGTACAACCGTCTTCTATATCTAGACTAACGAGATCCGTCTGTACAACCGTCTTGTATATCTAAACTAATGAGATCCGTCGTTGTACAACCGTCTTCAATATCTAGACTAACGAGATCCGTCTGTACAACCGTCTTCTATATCTAGACTAACGAGATCCGTCTGTACAACCGTCTTCTATATCTCGACTAACGAGATCCGCCTGTACAACCGTCTTCTATATCTAGACTAACGAGATCCCTCTGTACAACCGTCTTCTATATCTAGACTAACGAGATTCGTCTGTACAACCGTCTTCTATATCTAGACTAACGAGATACGTCGTTGGACAAACGTCTTCAATATCTAGACTAACGAGATCCGTCTGTACAACCGTCTTCTATATCTAGACTAACGAGATCCGTCTGTACAACCGTCTTCTATATCTAGACTAACGAGATACGTCGTTGGACAAACGTCTTCAATATCTAGACTAAGGAGATCCGCCTGTACAACCGTCTTCTATTTCTAGACTAACGAGATTCGTCTGTACAACCGTCTTCTATATCTCGACTAACGAGATCCGTCTGTACAACCGTCTTCTATATCTAGACTAACGAGATCCGTCTGTACAACCGTCTTGTATATCTAAACTAATGAGATCCGTCGTTGTACAACCGTCTTCTATATCTAGACTAACGAGATCCGTCTGTACAACCGTCTTCTATATCTAGACTAACGAGATCCGTCGTTGTACAACCGTCTTCTATTTCTAGACTAACGAGATCCGTCGTTGTACAACCGTCTTCTATATCTAGACTAACGAGATCCGTCTGTACAACCGTCTTCTATATCTAGACTAACGAGATCCGTCTGTACAAACGTCTTCAATATCTAGACTAACGAGATCCGTCTGTACAACCGTCTTCTATATCTAGACTAACGAGATCTCTCGTTGTACAACCATCTTCTATATCTAGACTAACGAGATCTCTCGTTATACAACCGTCTTCTATATCTAGACTAACGAGAACCGTCTGTACAACCGTCTTCTATATCTAGACTAACGAGATCCGTCTGTACAACCGTCTTCTATATCTAGACTAACGAGATCTCTCGTTATACAACCGTCTTCTATATCTAGACTAACGAGAACCGTCTGTACAACCGTCTTCTATATCTAGACTAACGAGATCCGTCGTTGTACAACCGTCTTCTATATCTAGACTAACGAGATCCGTCTGTACAACCGTCTTCTATATCTAGACTAACGAGATCTCTCGGTATACAACCGTCTTCTATATCTAGACTAACGAGATCCGTCTGTACAACCGTCTTCTATATCTAGACTAACGAGATCCGTCGTTGTACAACCGTCTTCTATATCTAGACTAACGAGATCCGTCTGTACAACCGTCTTCTATATCTAGACTAACGAGATCCGTCTGTACAACCGTCTTCTATATCTAGACTAACGAGATCCGTCTGTACAAACGTCTTCAATATCTAGACTAACGAGATCCGTCTGTACAACCGTCTTCTATATCTCGACTAACGAGATCCGCCTGTACAACCGTCTTCTATATCTAGACTAACGAGATCCGTCTGTACAACCGTCTTCTATATCTAGACTAACGAGATTCGTCTGTACAACCGTCTTCTATTTCTAGACTAACGAGATCCGTCGTTGTACAACCGTCTTCTATATCAAGACTAACGAGATCCGTCTGTACAACCGTCTTCTATATCTAGACTAACGAGATCCGTCTGTACAAACGTCTTCAATATCTAGACTAACGAGATCCGTCTGTACAACCGTCTTCTATATCTAGACTAACGAGATCTCTCGTTGTACAACCATCATCTATATCTAGACTAACGAGATCTCTCGTTATACAACCGTCTTCTATATCTAGACTAACGAGAACCGTCTGTACAACCGTCTTCTATATCTAGACTAACGAGATCTCTCGTTGTACAACCATCTTCTATATCTAGACTAACGAGATCTCTCGTTATACAACCGTCTTCTATATCTAGACTAACGAGAACCGTCTGTACAACCGTCTTCTATATCTAGACTAACGAGATACGTCGTTGGACAAACGTCTTCAATATCTAGACTAACGAGATCCGTCTGTACAACCGTCTTCTATATCTAGACTAACGAGATCCGTCTGTACAACCGTCTTCTATATCTCGACTAACGAGATCCGCCTGTACAACCGTCTTCTATATCTAGACTAACGAGATCCGTCTGTACAACCGTCTTCTATATCTAGACTAACGAGATTCGTCTGTACAACCGTCTTCTATATCTAGACTAACGAGATACGTCGTTGGACAAACGTCTTCAATATCTAGACTAACGAGATCCGTCTGTACAACCGTCTTCTATATCTAGACTAACGAGATCCGTCTGTACAACC
Organism: Andrena bicolor; assembly: GCA_960531205.1. NCBI lineage: Eukaryota > Metazoa > Arthropoda > Insecta > Hymenoptera > Andrenidae > Andrena > Andrena bicolor. The sequence goes on along the minus strand of CAUIJW010000271.1, from coordinate 1,839,261 downwards.
GTCTTCTATATCTAGACTAACGAGATCCGTCTGTACAACCGTCTTGTATATCTAGACTAACGAGATCCGTCGTTGTACAACCGTCTTCTATATCTAGACTAACGAGATCCGTCTGTACAACCGTCTTCTATATCTAGACTAACGAGATCCGTCGTTGTACACCCGTCTTCTATTTCTAGACTAACGAGATCCGTCATTGTACAACCGTCTTCTATATCTAGACTAACGAGATCCGTCTGTACAACCGTCTTCTATATCTAGACTAACGAGATCCGTCTGTACAAACGTCTTCAATATCTAGACTAACGAGATCCGTCTGTACAACCGTCTTCTATATCTAGACTAACGAGATCTCTCGTTGTACAACCATCTTCTATATCTAGACTAACGAGATCTCTCGTTATACAACCGTCTTCTATATCTAGACTAACGAGAACCGTCTGTACAACCGTCTTCTATATCTAGACTAACGAGATCCGTCTGTACAACCGTCTTCTATATCTAGACTAACGAGATCTCTCGTTATACAACCGTCTTCTATATCTAGACTAACGAGAACCGTCTGTACAACCGTCTTCTATATCTAGACTAACGAGATCCGTCGATGTACAACCGTCTTCTATATCTAGACTAACGAGATCCGTCTGTACAACCGTTTTCTATATCTAGACTAACGAGATCTCTCGTTATACAACCGTCTTCTATATCTAGACTAACGAGATCCGTCTGTACAACCGTTTTCTATATCTAGACTAACGAGATCTCTCGTTATACAACCGTCTTCTATATCTAGACTAACGAGATCCGTCTGTACAACCGTCTTCTATATCTAGACTAACGAGATCCGTCGTTGTACAACCGTCTTCTATATCTAGACTAACGAGATCCGTCTGTACAACCGTCTTCTATATCTAGACTAACGAGATCCGTCTGTACAAACGTCTTCAATATCTAGACTAACGAGATCCGTCTGTACAACCGTCTTCTATATCTAGACTAACGAGATCTCTCGTTGTACAACCATCTTCTATATCTAGACTAACGAGATCTCTCGTTATACAACCGTCTTCTATATCTAGACTAACGAGAACCGTCTGTACAACCGTCTTCTATATCTAGACTAACGAGATACGTCGTTGGACAAACGTCTTCAATATCTAGACTAACGAGATCCGTCTGTACAACCGTCTTCTATATCTAGACTAACGAGATCCGTCTGTACAACCGTCTTCTATATCTAGACTAACGAGATCCGTCGTTGTACAACCGTCTCCTATATCTAGACTAACGAGATCCGTCTGTACAACCGTCTTCTAAATCTAGACTAACGAGATCCATCTGTACAACCGTCTTCTATATCTAGACTAACGAGATCCGTCGTTGTACAACCGTCTTCTATATCTAGACTAACGAGATCCGTCTGTACAACCGTCTTCTATATCTAGACTAACGAGATCCGTCTGTACAAACGTCTTCAATATCTAGACTAACGAGATCCGTCTGTACAACCGTCTTCTATATCTAGACTAACGAGATCTCTCGTTGTACAACCATCTTCTATATCTAGACTAACGAGATCTCTCGTTATACAACCGTCTTCTATATCTAGACTAACGAGAACCGTCTGTACAACCGTCTTCTATATCTAGACTAACGAGATACGTCGTTGGACAAACGTCTTCAATATCTAGACTAACGAGATCCGTCTGTACAACCGTCTTCTATATCTAGACTAACGAGATCCGTCTGTACAACCGTCTTCTATATCTCGACTAACGAGATCCGCCTGTACAACCGTCTTCTATATCTAGACTAACGAGATCCGTCTGTACAACCGTCTTCTATATCTAGACTAACGAGACCCGTCTGTACAACCGTCTTCTATATCTAGACTAACGAGATACGTCGTTGGACAAACGTCTTCAATATCTAGACTAACGAGATCCGCCTGTACAACCGTCTTCTATTTCTAGACTAACGAGATCCGTCTGTACAACCGTCTTCTATATCTCGACTAACGAGATCCGTCTGTACAACCGTCTTCTATATCTAGACTAACGAGATCCGTCAGTACAACCGTCTTGTATATCTAGACTAACGAGATCCGTCGTTGTACAACCGTCTTCAATATCTAGACTAACGAGATCCGCCTGTACAACCGTCTTCTATTTCTAGACTAACGAGATCCGTCTGTACAACCGTCTTCTATATCTCGACTAACGAGATCCGTCTGTACAACCGTCTTCTATATCTAGACTAACGAGATACGTCGTTGGACAAACGTCTTCAATATCTAGACTAACGAGATCCGTCTGTACAACCGTCTTCTATATCTAGATTAACGAGATCCGTCTGTACAACCGTCTTCTATATCTAGACTAACGAGATACGTCGTTGGACAAACGTCTTCAATATCTAGACTAACGAGATCCGCCTGTACAACCGTCTTCTATTTCTAGACTAACGAGATCCGTCTGTACAACCGTCTTCTATATCTCGACTAACGAGATCCGTCTGTACAACCGTCTTCTATATCTAGACTAACGAGATCCGTCGTTGTACAACCGTCTTCTATATCTAGACTAACGAGATCCGTCTGTACAACCGTCTTCTATATCTAGACTAACGGGATCCGTCTGTACAACCGTCTTCTATATCTAGACTAACGAGATCCGTCTGTACAACCGTCTTCTATATCTAGACTAACGAGATCCGTCTGTACAACCGTCTTCTAAATCTAGACTAACGAGATCCGTCTGTACAACCGTTTTCTATATCTAGACTAACGAGATCTCTCGTTATACAACCGTCTTCTATATCTAGACTAACGAGATCCGTCTGTACAACCGTCTTCTATATCTAGACTAACGAGATCCGTCGTTGTACAACCGTCTTCTATATCTAGACTAACGAGATCCGTCTGTACAACCGTCTTCTATATCTAGACTAACGAGATCCGTCTGTACAAACGTCTTCAATATCTAGACTAACGAGATCCGTCTGTACAACCGTCTTCTATATCTAGACTAACGAGATCTCTCGTTGTACAACCATCTTCTATATCTAGACTAACGAGATCTCTCGTTATACAACCGTCTTCTATATCTAGACTAACGAGAACCGTCTGTACAACCGTCTTCTATATCTAGACTAACGAGATACGTCGTTGGACAAACGTCTTCAATGTCTAGACTAACGAGATCCGTCTGTACAACCGTCTTCTATATCTAGACTAACGAGAACCGTCTGTACAACCGTCTTCTATATCTAGACTAACGAGATCCGTCTGTACAACCGTCTTCTAAATCTAGACTAACGAGATCCGTCTGTACAACCGTTTTCTATATCTAGACTAACGAGATCTCTCGTTATACAACCGTCTTCTATATCTAGACTAACGAGATCCGTCTGTACAACCGTCTTGTATATGTAGACTAACGAGATCCGTCGTTGTACAACCGTCTTCTATATCTAGACTAACGAGATCCGTCTGTACAACCGTCTTCTATATCTAGACTAACGAGATCCGTCTGTACAACCGTCTTCTATATCTAGACTAACGAGATCCGTCTGTACAAACGTCTTCAATATCTAGACTAACGAGATCCGTCTGTACAACCGTCTTCTATATCTAGACTAACGAGATCTCTCGTTGTACAACCATCTTCTATATCTAGACTAACGAGATCTCTCGTTATACAACCGTCTTCTATATCTAGACTAACGAGAACCGTCTGTACAACCGTCTTCTATATCTAGACTAACGAGATACGTCGTTGGACAAACGTCTTCAATATCTAGACTAACGAGATCCGTCTGTACAACCGTCTTCTATATCTAGACTAACGAGATCCGTCTGTACAACCGTCTTCTATATCTCGACTAACGAGATCCGCCTGTACAACCGTCTTCTATATCTAGACTAACGAGATCCGTCTGTACAACCGTCTTCTATATCTAGACTAACGAGACCCGTCTGTACAACCGTCTTCTATATCTAGACTAACGAGATACGTCGTTGGACAAACGTCTTCAATATCTAGACTAACGAGATCCGCCTGTACAACCGTCTTCTATTTCTAGACTAACGAGATCCGTCTGTACAACCGTCTTCTATATCTCGACTAACGAGATCCGTCTGTACAACCGTCTTCTATATCTAGACTAACGAGATCCGTCAGTACAACCGTCTTGTATATCTAGACTAACGAGATCCGTCGTTGTACAACCGTCTTCAATATCTAGACTAACGAGATCCGCCTGTACAACCGTCTTCTATTTCTAGACTAACGAGATCCGTCTGTACAACCGTCTTCTATATCTCGACTAACGAGATCCGTCTGTACAACCGTCTTCTATATCTAGACTAACGAGATACGTCGTTGGACAAACGTCTTCAATATCTAGACTAACGAGATCCGTCTGTACAACCGTCTTCTATATCTAGATTAACGAGATCCGTCTGTACAACCGTCTTCTATATCTAGACTAACGAGATACGTCGTTGGACAAACGTCTTCAATATCTAGACTAACGAGATCCGCCTGTACAACCGTCTTCTATTTCTAGACTAACGAGATCCGTCTGTACAACCGTCTTCTATATCTCGACTAACGAGATCCGTCTGTACAACCGTCTTCTATATCTAGACTAACGAGATCCGTCGTTGTACAACCGTCTTCTATATCTAGACTAACGAGATCCGTCTGTACAACCGTCTTCTATATCTAGACTAACGGGATCCGTCTGTACAACCGTCTTCTATATCTAGACTAACGAGATCCGTCTGTACAACCGTCTTCTATATCTAGACTAACGAGATCCGTCTGTACAACCGTCTTCTATATCTAGACTAACGAGATCCGTCGTTGTACAACCGTCTCCTATATCTAGACTAACGAGATCCGTCTGTACAACCGTCTTCTAAATCTAGACTAACGAGATCCGTCTGTACAACCGTCTTCAATATCTAGACTAACGAGATCCATCTGTACAACCGTCTTCTATATCTAGACTAACGAGATCCGTCTGTAAAACCGTCTTCTATATCTAGACTAACGAAATCCGTTGTTGTACAACCCTCTTCTATATCTAGACTAACGAGATACGTCGTTGGACTAACGTCTTCAATATCTAGACTAACGAGATCCGTCTGTACAACCGTCTTCTATATCTAGACTAACGAGATACGTCGTTGGACAAACGTCTTCAATATCTAGACTAACGAGATCCGCCTGTACAACCGTCTGCTATTTCTAGACCAACGAGATCCGTCTGTACAACCGTCTTCTATATCTCGACTAACGAGATCCGTCTGTACAACCGTCTTCTATATCTAGACTAACGAGATCCGTCTGTACAACCGTCTTGTATATCTAGACTAACGAGATCCGTCGTTGTACAACCGTCTTCTATATCTAGACTAACGAGATCCGTCTGTACAACCGTCTTCTATATCTAGACTAACGAGATCCGTCGTTGTACAACCGTCTTCTATTTCTAGACTAACGAGATCCGTCGTTGTACAACTGTCTTCTATATCTAGACTAACGAGATCCGTCTGTACAACCGTCTTGTATATGTAGACTAACGAGATCCGTCGTTGTACAACCGTCTTCTATATCTAGACTAACGAGATCCGTCTGTACAACCGTCTTCTATATCTAGACTAACGAGATCCGTCTGTACAACCGTCTTCTATATCTAGACTAACGAGATCCGTCTGTACAAACGTCTTCAATATCTAGACTAACGAGATCCGTCTGTACAACCGTCTTCTATATCTAGACTAACGAGATCTCTCGTTGTACAACCATCTTCTATATCTAGACTAACGAGATCTCTCGTTATACAACCGTCTTCTATATCTAGACTAACGAGAACCGTCTGTACAACCGTCTTCTATATCTAGACTAACGAGATACGTCGTTGGACAAACGTCTTCAATATCTAGACTAACGAGATCCGTCTGTACAACCGTCTTCTATATCTAGACTAACGAGATACGTCGTTGGACAAACGTCTTCTATTTCTAGACTAACGAGATCCGTCGTTGTACAACCGTCTTCTATATCTAGACTAACGAGATCCGTCTGTACAACCGTCTTCTATATCTAGACTAACGAGATCCGTCTGTACAAACGTCTTCAATATCTAGACTAACGAGATCCGTCTGTACAACCGTCTTCTATATCTAGACTAACGAGATCTCTCGTTGTACAACCATCTTCTATATCTAGACTAACGAGATCTCTCGTTATACAACCGTCTTCTATATCTAGACTAACGAGAACCGTCTGTACAACCGTCTTCTATATCTAGACTAACGAGATCCGTCTGTACAACCGTCTTCTATATCTAGACTAACGAGATCTCTCGTTATACAACCGTCTTCTATATCTAGACTAACGAGAACCGTCTGTACAACCGTCTTCTATATCTAGACTAACGAGATCCGTCTGTACAACCGTCTTCTATATCTAGACTAACGGGATCCGTCTGTACAACCGTCTTCTATATCTAGACTAACGAGATCCGTCTGTACAACCGTCTTCTATATGTAGACTAACGAGATACGTCGTTGGACAAACGTCTTCAATATCTAGACTAACGAGATCCGCCTGTACAACCGTCTTCTATTTCTAGACTAACGAGATCCGTCTGTACAACCGTCTTCTATATCTCGACTAACGAGATCCGTCTGTACAACCGTCTTCTGTTTCTAGACTAACGAGATCCGTCTGTACAACCGTCTTGTATATCTAGACTAACGAGATCCGTCGTTGTACAACCGTCTTCTATATCTAGACTAACGAGATCCGTCTGTACAACCGTCTTCTATATCTAGAGTAACGAGATCCGTCGTTGTACAACCGTCTTCTATATCTAGACTAACGAGATCCGTCGTTGTACAACCGTCTTCTATATCTAGACTAACGAGATCCGTCTGTACAACCGTCTTCTATATCTAGACTAACGAGATCCGTCTGTACAACCGTCTTGTATATCTAGACTAACGAGATCCGTCGTTGTACAACCGTCTTCTATATCTAGACTAACGAGATCCGTCGTTGTACAACCGTCTTCTATATCTAGACTAACGAGATCCGTCTGTACAACCGTCTTCTATATCTAGACTAACGAGATCCGTCTGTACAACCGTCTTCTATATCTAGACTAACGAGATCCGTCGTTGTACAACCGTCTCCTATATCTAGACTAACGAGATCCGTCTGTACAACCCTCTTCTAAATCTAGACTAACGAGATCCGTCTGTACAACCGTCTTCAATATCTAGACTAACGAGATCCATCTGTACAACCGTCTTCTATATCTAGACTAACGAGATCCGTCTGTAAAACCGTCTTCTATATCTAGACTAACGAAATCCGTTGTTGTACAACCCTCTTCTATATCTAGACTAACGAGATACGTCGTTGGACTAACGTCTTCAATATCTAGACTAACGAGATCCGTCTGTACAACCGTCTTCTATATCTAGACTAACGAGATACGTCGTTGGACAAACGTCTTCAATATCTAGACTAACGAGATCCGCCTGTACAACCGTCTTCTATTTCTAGACTAACGAGATCCGTCTGTACAACCGTCTTCTATATCTCGACTAACGAGATCCGTCTGTACAACCGTCTTCTATATCTAGACTAACGAGATCCGTCGTTGTACAACCGTCTTCTATTTCTAGACTAACGAGATCCGTCGTTGTACAACTGTCTTCTATATCTAGACTAACGAGATCCGTCTGTACAACCGTCTTGTATATCTAGACTAACGAGATCCGTCGTTGTACAACCGTCTTCTATATCTAGACTAACGAGATCCGTCTGTACAACCGTCTTCTATATCTAGACTAACGAGATCCGTCGTTGTACAACCGTCTTCTATATCTAGACTAACGAGATCCGTCTGTACAACCGTTTTCTATATCTAGACTAACGAGATCTCTCGTTATACAACCGTCTTCTATATCTAGACTAACGAGATCCGTCTGTACAACCGTCTTCTATATCTAGACTAACGAGATCCGTCGTTGTACAACCGTCTTCTATATCTAGACTAACGAGATCCGTCTGTACAACCGTCTTCTATATCTAGACTAACGAGATCCGTCTGTACAAACGTCTTCAATATCTAGACTAACGAGATCCGTCTGTACAACCGTCTTCTATATCTAGACTAACGAGATCTCTCGTTGTACAACCATCTTCTATATCTAGACTAACGAGATCTCTCGTTATACAACCGTCTTCTATATCTAGACTAACGAGAACCGTCTGTACAACCGTCTTCTATATCTAGACTAACGAGATACGTCGTTGGACAAACGTCTTCAATATCTAGACTAACGAGATCCGTCTGTACAACCGTCTTCTATATCTAGACTAACGAGATACGTCGTTGGACAAACGTCTTCTATTTCTAGACTAACGAGATCCGTCGTTGTACAACCGTCTTCTATATCTAGACTAACGAGATCCGTCTGTACAACCGTCTTCTATATCTAGACTAACGAGATCCGTCTGTACAAACGTCTTCAATATCTAGACTAACGAGATCCGTCTGTACAACCGTCTTCTATATCTAGACTAACGAGATCTCTCGTTGTACAACCATCTTCTATATCTAGACTAACGAGATCTCTCGTTATACAACCGTCTTCTATATCTAGACTAACGAGAACCGTCTGTACAACCGTCTTCTATATCTAGACTAACGAGATCCGTCAGTACAACCGTCTTCTATATCTAGACTAACGAGATCTCTCGTTATACAACCGTCTTCTATATCTAGACTAACGAGAACCGTCTGTACAACCGTCTTCTATATCTAGACTAACGAGATCCGTCGTTGTACAACCGTCTTCTATATCTAGACTAACGAGATCCGTCTGTACAACCGTCTTCTATATCTAGACTAACGAGATCCGTCTGTACAAACGTCTTCAATATCTAGACTAACGAGATCCGTCTGTACAACCGTCTTCTATATCTAGACTAACGAGATCTCTCGTTGTACAACCATCTTCTACATCTAGACTAACGAGATCTCTCGTTATACAACCGTCTTCTATATCTAGACTAACGAGATCCGTCTGTACAACCGTCTTCTATATCTAGACTAACGAGATCCGTCGATGTACAACCGTCTTCTATATCTAGACTAACGAGATCCGTCTGTACAACCGTTTTCTATATCTAGACTAACGAGATCTCTCGTTATACAACCGTCTTCTATATCTAGACTAACGAGATCCGTCTGTACAACCGTTTTCTATATCTAGACTAACGAGATCTCTCGATATACAACCGTCTTCTATATCTAGACTAACGAGATCCGTCTGTACAACCGTCTTCTATATCTAGACTAACGAGATCCGTCGTTGTACAACCGTCTTCTATATCTAGACTAACGAGATCCGTCTGTACAACCGTCTTCTATATCTAGACTAACGAGATCCGTCTGTACAAACGTCTTCAATATCTAGACTAACGAGATCCGTCTGTACAACCGTCTTCTATATCTAGACTAACGAGATCTCTCGTTGTACAACCATCTTCTATATCTAGACTAACGAGATGTCTCGTTATACAACCGTCTTCTATATCTAGACTAACGAGAACCGTCTGTACAACCGTCTTCTATATCTAGACTAACGAGATACGTCGTTGGACAAACGTCTTCAATATCTAGACTAACGAGATCCGTCTGTACAACCGTCTTCTATATCTAGACTAACGAGATCCGTCTGTACAACCGTCTTCTATATCTCGACTAACGAGATCCGCCTGTACAACCGTCTTCTATATCTAGACTAACGAGATCCGTCTGTACAACCGTCTTCTATATCTAGACTAACGAGATCTCTCGTTGTACAACCATCTTCTATATCTAGACTAACGAGATCTCTCGTTATACAACCGTCTTCTATATCTAGACTAACGAGAACCGTCTGTACAACCGTCTTCTATATCTAGACTAACGAGATACGTCGTTGGACAAACGTCTTCAATATCTAGACTAACGAGATCCGTCTGTACAACCGTCTTCTATATCTAGACTAACGAGATACGTCGTTGGACAAACGTCTTCTATTTCTAGACTAACGAGATCCGTCGTTGTACAACCGTCTTCTATATCTAGACTAACGAGATCCGTCTGTACAAGCGTCTTCTATATCTAGACTAACGAGATCCGTCTGTACAAACGTCTTCAATATCTAGACTAACGAGATCCGTCTGTACAACCGTCTTCTATATCTAGACTAACGAGATCTCTCGTTGTACAACCATCTTCTATATCTAGACTAACGAGATCTCTCGTTATACAACCGTCTTCTATATCTAGACTAACGAGAACCGTCTGTACAACCGTCTTCTATATCTAGACTAACGAGATCCGTCTGTACAACCGTCTTCTATATCTAGACTAACGAGATCTCTCGTTATACAACCGTCTTCTATATCTAGACTAACGAGAACCGTCTGTACAACCGTCTTCTATATCTAGACTAACGAGATCCGTCTGTACAACCGTCTTCTATATCTAGACTAACGGGATCCGTCTGTACAACCGTCTTCTATATCTAGACTAAGGAGATCCGTCTGTACAACCGTCTTCTATATGTAGACTAACGAGATACGTCGTTGGACAAACGTCTTCAATATCTAGACTAACGAGATCCGCCTGTACAACCGTCTTCTATTTCTAGACTAACGAGATCCGTCTGTACAACCGTCTTCTATATCTCGACTAACGAGATCCGTCTGTACAACCGTCTTCTGTATCTAGACTAACGAGATCCGTCTGTACAACCGTCTTGTATATCTAGACTAACGAGATCCGTCGTTGTACAACCGTCTTCTATATCTAGACTAACGAGATCCGTCTGTACAACCGTCTTCTATATCTAGACTAACGAGATCCGTCGTTGTACAACCGTCTTCTATATCTAGACTAACGAGATCCGTCTGTACAACCGTCTTCTATATCTAGACTAACGAGATCCGTCTGTAAAACCGTCTTCTATATCTAGACTAACGAAATCCGTTGTTGTACAACCCTCTTCTATATCTAGACTAACGAGATACGTCGTTGGACTAACGTCTTCAATATCTAGACTAACGAGATCCATCTGTACAACCGTCTTCTATATCTCGACTAACGAGATCCGTCTGTACAACCGTCTTCTATATCTAGACTAACGAGATCCGTCTGTACAACCGTCTTCTATATCTAGACTAACGGGTTCCGTCTGTACAACCGTCTTCTATATCTAGACTAACGAGATCCGTCTGTACAACCGTCTTCTATATCTAGACTAACGAGATCCGTCTGTACAACCGTCTTCTAAATCTAGACTAACGAGATCCGTCTGTACAACCGTTTTCTATATCTAGACTAACGAGATCTCTCGTTATACAACCGTCTTCTATATCTAGACTAACGAGATCCGTCTGTACAACCGTCTTGTATATGTAGACTAACGAGATCCGTCGTTGTACAACCGTCTTCTATATCTAGACTAACGAGATCCGTCTGTACAACCGTCTTCTATATCTAGACTAACGAGATCCGTCTGTACAACCGTCTTCTATATCTAGACTAACGAGATCCGTCTGTACAAACGTCTTCAATATCTAGACTAACGAGATCCGTCTGTACAACCGTCTTCTATATCTAGACTAACGAGATCTCTCGTTGTACAACCATCTTCTATATCTAGACTAACGAGATCTCTCGTTATACAACCGTCTTCTATATCTAGACTAACGAGAACCGTCTGTACAACCGTCTTCTATATCTAGACTAACGAGATACGTCGTTGGACAAACGTCTTCAATATCTAGACTAACGAGATCCGTCTGTACAACCGTCTTCTATATCTAGACTAACGAGATCCGTCTGTACAACCGTCTTCTATATCTCGACTAACGAGATCCGCCTGTACAACCGTCTTCTATATCTAGACTAACGAGATCCGTCTGTACAACCGTCTTCTATATCTAGACTAACGAGACCCGTCTGTACAACCGTCTTCTATATCTAGACTAACGAGATACGTCGTTGGACAAACGTCTTCAATATCTAGACTAACGAGATCCGCCTGTACAACCGTCTTCTATTTCTAGACTAACGAGATCCGTCTGTACAACCGTCTTCTATATCTCGACTAACGAGATCCGTCTGTACAACCGTCTTCTATATCTAGACTAACGAGATCCGTCAGTACAACCGTCTTGTATATCTAGACTAACGAGATCCGTCGTTGTACAACCGTCTTCAATATCTAGACTAACGAGATCCGCCTGTACAACCGTCTTCTATTTCTAGACTAACGAGATCCGTCTGTACAACCGTCTTCTATATCTCGACTAACGAGATCCGTCTGTACAACCGTCTTCTATATCTAGACTAACGAGATACGTCGTTGGACAAACGTCTTCAATATCTAGACTAACGAGATCCGTCTGTACAACCGTCTTCTATATCTAGATTAACGAGATCCGTCTGTACAACCGTCTTCTATATCTAGACTAACGAGATACGTCGTTGGACAAACGTCTTCAATATCTAGACTAACGAGATCCGCCTGTACAACCGTCTTCTATTTCTAGACTAACGAGATCCGTCTGTACAACCGTCTTCTATATCTCGACTAACGAGATCCGTCTGTACAACCGTCTTCTATATCTAGACTAACGAGATCCGTCGTTGTACAACCGTCTTCTATATCTAGACTAACGAGATCCGTCTGTACAACCGTCTTCTATATCTAGACTAACGGGATCCGTCTGTACAACCGTCTTCTATATCTAGACTAACGAGATCCGTCTGTACAACCGTCTTCTATATCTAGACTAACGAGATCCGTCTGTACAACCGTCTTCTATATCTAGACTAACGAGATCCGTCGTTGTACAACCGTCTCCTATATCTAGACTAACGAGATCCGTCTGTACAACCGTCTTCTAAATCTAGACTAACGAGATCCGTCTGTACAACCGTCTTCAATATCTAGACTAACGAGATCCATCTGTACAACCGTCTTCTATATCTAGACTAACGAGATCCGTCTGTAAAACCGTCTTCTATATCTAGACTAACGAAATCCGTTGTTGTACAACCCTCTTCTATATCTAGACTAACGAGATACGTCGTTGGACTAACGTCTTCAATATCTAGACTAACGAGATCCGTCTGTACAACCGTCTGCTATTTCTAGACCAACGAGATCCGTCTGTACAACCGTCTTCTATATCTCGACTAACGAGATCCGTCTGTACAACCGTCTTCTATATCTAGACTAACGAGATCCGTCTGTACAACCGTCTTGTATATCTAGACTAACGAGATCCGTCGTTGTACAACCGTCTTCTATATCTAGACTAACGAGATCCGTCTGTACAACCGTCTTCTATATCTAGACTAACGAGATCCGTCGTTGTACAACCGTCTTCTATTTCTAGACTAACGAGATCCGTCGTTGTACAACTGTCTTCTATATCTAGACTAACGAGATCCGTCTGTACAACCGTCTTGTATATGTAGACTAACGAGATCCGTCGTTGTACAACCGTCTTCTATATCTAGACTAACGAGATCCGTCTGTACAACCGTCTTCTATATCTAGACTAACGAGATCCGTCGTTGTACAACCGTCTTCTATATCTAGACTAACGAGATCCGTCTGTACAACCGTCTTGTATATGTAGACTAACGAGATCCGTCGTTGTACAACCGTCTTCTATATCTAGACTAACGAGATCCGTCTGTACAACCGTCTTCTATATCTAGACTAACGAGATCCGTCTGTACAACCGTCTTCTATATCTAGACTAACGAGATCCGTCTGTACAAACGTCTTCAATATCTAGACTAACGAGATCCGTCTGTACAACCGTCTTCTATATCTAGACTAACGAGATCTCTCGTTGTACAACCATCTTCTATATCTAGACTAACGAGATCTCTCGTTATACAACCGTCTTCTATATCTAGACTAACGAGAACCGTCTGTACAACCGTCTTCTATATCTAGACTAACGAGATACGTCGTTGGACAAACGTCTTCAATATCTAGACTAACGAGATCCGTCTGTACAACCGTCTTCTATATCTAGACTAACGAGATACGTCGTTGGACAAACGTCTTCTATTTCTAGACTAACGAGATCCGTCGTTGTACAACCGTCTTCTATATCTAGACTAACGAGATCCGTCTGTACAACCGTCTTCTATATCTAGACTAACGAGATCCGTCTGTACAAACGTCTTCAATATCTAGACTAACGAGATCCGTCTGTACAACCGTCTTCTATATCTAGACTAACGAGATCTCTCGTTGTACAACCATCTTCTATATCTAGACTAACGAGATCTCTCGTTATACAACCGTCTTCTATATCTAGACTAACGAGAACCGTCTGTACAACCGTCTTCTATATCTAGACTAACGAGATCCGTCTGTACAACCGTCTTCTATATCTAGACTAACGAGATCCGTCTGTACAACCGTCTTCTATATCTAGACTAACGAGATCCGTCGTTGTACAACCGTCTCCTATATCTAGACTAACGAGATCCGTCTGTACAACCGTCTTCTAAATCTAGACTAACGAGATCCGTCTGTACAACCGTCTTCAATATCTAGACTAACGAGATCCATCTGTACAACCGTCTTCTATATCTAGACTAACGAGATCCGTCTGTAAAACCGTCTTCTATATCTAGACTAACGAAATCCGTTGTTGTACAACCCTCTTCTATATCTAGACTAACGAGATACGTCGTTGGACTAACGTCTTCAATATCTAGACTAACGAGATCCGTCTGTACAACCGTCTTCTATATCTAGACTAACGAGATACGTCGTTGGACAAACGTCTTCAATATCTAGACTAACGAGATCCGCCTGTACAACCGTCTGCTATTTCTAGACCAACGAGATCCGTCTGTACAACCGTCTTCTATATCTCGACTAACGAGATCTCTCGTTATACAACCGTCTTCTATATCTAGACTAACGAGATCCGTCTGTACAACCGTCTTGTATATCTAGACTAACGAGATCCGTCGTTGTACAACCGTCTTCTATATCTAGACTAACGAGATCCGTCTGTACAACCGTCTTCTATATCTAGACTAACGAGATCCGTCGTTGTACAACCGTCTTCTATTTCTAGACTAACGAGATCCGTCGTTGTACAACTGTCTTCTATATCTAGACTAACGAGATCCGTCTGTACAACCGTCTTGTATATGTAGACTAACGAGATCCGTCGTTGTACAACCGTCTTCTATATCTAGACTAACGAGATCCGTCTGTACAACCGTCTTCTATATCTAGACTAACGAGATCCGTCGTTGTACAACCGTCTTCTATATCTAGACTAACGAGATCCGTCTGTACAACCGTCTTGTATATGTAGACTAACGAGATCCGTCGTTGTACAACCGTCTTCTATATCTAGACTAACGAGATCCGTCTGTACAACCGTCTTCTATATCTAGACTAACGAGATCCGTCTGTACAACCGTCTTCTATATCTAGACTAACGAGATCCGTCTGTACAAACGTCTTCAATATCTAGACTAACGAGATCCGTCTGTACAACCGTCTTCTATATCTAGACTAACGAGATCTCTCGTTGTACAACCATCTTCTATATCTAGACTAACGAGATCTCTCGTTATACAACCGTCTTCTATATCTAGACTAACGAGAACCGTCTGTACAACCGTCTTCTATATCTAGAATAACGAGATACGTCGTTGGACAAACGTCTTCAATATCTAGACTAACGAGATCCGTCTGTACAACCGTCTTCTATATCTAGACTAACGAGATACGTCGTTGGACAAACGTCTTCTATTTCTAGACTAACGAGATCCGTCGTTGTACAACCGTCTTCTATATCTAGACTAACGAGATCCGTCTGTACAACCGTCTTCTATATCTAGACTAACGAGATCCGTCTGTACAAACGTCTTCAATATCTAGACTAACGAGATCCGTCTGTACAACCGTCTTCTATATCTAGACTAACGAGATCTCTCGTTGTACAACCATCTTCTATATCTAGACTAACGAGATCTCTCGTTATACAACCGTCTTCTATATCTAGACTAACGAGAACCGTCTGTACAACCGTCTTCTATATCTAGACTAACGAGATCCGTCTGTACAACCGTCTTCTATATCTAGACTAACGAGATCTCTCGTTATACAACCGTCTTCTATATCTAGACTAACGAGAACCGTCTGTACAACCGTCTTCTATATCTAGACTAACGAGATCCGTCTGTACAACCGTCTTCTATATCTAGACTAACGGGATCCGTCTGTACAACCGTCTTCTATATCTAGACTAACGAGATCCGTCTGTACAACCGTCTTCTATATGTAGACTAACGAGATACGTCGTTGGACAAACGTCTTCAATATCTAGACTAACGAGATCCGCCTGTACAACCGTCTTCTATTTCTAGACTAACGAGATCCGTCTGTACAACCGTCTTCTATATCTCGACTAACGAGATCCGTCTGTACAACCGTCTTCTGTATCTAGACTAACGAGATCCGTCTGTACAACCGTCTTGTATATCTAGACTAACGAGATACGTCGTTGGACAAACGTCTTCAATATCTAGACTAACGAGATCCGTCTGTACAACCGTCTTCTATATCTAGATTAACGAGATCCGTCTGTACAACCGTCTTCTATATCTAGACTAACGAGATACGTCGTTGGACAAACGTCTTCAATATCTAGACTAACGAGATCCGCCTGTACAACCGTCTTCTATTTCTAGACTAACGAGATCCGTCTGTACAACCGTCTTCTATATCTAGACTAACGAGATCCGTCTGTACAACCGTCTTCTATATCTCGACTAACGAGATCCGCCTGTACAACCGTCTTCTATATCTAGACTAACGAGATCCGTCTGTACAACCGTCTTCTATATCTAGACTAACGAGACCCGTCTGTACAACCGTCTTCTATATCTAGACTAACGAGATACGTCGTTGGACAAACGTCTTCAATATCTAGACTAACGAGATCCGCCTGTACAACCGTCTTCTATTTCTAGACTAACGAGATCCGTCTGTACAACCGTCTTCTATATCTCGACTAACGAGATCCGTCTGTACAACCGTCTTCTATATCTAGACTAACGAGATCCGTCAGTACAACCGTCTTGTATATCTAGACTAACGAGATCCGTCGTTGTACAACCGTCTTCAATATCTAGACTAACGAGATCCGCCTGTACAACCGTCTTCTATTTCTAGACTAACGAGATCCGTCTGTACAACCGTCTTCTATATCTCGACTAACGAGATCCGTCTGTACAACCGTCTTCTATATCTAGACTAACGAGATACGTCGTTGGACAAACGTCTTCAATATCTAGACTAACGAGATCCGTCTGTACAACCGTCTTCTATATCTAGATTAACGAGATCCGTCTGTACAACCGTCTTCTATATCTAGACTAACGAGATACGTCGTTGGACAAACGTCTTCAATATCTAGACTAACGAGATCCGCCTGTACAACCGTCTTCTATTTCTAGACTAACGAGATCCGTCTGTACAACCGTCTTCTATATCTCGACTAACGAGATCCGTCTGTACAACCGTCTTCTATATCTAGACTAACGAGATCCGTCGTTGTACAACCGTCTTCTATATCTAGACTAACGAGATCCGTCTGTACAACCGTCTTCTATATCTAGACTAACGGGATCCGTCTGTACAACCGTCTTCTATATCTAGACTAACGAGATCCGTCTGTACAACCGTCTTCTATATCTAGACTAACGAGATCCGTCTGTACAACCGTCTTCTATATCTAGACTAACGAGATCCGTCGTTGTACAACCGTCTCCTATATCTAGACTAACGAGATCCGTCTGTACAACCGTCTTCTAAATCTAGACTAACGAGATCCGTCTGTACAACCGTCTTCAATATCTAGACTAACGAGATCCATCTGTACAACCGTCTTCTATATCTAGACTAACGAGATCCGTCTGTAAAACCGTCTTCTATATCTAGACTAACGAAATCCGTTGTTGTACAACCCTCTTCTATATCTAGACTAACGAGATACGTCGTTGGACTAACGTCTTCAATATCTAGACTAACGAGATCCGTCTGTACAACCGTCTGCTATTTCTAGACCAACGAGATCCGTCTGTACAACCGTCTTCTATATCTCGACTAACGAGATCCGTCTGTACAACCGTCTTCTATATCTAGACTAACGAGATCCGTCTGTACAACCGTCTTGTATATCTAGACTAACGAGATCCGTCGTTGTACAACCGTCTTCTATATCTAGACTAACGAGATCCGTCTGTACAACCGTCTTCTATATCTAGACTAACGAGATCCGTCGTTGTACAACCGTCTTCTATTTCTAGACTAACGAGATCCGTCGTTGTACAACTGTCTTCTATATCTAGACTAACGAGATCCGTCTGTACAACCGTCTTGTATATGTAGACTAACGAGATCCGTCGTTGTACAACCGTCTTCTATATCTAGACTAACGAGATCCGTCTGTACAACCGTCTTCTATATCTAGACTAACGAGATCCGTCGTTGTACAACCGTCTTCTATATCTAGACTAACGAGATCCGTCTGTACAACCGTCTTGTATATGTAGACTAACGAGATCCGTCGTTGTACAACCGTCTTCTATATCTAGACTAACGAGATCCGTCTGTACAACCGTCTTCTATATCTAGACTAACGAGATCCGTCTGTACAACCGTCTTCTATATCTAGACTAACGAGATCCGTCTGTACAAACGTCTTCAATATCTAGACTAACGAGATCCGTCTGTACAACCGTCTTCTATATCTAGACTAACGAGATCTCTCGTTGTACAACCATCTTCTATATCTAGACTAACGAGATCTCTCGTTATACAACCGTCTTCTATATCTAGACTAACGAGAACCGTCTGTACAACCGTCTTCTATATCTAGACTAACGAGATACGTCGTTGGACAAACGTCTTCAATATCTAGACTAACGAGATCCGTCTGTACAACCGTCTTCTATATCTAGACTAACGAGATACGTCGTTGGACAAACGTCTTCTATTTCTAGACTAACGAGATCCGTCGTTGTACAACCGTCTTCTATATCTAGACTAACGAGATCCGTCTGTACAACCGTCTTCTATATCTAGACTAACGAGATCCGTCTGTACAAACGTCTTCAATATCTAGACTAACGAGATCCGTCTGTACAACCGTCTTCTATATCTAGACTAACGAGATCTCTCGTTGTACAACCATCTTCTATATCTAGACTAACGAGATCTCTCGTTATACAACCGTCTTCTATATCTAGACTAACGAGAACCGTCTGTACAACCGTCTTCTATATCTAGACTAACGAGATCCGTCTGTACAACCGTCTTCTATATCTAGACTAACGAGATCCGTCTGTACAACCGTCTTCTATATCTAGACTAACGAGATCCGTCGTTGTACAACCGTCTCCTATATCTAGACTAACGAGATCCGTCTGTACAACCGTCTTCTAAATCTAGACTAACGAGATCCGTCTGTACAACCGTCTTCAATATCTAGACTAACGAGATCCATCTGTACAACCGTCTTCTATATCTAGACTAACGAGATCCGTCTGTAAAACCGTCTTCTATATCTAGACTAACGAAATCCGTTGTTGTACAACCCTCTTCTATATCTAGACTAACGAGATACGTCGTTGGACTAACGTCTTCAATATCTAGACTAACGAGATCCGTCTGTACAACCGTCTTCTATATCTAGACTAACGAGATACGTCGTTGGACAAACGTCTTCAATATCTAGACTAACGAGATCCGCCTGTACAACCGTCTGCTATTTCTAGACCAACGAGATCCGTCTGTACAACCGTCTTCTATATCTCGACTAACGAGATCTCTCGTTATACAACCGTCTTCTATATCTAGACTAACGAGATCCGTCTGTACAACCGTCTTGTATATCTAGACTAACGAGATCCGTCGTTGTACAACCGTCTTCTATATCTAGACTAACGAGATCCGTCTGTACAACCGTCTTCTATATCTAGACTAACGAGATCCGTCGTTGTACAACCGTCTTCTATTTCTAGACTAACGAGATCCGTCGTTGTACAACTGTCTTCTATATCTAGACTAACGAGATCCGTCTGTACAACCGTCTTGTATATGTAGACTAACGAGATCCGTCGTTGTACAACCGTCTTCTATATCTAGACTAACGAGATCCGTCTGTACAACCGTCTTCTATATCTAGACTAACGAGATCCGTCGTTGTACAACCGTCTTCTATATCTATACTAACGAGATCCGTCTGTACAACCGTCTTGTATATGTAGACTAACGAGATCCGTCGTTGTACAACCGTCTTCTATATCTAGACTAACGAGATCCGTCTGTACAACCGTCTTCTATATCTAGACTAACGAGATCCGTCTGTACAACCGTCTTCTATATCTAGACTAACGAGATCCGTCTGTACAAACGTCTTCAATATCTAGACTAACGAGATCCGTCTGTACAACCGTCTTCTATATCTAGACTAACGAGATCTCTCGTTGTACAACCATCTTCTATATCTAGACTAACGAGATCTCTCGTTATACAACCGTCTTCTATATCTAGACTAACGAGAACCGTCTGTACAACCGTCTTCTATATCTAGAATAACGAGATACGTCGTTGGACAAACGTCTTCAATATCTAGACTAACGAGATCCGTCTGTACAACCGTCTTCTATATCTAGACTAACGAGATACGTCGTTGGACAAACGTCTTCTATTTCTAGACTAACGAGATCCGTCGTTGTACAACCGTCTTCTATATCTAGACTAACGAGATCCGTCTGTACAACCGTCTTCTATATCTAGACTAACGAGATCCGTCTGTACAAACGTCTTCAATATCTAGACTAACGAGATCCGTCTGTACAACCGTCTTCTATATCTAGACTAACGAGATCTCTCGTTGTACAACCATCTTCTATATCTAGACTAACGAGATCTCTCGTTATACAACCGTCTTCTATATCTAGACTAACGAGAACCGTCTGTACAACCGTCTTCTATATCTAGACTAACGAGATCCGTCTGTACAACCGTCTTCTATATCTAGACTAACGAGATCTCTCGTTATACAACCGTCTTCTATATCTAGACTAACGAGAACCGTCTGTACAACCGTCTTCTATATCTAGACTAACGAGATCCGTCTGTACAACCGTCTTCTATATCTAGACTAACGGGATCCGTCTGTACAACCGTCTTCTATATCTAGACTAACGAGATCCGTCTGTACAACCGTCTTCTATATGTAGACTAACGAGATACGTCGTTGGACAAACGTCTTCAATATCTAGACTAACGAGATCCGCCTGTACAACCGTCTTCTATTTCTAGACTAACGAGATCCGTCTGTACAACCGTCTTCTATATCTCGACTAACGAGATCCGTCTGTACAACCGTCTTCTGTATCTAGACTAACGAGATCCGTCTGTACAACCGTCTTGTATATCTAGACTAACGAGATCCGTCGTTGTACAACCGTCTTCTATATCTAGACTAACGAGATCCGTCTGTACAACCGTCTTCTATATCCAGACTAACGAGATCCGTCGTTGTACAACCGTCTTCTATATCTAGACTAACGAGATCCGTCGTTGTACAACCGTCTTCTATATCTAGACTAACGAGATCCGTCTGTACAACCGTCTTCTATATCTAGACTAACGAGATCCGTCTGTACAACCGTCTTGTATATCTAGACTAACGAGATCCGTCGTTGTACAACCGTCTTCTATATCTAGACTAACGAGATCCGTCGTTGTACAACCGTCTTCTATATCTAGACTAACGAGATCCGTCTGTACAACCGTCTTCAATATCTAGACTAACGAGATCCGTCTGTACAACCGTCTTCTATATCTAGACTAACGAGATCTCTCGTTGTACAACCATCTTCTATATCTAGACTAACGAGATCTCTCGTTATACAACCGTCTTCTATATCTAGACTAACGAGAACCGTCTGTACAACCGTCTTCTATATCTAGAATAACGAGATACGTCGTTGGACAAACGTCTTCAATATCTAGACTAACGAGATCCGTCTGTACAACCGTCTTCTATATCTAGACTAACGAGATACGTCGTTGGACAAACGTCTTCTATTTCTAGACTAACGAGAGCCGTCGTTGTACAACCGTCTTCTATATCTAGACTAACGAGATCCGTCTGTACAACCGTCTTCTATATCTAGACTAACGAGATCCGTCTGTACAAACGTCTTCAATATCTAGACTAACGAGATCCGTCTGTACAACCGTCTTCTATATCTAGACTAACGAGATCTCTCGTTGTACAACCATCTTCTATATCTAGACTAACGAGATCTCTCGTTATACAACCGTCTTCTATATCTAGACTAACGAGAACCGTCTGTACAACCGTCTTCTATATCTAGACTAACGAGATCCGTCTGTACAACCGTCTTCTATATCTAGACTAACGAGATCTCTCGTTATACAACCGTCTTCTATATCTAGACTAACGAGAACCGTCTGTACAACCGTCTTCTATATCTAGACTAACGAGATCCGTCTGTACAACCGTCTTCTATATCTAGACTAACGGGATCCGTCTGTACAACCGTCTTCTATATCTAGACTAACGAGATCCGTCTGTACAACCGTCTTCTATATGTAGACTAACGAGATACGTCGTTGGACAAACGTCTTCAATATCTAGACTAACGAGATCCGCCTGTACAACCGTCTTCTATTTCTAGACTAACGAGATCCGTCTGTACAACCGTCTTCTATATCTCGACTAACGAGATCCGTCTGTACAACCGTCTTCTGTATCTAGACTAACGAGATCCGTCTGTACAACCGTCTTGTATATCTAGACTAACGAGATCCGTCGTTGTACAACCGTCTTCTATATCTAGACTAACGAGATCCGTCTGTACAACCGTCTTCTATATCCAGACTAACGAGATCCGTCGTTGTACAACCGTCTTCTATATCTAGACTAACGAGATCCGTCGTTGTACAACCGTCTTCTATATCTAGACTAACGAGATCCGTCTGTACAACCGTCTTCTATATCTAGACTAACGAGATCCGTCTGTACAACCGTCTTGTATATCTAGACTAACGAGATCCGTCGTTGTACAACCGTCTTCTATATCTAGACTAACGAGATCCGTCGTTGTACAACCGTCTTCTATATCTAGACTAACGAGATCCGTCTGTACAACCGTCTTCTATATCCAGACTAACGAGATCCGTCGTTGTACAACCGTCTTCTATATCTAGACTAACGAGATCCGTCTGTACAAACGTCTTCAATATCTAGACTAACGAGATCCGTCTGTACAACCGTCTTCTATATCTAGACTAACGAGATCTCTCGTTGTACAACCATCTTCTATATCTAGACTAACGAGATCTCTCGTTATACAACCGTCTTCTATATCTAGACTAACGAGAACCGTCTGTACAACCGTCTTCTATATCTAGACTAACGAGATCCGTCTGTACAACCGTCTTCTATATCTAGACTAACGAGATCTCTCGTTATACAACCGTCTTCTATATCTAGACTAACGAGAACCGTCTGTACAACCGTCTTCTATATCTAGACTAACGAGATCCGTCGTTGTACAACCGTCTTCTATATCTAGACTAACGAGATCCGTCTGTACAACCGTCTTCTATATCTAGACTAACGAGATCTCTCGGTATACAACCGTCTTCTATATCTAGACTAACGAGATCCGTCTGTACAACCGTCTTCTATATCTAGACTAACGAGATCCGTCGTTGTACAACCGTCTTCTATATCTAGACTAACGAGATCCGTCTGTACAACCGTCTTCTATATCTAGACTAACGAGATCCGTCTGTACAACCGTCTTCTATATCTAGACTAACGAGATACGTCGTTGGACAAACGTCTTCAATATCTAGACTAACGAGATCCGCCTGTACAACCGTCTTCTATTTCTAGACTAACGAGATCCGTCTGTACAACCGTCTTCTATATCTCGACTAACGAGATCCGTCTGTACAACCGTCTTCTATATCTAGACTAACGAGATCCGTCGTTGTACAACCGTCTTCTATTTCTAGACTAACGAGATCCGTCGTTGTACAACTGTCTTCTATATCTAGACTAACGAGATCCGTCTGTACAACCGTCTTGTATATCTAGACTAACGAGATCCGTCGTTGTACAACCGTCTTCTATATCTAGACTAACGAGATCCGTCTGTACAACCGTCTTCTATATCTAGACTAACGAGATCCGTCGTTGTACAACCGTCTTCTATATCTAGACTAACGAGATCCGTCTGTACAACCGTTTTCTATATCTAGACTAACGAGATCTCTCGTTATACAACCGTCTTCTATATCTAGACTAACGAGATCCGTCTGTACAACCGTCTTCTATATCTAGACTAACGAGATCCGTCGTTGTACAACCGTCTTCTATATCTAGACTAACGAGATCCGTCTGTACAACCGTCTTCTATATCTAGACTAACGAGATCCGTCTGTACAAACGTCTTCAATATCTAGACTAACGAGATCCGTCTGTACAACCGTCTTCTATATCTAGACTAACGAGATCTCTCGTTGTACAACCATCTTCTATATCTAGACTAACGAGATCTCTCGTTATACAACCGTCTTCTATATCTAGACTAACGAGAACCGTCTGTACAACCGTCTTCTATATCTAGACTAACGAGATACGTCGTTGGACAAACGTCTTCAATATCTAGACTAACGAGATCCGTCTGTACAACCGTCTTCTATATCTAGACTAACGAGATACGTCGTTGGACAAACGTCTTCTATTTCTAGACTAACGAGATCCGTCGTTGTACAACCGTCTTCTATATCTAGACTAACGAGATCCGTCTGTACAACCGTCTTCTATATCTAGACTAACGAGATCCGTCTGTACAAACGTCTTCAATATCTAGACTAACGAGATCCGTCTGTACAACCGTCTTCTATATCTAGACTAACGAGATCTCTCGTTGTACAACCATCTTCTATATCTAGACTAACGAGATCTCTCGTTATACAACCGTCTTCTATATCTAGACTAACGAGAACCGTCTGTACAACCGTCTTCTATATCTAGACTAACGAGATCCGTCAGTACAACCGTCTTCTATATCTAGACTAACGAGATCTCTCGTTATACAACCGTCTTCTATATCTAGACTAACGAGAACCGTCTGTACAACCGTCTTCTATATCTAGACTAACGAGATCCGTCGTTGTACAACCGTCTTCTATATCTAGACTAACGAGATCCGTCTGTACAACCGTCTTCTATATCTAGACTAACGAGATCCGTCTGTACAAACGTCTTCAATATCTAGACTAACGAGATCCGTCTGTACAACCGTCTTCTATATCTAGACTAACGAGATCTCTCGTTGTACAACCATCTTCTACATCTAGACTAACGAGATCTCTCGTTATACAACCGTCTTCTATATCTAGACTAACGAGATCCGTCTGTACAACCGTCTTCTATATCTAGACTAACGAGATCCGTCGATGTACAACCGTCTTCTATATCTAGACTAACGAGATCCGTCTGTACAACCGTTTTCTATATCTAGACTAACGAGATCTCTCGTTATACAACCGTCTTCTATATCTAGACTAACGAGATCCGTCTGTACAACCGTTTTCTATATCTAGACTAACGAGATCTCTCGTTATACAACCGTCTTCTATATCTAGACTAACGAGATCCGTCTGTACAACCGTCTTCTATATCTAGACTAACGAGATCCGTCGTTGTACAACCGTCTTCTATATCTAGACTAACGAGATCCGTCTGTACAACCGTCTTCTATATCTAGACTAACGAGATCCGTCTGTACAAACGTCTTCAATATCTAGACTAACGAGATCCGTCTGTACAACCGTCTTCTATATCTCGACTAACGAGATCCGCCTGTACAACCGTCTTCTATATCTAGACTAACGAGATCCGTCTGTACAACCGTCTTCTATATCTAGACTAACGAGATCCGTCTGTACAACCGTCTTCTATATCTCGACTAACGAGATCCGCCTGTACAACCGTCTTCTATATCTAGACTAACGAGATCCGTCTGTACAACCGTCTTCTATATCTAGACTAACGAGATCTCTCGTTGTACAACCATCTTCTATATCTAGACTAACGAGATCTCTCGTTATACAACCGTCTTCTATATCTAGACTAACGAGAACCGTCTGTACAACCGTCTTCTATATCTAGACTAACGAGATACGTCGTTGGACAAACGTCTTCAATATCTAGACTAACGAGATCCGTCTGTACAACCGTCTTCTATATCTAGACTAACGAGATACGTCGTTGGACAAACGTCTTCTATTTCTAGACTAACGAGATCCGTCGTTGTACAACCGTCTTCTATATCTAGACTAACGAGATCCGTCTGTACAACCGTCTTCTATATCTAGACTAACGAGATCCGTCTGTACAAACGTCTTCAATATCTAGACTAACGAGATCCGTCTGTACAACCGTCTTCTATATCTAGACTAACGAGATCTCTCGTTGTACAACCATCTTCTATATCTAGACTAACGAGATCTCTCGTTATACAACCGTCTTCTATATCTAGACTAACGAGAACCGTCTGTACAACCGTCTTCTATATCTAGACTAACGAGATCCGTCTGTACAACCGTCTTCTATATCTAGACTAACGAGATCTCTCGTTATACAACCGTCTTCTATATCTAGACTAACGAGAACCGTCTGTACAACCGTCTTCTATATCTAGACTAACGAGATCCGTCTGTACAACCGTCTTCTATATCTAGACTAACGAGATCTCTCGTTATACAACCGTCTTCTATATCTAGACTAAGGAGATCCGTCTGTACAACCGTCTTCTATATGTAGACTAACGAGATACGTCGTTGGACAAACGTCTTCAATATCTAGACTAACGAGATCCGCCTGTACAACCGTCTTCTATTTCTAGACTAACGAGATCCGTCTGTACAACCGTCTTCTATATCTCGACTAACGAGATCCGTCTGTACAACCGTCTTCTGTATCTAGACTAACGAGATCCGTCTGTACAACCGTCTTGTATATCTAGACTAACGAGATCCGTCGTTGTACAACCGTCTTCTATATCTAGACTAACGAGATCCGTCTGTACAACCGTCTTCTATATCTAGACTAACGAGATCCGTCGTTGTACAACCGTCTTCTATATCTAGACTAACGAGATCCGTCGTTGTACAACCGTCTTCTATATCTAGACTAACGAGATCCGTCTGTACAACCGTCTTCTATATCTAGACTAACGAGATCCGTCTGTACAACCGTCTTGTATATCTAGACTAACGAGATCCGTCGTTGTACAACCGTCTTCTATATCTAGACTAACGAGATCCGTCGTTGTACAACCGTCTTCTATATCTAGACTAACGAGATCCGTCTGTACAACCGTCTTCTATATCTAGACTAACGAGATCCGTCTGTAAAACCGTCTTCTATATCTAGACTAACGAAATCCGTTGTTGTACAACCCTCTTCTATATCTAGACTAACGAGATACGTCGTTGGACTAACGTCTTCAATATCTAGACTAACGAGATCCATCTGTACAACCGTCTTCTATATCTAGACTAACGAGATACGTCGTTGGACAAACGTCTTCAATATCTAGACTAACGAGATCCGCCTGTACAACCGTCTTCTATTTCTAGACTAACGAGATCCGTCTGTACAACCGTCTTCTATATCTCGACTAACGAGATCCGTCTGTACAACCGTCTTCTATATCTAGACTAACGAGATCCGTCTCTACAACCGTCTTGTATATCTAGACTAACGAGATCCGTCGTTGTACAACCGTCTTCTATATCTAGACTAACGAGATCCGTCTGTACAACCGTCTTCTATATCTAGACTAACGAGATCCGTCTGTAAAACCGTCTTCTATATCTAGACTAACGAAATCCGTTGTTGTACAACCCTCTTCTATATCTAGACTAACGAGATACGTCGTTGGACTAACGTCTTCAATATCTAGACTAACGAGATCCATCTGTACAACCGTCTTCTATATCTAGACTAACGAGATACGTCGTTGGACAAACGTCTTCAATATCTAGACTAACGAGATCCGCCTGTACAACCGTCTTCTATTTCTAGACTAACGAGATCCGTCTGTACAACCGTCTTCTATATCTCGACTAACGAGATCCGTCTGTACAACCGTCTTCTATATCTAGACTAACGAGATCCGTCTCTACAACCGTCTTGTATATCTAGACTAACGAGATCCGTCGTTGTACAACCGTCTTCTATATCTAGACTAAGGAGATCCGTCTGTACAACCGTCTTCTATATGTAGACTAACGAGATACGTCGTTGGACAAACGTCTTCAATATCTAGACTAACGAGATCCGCCTGTACAACCGTCTTCTATTTCTAGACTAACGAGATCCGTCTGTACAACCGTCTTCTATATCTCGACTAACGAGATCCGTCTGTACAACCGTCTTCTGTATCTAGACTAACGAGATCCGTCTGTACAACCGTCTTGTATATCTAGACTAACGAGATCCGTCGTTGTACAACCGTCTTCTATATCTAGACTAACGAGATCCGTCTGTACAACCGTCTTCTATATCTAGACTAACGAGATCCGTCGTTGTACAACCGTCTTCTATATCTAGACTAACGAGATCCGTCGTTGTACAACCGTCTTCTATATCTAGACTAACGAGATCCGTCTGTACAACCGTCTTCTATATCTAGACTAACGAGATCCGTCTGTACAACCGTCTTGTATATCTAGACTAACGAGATCCGTCGTTGTACAACCGTCTTCTATATCTAGACTAACGAGATCCGTCGTTGTACAACCGTCTTCTATATCTAGACTAACGAGATCCGTCTGTACAACCGTCTTCTATATCTAGACTAACGAGATCCGTCTGTAAAACCGTCTTCTATATCTAGACTAACGAAATCCGTTGTTGTACAACCCTCTTCTATATCTAGACTAACGAGATACGTCGTTGGACTAACGTCTTCAATATCTAGACTAACGAGATCCATCTGTACAACCGTCTTCTATATCTAGACTAACGAGATACGTCGTTGGACAAACGTCTTCAATATCTAGACTAACGAGATCCGCCTGTACAACCGTCTTCTATTTCTAGACTAACGAGATCCGTCTGTACAACCGTCTTCTATATCTCGACTAACGAGATCCGTCTGTACAACCGTCTTCTATATCTAGACTAACGAGATCCGTCTGTAAAACCGTCTTCTATATCTAGACTAACGAAATCCGTTGTTGTACAACCCTCTTCTATATCTAGACTAACGAGATACGTCGTTGGACTAACGTCTTCAATATCTAGACTAACGAGATCCATCTGTACAACCGTCTTCTATATCTAGACTAACGAGATACGTCGTTGGACAAACGTCTTCAATATCTAGACTAACGAGATCCGCCTGTACAACCGTCTTCTATTTCTAGACTAACGAGATCCGTCTGTACAACCGTCTTCTATATCTCGACTAACGAGATCCGTCTGTACAACCGTCTTCTATATCTAGACTAACGAGATCCGTCTCTACAACCGTCTTGTATATCTAGACTAACGAGATCCGTCGTTGTACAACCGTCTTCTATATCTAGACTAACGAGATCCGTCTGTACAACCGTCTTCTATATCTAGACTAACGAGATCCGTCGTTGTACAACCGTCTTCTATTTCTAGACTAACGAGATCCGTCGTTGTACAACTGTCTTCTATATCTAGACTAACGAGATCCGTCTGTACAACCGTCTTGTATATCTAGACTAACGAGATCCGTCGTTGTACAACCGTCTTCTATATCTAGACTAACGAGATCCGTCTGTACAACCGTCTTCTATATCTAGACTAACGAGATCCGTCGTTGTACAACCGTCTTCTATATCTAGACTAACGAGATCCGTCTGTACAACCGTTTTCTATATCTAGACTAACGAGATCTCTCGTTATACAACCGTCTTCTATATCTAGACTAACGAGATCCGTCTGTACAACCGTCTTCTATATCTAGACTAACGAGATCCGTCGTTGTACAACCGTCTTCTATATCTAGACTAACGAGATCCGTCTGTACAACCGTCTTCTATATCTAGACTAACGAGATCCGTCTGTACAAACGTCTTCAATATCTAGACTAACGAGATCCGTCTGTACAACCGTCTTCTATATCTAGACTAACGAGATCTCTCGTTGTACAACCATCTTCTATATCTAGACTAACGAGATCTCTCGTTATACAACCGTCTTCTATATCTAGACTAACGAGAACCGTCTGTACAACCGTCTTCTATATCTAGACTAACGAGATACGTCGTTGGACAAACGTCTTCAATATCTAGACTAACGAGATCCGTCTGTACAACCGTCTTCTATATCTAGACTAACGAGATACGTCGTTGGACAAACGTCTTCTATTTCTAGACTAACGAGATCCGTCGTTGTACAACCGTCTTCTATATCTAGACTAACGAGATCCGTCTGTACAACCGTCTTCTATATCTAGACTAACGAGATCCGTCTGTACAAACGTCTTCAATATCTAGACTAACGAAATCCGTCTGTACAACCGTCTTCTATATCTAGACTAACGAGATCTCTCGTTGTACAACCATCTTCTATATCTAGACTAACGAGATCTCTCGTTATACAACCGTCTTCTATATCTAGACTAACGAGAACCGTCTGTACAACCGTCTTCTATATCTAGACTAACGAGATCCGTCTGTACAACCGTCTTCTATATCTAGACTAACGAGATCTCTCGTTATACAACCGTCTTCTATATCTAGACTAACGAGAACCGTCTGTACAACCGTCTTCTATATCTAGACTAACGAGATCCGTCTGTACAACCGTCTTCTATATCTAGACTAACGAGATCCGTCTGTACAACCGTCTTCTATATCTAGACTAACGAGATCCGTCGTTGTACAACCGTCTCCTATATCTAGACTAACGAGATCCGTCTGTACAACCGTCTTCTAAATCTAGACTAACGAGATCCGTCTGTACAACCGTCTTCAATATCTAGACTAACGAGATCCATCTGTACAACCGTCTTCTATATCTAGACTAACGAAATCCGTTGTTGTACAACCCTCTTCTATATCTAGACTAACGAGATACGTCGTTGGACTAACGTCTTCAATATCTAGACTAACGAGATCCGTCTGTACAACCGTCTTCTATATCTAGACTAACGAGATACGTCGTTGGACAAACGTCTTCAATATCTAGACTAACGAGATCCGCCTGTACAACCGTCTTCTATTTCTAGACCAACGAGATCCGTCTGTACAACCGTCTTCTATATCTAGACTAACGAGATCCGTCGTTGTACAACCGTCTTCTATATCTAGACTAACGGGATCCGTCTGTACAACCGTCTTCTATATCTAGACTAACGAGATCCGTCTGTACAACCGTCTTCAATATCTAGACTAACGAGATCCGTCTGTACAACCGTCTTCTATATATAGACTAACGAGATCCGTCGTTGTACAACCGTCTCCTATATCTAGACTAACGAGATCCGTCTGTACAACCGTCTTCTAAATCTAGACTAACGAGATCCGTCTGTACAACCGTCTTCAATATCTAGACTAACGAGATCCATCTGTACAACCGTCTTCTATATCTAGACTAACGAGATCCGTCGTTGTACAACCGTCTTCTATATCTAGACTAACGAGATCCGTCTGTACAACCGTCTTCTATATCTAGACTAACGAGATCCGTCTGTACAAACGTCTTCAATATCTAGACTAACGAGATCCGTCTGTACAACCGTCTTCTATATCTAGACTAACGAGATCTCTCGTTGTACAACCATCTTCTATATCTAGACTAACGAGATGTCTCGTTATACAACCGTCTTCTATATCTAGACTAACGAGAACCGTCTGTACAACCGTCTTCTATATCTAGACTAATGAGATCCGTCGTTGTACAACCGTCTTCTATATCTAGACTAACGAGATCCGTCTGTACAACCGTCTTCTATATCTAGACTAACGAGATCCGTCGTTGTACAACCGTCTTCTATATCTAGACTAACGAGATCCGTCGTTGTACAACCGTCTTCTATATCTAGACTAACGAGATCCGTCGTTGTACAACCGTCTTCTATATCTCGACTAACGAGATCCGTCTGTACAACCGTCTCCTATATCTAGACTAACGAGATCCGTCTGTACAACCGTCTTCTATTTCTAGACTAACGAGATCCGTCGTTGTACAACCGTCTTCTATATCTAGACTAACGAGATCCGACTGTACAACCGTCTTCTATATCTAGACTAACGAGATCCGTCTGTACAACCGTCTTGTATATCTAGACTAACGAGATCCGTCGTTGTACAACCGTCTTCTATATCTAGACTAACGAGATCCGTCTGTACAACCGTCTTCTATTTCTAGACTAACGAGATCCGTCGTTGTACAACCGTCTTCTATATCTAGACTAACGAGATCCGACTGTACAACCGTCTTCTATATCTAGACTAACGAGATCTCTCGTTGTACAACCATCTTCTATATCTAGACTAACGAGATCTCTCGTTATACAACCGTCTTCTATATCTAGACTAACGAGAACCGTCTGTACAACCGTCTTCTATATCTCGACTAACGAGATCCGTCTGTACAACCGCCTTCTATATCTAGACTAACGAGATCCGTCTGTACAACCGTCTTGTATATCTAGACTAACGAGATCCGTCGTTGTACAACCGTCTTCTATATCTAGACTAACGAGATCCGTCTGTACAACCGTCTTCTATATCTAGACTAACGAGATCCGTCTGTACAACCGTCTTCTATATCTAGACTAACGAGATCCGTCGTTGTACAACCGTCTTCTATATCTAGACTAACGAGATCCGTCTGTACAAACGTCTTCAATATCTAGACTAACGAGATCCGTCTGTACAACCGTCTTCTATATCTAGACTAACGAGATCTCTCGTTGTACAACCATCTTCTATATCTAGACTAACGAGATGTCTCGTTATACAACCGTCTTCTATATCTAGACTAACGAGAACCGTCTGTACAACCGTCTTCTATATCTAGACTAACGAGATACGTCGTTGGACAAACGTCTTCAATATCTAGACTAACGAGATCCGTCTGTACAACCGTCTTCTATATCTAGACTAACGAGATCCGTCTGTACAACCGTCTTCTATATCTCGACTAACGAGATCCGCCTGTACAACCGTCTTCTATATCTAGACTAACGAGATCCGTCTGTACAACCGTCTTGTATATCTAGACTAACGAGATCCGTCGTTGTACAACCGTCTTCAATATCTAGACTAACGAGATCCGCCTGTACAACCGTCTTCTATTTCTAGACTAACGAGATCCGTCTGTACAACCGTCTTCTATATCTCGACTAACGAGATCCGTCTGTACAACCGTCTTCTATATCTAGACTAACGAGATACGTCGTTGGACAAACGTCTTCAATATCTAGACTAACGAGATCCGTCTGTACAACCGTCTTCTATATCTAGACTAACGAGATCCGTCTGTACAACCGTCTTCTATATCTAGACTAACGAGATACGTCGTTGGACAAACGTCTTCAATATCTAGACTAACGAGATCCGCCTGTACAACCGTCTTCTATTTCTAGACTAACGAGATCCGTCTGTACAACCGTCTTCTATATCTCGACTAACGAGATCCGTCGGTACAACCGTCTTCTATATCTAGACTAACGAGATCCGTCGTTGTACAACCGTCTTCTATATCTAGACTAACGAGATCCGTCTGTACAACCGTCTTCTATATCTAGACTAACGGGATCCGTCTGTACAACCGTCTTCTATATCTAGACTAACGAGATCCGTCTGTACAACCGTCTTCAATATCTAGACTAACGAGATCCGTCTGTACAACCGTCTTCTATATCTAGACTAACGAGATCCGTCGTTGTACAACCGTCTCCTATATCTAGACTAACGAGATCCGTCTGTACAACCGTCTTCTAAATCTAGACTAACGAGATCCGTCTGTACAACCGTCTTCAATATCTAGACTAACGAGATCCATCTGTACAACCGTCTTCTATATCTAGACTAACGAGATCCGTCGTTGTACAACCGTCTTCTATATCTAGACTAACGAGATCCGTCTGTACAACCGTCTTCTATATCTAGACTAACGAGATCCGTCTGTACAAACGTCTTCAATATCTAGACTAACGAGATCCGTCTGTACAACCGTCTTCTATATCTAGACTAACGAGATCTCTCGTTGTACAACCATCTTCTATATCTAGACTAACGAGATGTCTCGTTATACAACCGTCTTCTATATCTAGACTAACGAGAACCGTCTGTACAACCGTCTTCTATATCTAGACTAATGAGATCCGTCGTTGTACAACCGTCTTCTATATCTAGACTAACGAGATCCGTCTGTACAACCGTCTTCTATATCTAGACTAACGAGATCCGTCGTTGTACAACCGTCTCCTATATCTAGACTAACGAGATCCGTCGTTGTACAACCGTCTTCTATATCTAGACTAACGAGATCCGTCGTTGTACAACCGTCTCCTATATCTCGACTAACGAGATCCGTCTGTACAACCGTCTCCTATATCTAGACTAACGAGATCCGTCTGTACAACCGTCTTCTATTTCTAGACTAACGAGATCCGTCGTTGTACAACCGTCTTCTATATCTAGACTAACGAGATCCGACTGTACAACCGTCTTCTATATCTAGACTAACGAGATCTCTCGTTGTACAACCATCTTCTATATCTAGACTAACGAGATCTCTCGTTATACAACCGTCTTCTATATCTAGACTAACGAGAACCGTCTGTACAACCGTCTTCTATATCTAGACTAACGAGATACGTCGTTGGACAAACGTCTTCAATATCTAGACTAACGAGATCCGTCTGTACAACCGTCTTCTATATCTAGACTAACGAGATCCGTCTGTACAACCGTCTTCTATTTCTAGACTAACGAGATCCGTCTGTACAACCGTCTTCTATATCTCGACTAACGAGATCCGTCTGTACAACCGCCTTCTATATCTAGACTAACGAGATCCGTCTGTACAACCGTCTTGTATATCTAGACTAACGAGATCCGTCGTTGTACAACCGTCTTCTATATCTAGACTAACGAGATCCGTCTGTACAACCGTCTTCTATATCTAGACTAACGAGATCCGTCTGTACAACCGTCTTCTATATCTAGACTAACGAGATCCGTCGTTGTACAACCGTCTTCTATTTCTAGACTAACGAGATCCGTCGTTGTACAACTGTCTTCTATATCTAGACTAACGAGATCCGTCTGTACAACCGTCTTCTATATCTAGACTAACGAGATCCGTCTGTACAACCGTCTTCTATTTCTAGACTAACGAGATCCGTCGTTGTACAACTGTCTTCTATATCTAGACTAACGAGATCCGTCTGTACAACCGTCTTCTATATCTAGACTAACGAGATCCGTCTGTACAAACGTCTTCAATATCTAGACTAACGAGATCCGTCTGTACAACCGTCTTCTATATCTAGACTAACGAGATCTCTCGTTGTACAACCATCTTCTATATCTAGACTAACGAGATCTCTCGTTATACAACCGTCTTCTATATCTAGACTAACGAGATACGTCGTTGGACAAACGTCTTCAATATCTAGACTAACGAGATCCGTCTGTACAACCGTCTTCTATATCTAGACTAACGACATACGTCGTTGGACAAACGTCTTCAATATCTAGACTAACGAGATCCGCCTGTACAACCGTCTTCTATTTCTAGACTAACGAGATCCGTCTGTACAACCGTCTTCTATATCTCGACTAACGAGATCCGTCTGTACAACCGTCTTCTATATCTAGACTAACGAGATACGTCGTTGGACAAACGTCTTCAATATCTAGACTAACGAGATCCGTCTGTACAACCGTCTTCTATATCTAGACTAACGAGATCTCTCGTTGTACAACCATCTTCTATATCTAGACTAACGAGATCTCTCGTTATACAACCGTCTTCTATATCTAGACTAACGAGAACCGTCTGTACAACCGTCTTCTATATCTAGACTAACGAGATCCGTCTGTACAACCGTCTTCTATATCTAGACTAACGAGATCCGTCTGTACAACCGTCTTCTATATCTAGACTAACGAGGTCCGTCGTTGTACAACCGTCTTCTATTTCTAGACTAACGAGATCCGTCGTTGTACAACTGTCTTCTATATCTAGACTAACGAGATCCGTCTGTACAACCGTCTTCTATATCTAGACTAACGAGATCCGTCTGTACAACCGTCTTCTATTTCTAGACTAACGAGATCCGTCGTTGTACAACTGTCTTCTATATCTAGACTAACGAGATCCGTCTGTACAACCGTCTTCTATATCTAGACTAACGAGATCCGTCTGTACAACCGTCTTCTATATCTAGACTAACGAGATCTCTCGTTATACAACCGTCTTCTATATCTAGACTAACGAGATACGTCGTTGGACAAACGTCTTCAATATCTAGACTAACGAGATCCGTCTGTACAACCGTCTTCTATATCTAGACTAACGACATACGTCGTTGGACAAACGTCTTCAATATCTAGACTAACGAGATCCGCCTGTACAACCGTCTTCTATTTCTAGACTAACGAGATCCGTCTGTACAACCGTCTTCTATATCTCGACTAACGAGATCCGTCTGTACAACCGTCTTCTATATCTAGACTAACGAGATACGTCGTTGGACAAACGTCTTCAATATCTAGACTAACGAGATCCGTCTGTACAACCGTCTTCTATATCTAGACTAACGAGATCTCTCGTTGTACAACCATCTTCTATATCTAGACTAACGAGATCTCTCGTTATACAACCGTCTTCTATATCTAGACTAACGAGAACCGTCTGTACAACCGTCTTCTATATCTAGACTAACGAGATCCGTCTGTACAACCGTCTTCTATATCTAGACTAACGAGATCCGTCTGTACAACCGTCTTCTATATCTAGACTAACGAGGTCCGTCGTTGTACAACCGTCTTCTATTTCTAGACTAACGAGATCCGTCGTTGTACAACTGTCTTCTATATCTAGACTAACGAGATCCGTCTGTACAACCGTCTTCTATATCTAGACTAACGAGATCCGTCTGTACAACCGTCTTCTATTTCTAGACTAACGAGATCCGTCGTTGTACAACTGTCTTCTATATCTAGACTAACGAGATCCGTCTGTACAACCGTCTTCTATATCTAGACTAACGAGATCCGTCTGTACAACCGTCTTCTATATCTAGACTAACGAGATCCGTCTGTACAACCGTCTTCTATATCTAGACTAACGAGAACCGTCTGTACAACCGTCTTGTATATCTAGACTAACGAGATCCGTCGTTGTACAACCGTCTTCTATATCTAGACTAACGAGATCCGTCGTTGTACAACCGTCTTCTATATCTAGACTAAGGAGATCCGTATGTACAACCGTCTTCTATATCTAGACTAACGAGATCCGTCTGTACAACCGTCTTCTATATCTAGACTAACGAGATCCGTCTGTACAACCATCTTCTATATCTAGACTAACGGGATCCGTCTGTACAACCGTCTTCTATATCTAGACTAACGAGATCCGTCGTTGTACAACCGTCTTCTATATCTAGACTAACGAGATCCGTCGTTGGACAAACGTCTTCAATATCTAGACTAACGAGATCCGTCGTTGTACATCCGTCTTCTATATCTAGACTAACGAGATCCGTCGTTGTACAACCGTCTTCTATATCTAGACTAACGAGATCCGTCTGTACAACCGTCTTCTATATCTAGACTAACGAGATCCGTCGTTGTACAACCGTCTTCTATTTCTAGACTAACGAGATCCGTCGTTGTACAACTGTCTTCTATATCTAGACTAACGAGATCCGTCTGTACAACCGTCTTCTATATCTAGACTAACGAGATCCGTCTGTACAACCGTCTTCTATTTCTAGACTAACGAGATCCGTCGTTGTACAACTGTCTTCTATATCTAGACTAACGAGATCCGTCTGTACAACCGTCTTCTATATCTAGACTAACGAGATCCGTCTGTACAACCGTCTTCTATATCTAGACTAACGAGATCCGTCTGTACAACCGTCTTCTATATCTAGACTAACGAGATCCGTCGTTGTACAACCGTCTTCTATTTCTAGACTAACGAGATCCGTCGTTGTACAACTGTCTTCTATATCTAGACTAACGAGATCCGTCTGTACAACCGTCTTCTATATCTAGACTAACGAGATCCGTCTGTACAACCGTCTTCTATTTCTAGACTAACGAGATCCGTCGTTGTACAACTGTCTTCTATATCTAGACTAACGAGATCCGTCTGTACAACCGTCTTCTATATCTAGACTAACGAGATCCGTCTGTACAAACGTCTTCAATATCTAGACTAACGAGATCCGTCTGTACAACCGTCTTCTATATCTAGACTAACGAGATCTCTCGTTGTACAACCATCTTCTATATCTAGACTAACGAGATCTCTCGTTATACAACCGTCTTCTATATCTAGAGTAACGAGAACCGTCTGTACAACCGTCTTCTATATGTAGACTAACGAGATACGTCGTTGGACAAACGTCTTCTATATCTAGACTAACGAGATCCGTCTGTACAACCGTCTTCTATATCTAGACTAACGAAATCCGTCGTTGTACAACCGTCTTCTATATCTCGACTAACGAGATCCGTCTGTACAACCGTCTTCTATATCTAGACTAACGAGATCCGTCGTTATACAACCGTCTTCTATATCTAGACTAACGAGAACCGTCTGTACAACCGTCTACTATATCTAGACTAACGAGATACGTCGTTGGACAAACGTCTTCAATATCTAGACTAACGAGATCCGCCTGTACAACCGTCTTCTATATCTAGACTAACGAGATCCGTCTGTACAACCGTCTTCAATATCTCGACTAACGAGATCCGTCTGTACAACCGTCTTCTTTATCTAGACTAACGAGATCCGTCTGTACAACCGTTTT
>CAUIJW010000270.1:12500-20056 GCA_960531205.1 Andrena bicolor | reverse complement strand
GACCGCGGTCGTCGCGCTGGTTTTCGAGAAAATCGCGAAAAACTCCATTCGCTCCGAAATATTTCAAAGTCCCGCGAGTTTTCAGAGTCTTTCCGCACCATCGTCCGAACACAAATTCGTCCAATCGCTAAAAACGACCATTGATCCTTGTGTCTCGTTGCATTCCGTACGTATTACCTTAATGGTTCGACCGCGGTCGTCGCGCTGGTTTTCGAGAAAATCGCGAAAAACTCCATTCGCTCCGAAATATTTCAAAGTCCCGCGAGTATTCAGAGTCCCTCCGCACCTTCGTCTGAACACAAATTCGTCCAATCGCTAAAAACGACCATTGATCCATGTGTCTCGTTGCATTCCGTACGTATTACCTTAATGGTTCGACCGCGGTCGTCGCGCTGGTTTTCGAGAAAATCGCGAAAAACTCCATTCGCTCCGAAATATTTCAAAGTCCCGCGAGTATTCAGAGTCCCTCCGCACCTTCGTCTGAACACAAATTCGTCCAATCGCTAAAAACGACCATTGATCCATGTGTCTCGTTGCATTCCGTACGTATTACCTTAATGGTTCGACCGCGGTCGTCGCGCTGGTTTTCGAGAAAATCGCGAACGAAAAACTCCATTCGCTCCGAAATATTTCAAAGTCCCGCGAGTATTCAGAGTCCCTCCGCACCTTCGTCTGAACACAAATTCGTCCAATCGCTAAAAACGACCATTGATCCATGTGTCTCGTTGCATTCCGTACGTATTACCTTAATGGTTCGACCGCGGTCGTCGCGCTGGTTTTCGAGAAAATCGCGAAAAACTCCATTAGCTCCGAAATATTTCAAAGTGCCGAGAAATTATTTTTTGAATGTCGTTTGGGACCGGGTATTTATCGTGGTAATGTTCGCGGCGATTGTTTATCATAATTCGTTTAGTCGTTTTACTCTTGTATCCGACGCTCTCCGCGGCTAAGTCCCAGCGTGCCGGGCGGACGGTCTGTTGTAGCGGCGGTTTACGCCCATAAGCGCCCGTGCGTAAGGTACGGCGGCGCCGGCGTTCCGGCCGGCCGTTCGGTATCTATAAGGGAGAGCGACGGTCCGAGCGTCTCGGTCGGAGCAGCGTTGGGCGCGTGGCTATTCTATGACCTCGGTTGAGAAGTAGTCACCGCTCCTCGAGATTCTGTCTCGACTGTTCTTGCCGTGTTGCGTTTTCGGATTTCTCCACACAGCATTACCACGGGTCGGTGTCTAAGACCGAATGGCCCTTATGTGGTGAGCGTCCATAAGTGACGTTGGTGACACATATGCAATTCTGTGTATGCTTGTACTACCTAATGCAATCAACTCTTTATCCACGCAGATGGACGATTTAAACTTAACAAAACGCTAAGGAAGGCTAGCGTCGGGTACATATAAAGTATCGAACTAAAAGTTCGAACTTTGAAAGAGGGAGAAAGTAGATACAAACCCAAGAGGTGTCAGATCTCGATATGCCTAGCGCGCACATTACGTGCCAACTCGTTTTGACCAGCATGGCACGATTCGCGCTATCCCGTTTGCTCAGCATGCACTTGTCCGCGCTATTACGTACATGACCAGCGTGAATGTTACGCGCTTTGTCGATTTGTCCAGCGTGTAGTGGTCCGTGCTTCTACGGTTGATGCTAGCGTGCGTGTACTCCGTGCTTCCCGATGGATGCAGCGGCACGCGTGATACGCGCTTTATCGAGCATCCGATGCCATCCTTATTTATAAAGGAAATATAATGAATTTTGTCTGTGATCTGAGATCTTTCTGTGAACGTATACAATAAAAAGGCACATATCCGATTGATTTATTAGTCAGTGGAAAAATCGAATCGATATGATGTCTCGAAGTATAATAAAGTTAGAGTGGAGCGAAAGGCACACATATCATATCCGATGGGAGTTAGTCCGTGGAAAATCCTAGGTTATATATGTGGTGTCTAGAAGAAGTAGTGAAGGAGGAGGAGGAAGGCACATATCCGAGATAGAATTAAGTGGAACAAATCGAGGATATGATGTCTAAAACTGCACGCTAACGTGCAAGTTTTATAAGATGAAACGTGGGGCATCGTCGATCCGTCTCTAAAAGAGCGGACGACGCGATGAGTACAGAAAGAACACGAAAGTGTGTGAATTCGAATAGAGGGAAAGCTTCGCGAAGCTCCCTGGTTGATCCTGCCAGTAGTCATATGCTTGTCTCAAAGATTAAGCCATGCATGTCTCAGTACATACCGTATTAAGGTGAAACCGCGAATGGCTCATTAAATCAGTTATGGTTCCTTAGATCGTACCCACATACTTGGATAACTGTGGTAATTCTAGAGCTAATACATGCAAAACAGAGTTCCGACCAGAGATGGAAGGAACGCTTTTATTAGATCAAAACCAATCGGTGGCGGATGGTTCGCCTTCCGTCCCATCGTTTGCTTTGGTGACTCTGAATAACTTTGTGCTGATCGCATGGTCATCTAGCACCGGCGACGCATCTTTCAAATGTCTGCCTTATCAACTGTCGATGGTAGGTTCTGCGCCTACCATGGTTGTAACGGGTAACGGGGAATCAGGGTTCGATTCCGGAGAGGGAGCCTGAGAAACGGCTACCACATCCAAGGAAGGCAGCAGGCGCGCAAATTACCCACTCCCGGCACGGGGAGGTAGTGACGAAAAATAACGATACGGGACTCATCCGAGGCCCCGTAATCGGAATGAGTACACTTTAAATCCTTTAACAAGGATCCATTGGAGGGCAAGTCTGGTGCCAGCAGCCGCGGTAATTCCAGCTCCAATAGCGTATATTAAAGTTGTTGCGGTTAAAAAGCTCGTAGTTGAATCTGTGTGTCACAGTGTCGGTTCACCGCTCGCGGTGTTTAACTGGCATTATGTGGTACGTCCTACCGGTGGGCTTAGCTCTTCACGGGCGGTCCAACTAATATCCCATCGCGGTGCTCTTCACTGAGTGTCGAGGTGGGCCGGTACGTTTACTTTGAACAAATTAGAGTGCTCAAAGCAGGCTACCTTCGCCTGAATACTGTGTGCATGGAATAATGGAATAGGACCTCGGTTCTATTTTGTTGGTTTTCGGAACCCCGAGGTAATGATTAATAGGGACAGATGGGGGCATTCGTATTGCGACGTTAGAGGTGAAATTCTTGGATCGTCGCAAGACGGACAGAAGCGAAAGCATTTGCCAAAAATGTTTTCATTAATCAAGAACGAAAGTTAGAGGTTCGAAGGCGATCAGATACCGCCCTAGTTCTAACCATAAACGATGCCAGCTAGCGATCCGCCGAAGTTCCTCCGATGACTCGGCGGGCAGCTTCCGGGAAACCAAAGCTTTTGGGTTCCGGGGGAAGTATGGTTGCAAAGCTGAAACTTAAAGGAATTGACGGAAGGGCACCACCAGGAGTGGAGCCTGCGGCTTAATTTGACTCAACACGGGAAACCTCACCAGGCCCGGACACCGGAAGGATTGACAGATTTATAGCTCTTTCTTGATTCGGTGGGTGGTGGTGCATGGCCGTTCTTAGTTGGTGGAGCGATTTGTCTGGTTAATTCCGATAACGAACGAGACTCTAGCCTGCTAAATAGACGTAACTTATGGTATCACGAAGGTCCCCGACTTCGGTCGGTGGGTTTTTACTACCAACGTACAAACAAATCTTCTTAGAGGGACAGGCGGCTTCTAGCCGCACGAGATTGAGCAATAACAGGTCTGTGATGCCCTTAGATGTTCTGGGCCGCACGCGCGCTACACTGAAGGAATCAGCGTGTTTTCCCTGGCCGAAAGGCCCGGGTAACCCGCTGAACCTCCTTCGTGCTAGGGATTGGGGCTTGCAATTATTCCCCATGAACGAGGAATTCCCAGTAAGCGCGAGTCATAAGCTCGCGTTGATTACGTCCCTGCCCTTTGTACACACCGCCCGTCGCTACTACCGATTGAATGATTTAGTGAGGTCTTCGGACTGGTGCGCGGCAATGTCTCGGCATTGCCGATGTTGCCGGGAAGATGACCAAACTTGATCATTTAGAGGAAGTAAAAGTCGTAACAAGGTTTCCGTAGGTGAACCTGCGGAAGGATCATTAACAAGGCTCAAAGAGCAAAAAGCAAAAAGCTTGAAAACGTAACTATGCACAAACAAAACTATATATATGCGATGCATTTATATAAACAGATACCAAAAACTAAATGCGAAAGCATTTACGAACAGATACCAAAAACTAAATGCGTAAGCATTTACGAACAGATACCAAAAACTAAATGCGTAAGCATTTACGAACAGATACCAAAAACTAAATGCGAAAGCATTTACGAACAGATACCAAAAACTAAATGCGAAAGCATTTACGAACAGATACCAAAAGCTAAATGCGAACGCATTTAGCACCGCCGTGGCACGGCTTACGTGCGGAGGTCGCCGCAGACGGAGAACCTGGTTCTCACCGCGACGCTCCCGTCCGCTGCCATCGGTGAAAAAAAGCGCAAAGAGCAAGCGCGCCAGACCGCCAGACACCTGTGGGAGGGGGGGACCCGCTGCGGCCCCTCTTTGTGATGAACGGGACGATAATAATACGAACGCAGTGACGAGTGCGCTCGCGGGAGGTTTCTTCAGAGGCCGTCGTTAACTGGATTGGGAACAACTGGACCCGTCGTTACGACCGCCCTCTGCGGTAACCCGCCGCCTCGTCGATTCGCGTTCACCTCGTATCGGAGGCGCGTGCCGTTATTATACGATACCCTACCCTCCCCCCGTGTCTGTGCGTGTTGTCTGCGCGAGCGTGTAAAGGCTCGTATCGAGAAAGGAGTCACTCGCGACCCAAGACAGGGACGAAAACACACTACAAGCGCCCCGAGTGGTTAAGTAAAGCGCGCGAGAGTATAAAGAGAGAAGCAGGAACGAGCCGCCGTCGAAGCCTAGGCTTCGCGACGTTTCTCCTCTCTTGTCTCCTCGACGACGCTTCTTCCACTCGCATCCCGCTTCCCCTCAGTTTTGGTCGCGTTCTCCGAAAAGTCCTGTGACTGACACACTCTCCTCTGAGAGAGGATCCCGGGTAACCTAGGGCGGCGACTCGCCACCATCCATCGCGTCGACGTGCATCCCGAGTATCGCTCGCTTAATCGTACGCCCCGATAGCCGAAAAAAGGGACCGGCTGTGAAGCTTCGATAGCGAAAGTCCGAAGATTGGACCGATCGAAGCCGGCCGTGCGTCCGCTTTCGAGGGACAGCGACGATAAGAGAGCGTGCAAGTAGAGGATGCTGCCGCGTGCGGTGGCCCCCGCCCCGAGTACACGGTTATTACGGTACGCTCGTACCCAGCCGTGTATCTCGAAGGTTTTTAAAT
Organism: Andrena bicolor; assembly: GCA_960531205.1. NCBI lineage: Eukaryota > Metazoa > Arthropoda > Insecta > Hymenoptera > Andrenidae > Andrena > Andrena bicolor. The sequence goes on along the minus strand of CAUIJW010000270.1, from coordinate 14,714 downwards.
GATATGTACGCTCGGCCCGCCGGACGTGTCGCGGTGTTTCCGCGGTACGCTTCGACGGTGTTTCGCGTCCAGGACACAAATCACATCACTGTGTCGTCTACGCTGGCGACGCCCGGACCTCCTTCGCGCGCTGGTTGGAGGTGCACGGGCCTCGGCTTCATCCGAACCGAGAACAAAGATAATGTCGAACATATTTAATAACACGATTACCCTGAACGGTGGATCACTTGGCTCGTGGGTCGATGAAGAACGCAGCTAATTGCGCGTCAACGTGTGAACTGCAGGACACATGAACATCGACATTTCGAACGCACATTGCGGTCCACGGATACAATTCCTGGACCACGCCTGGCTGAGGGTCGTTATCACATACAAAAGACTGCTTGCGTCGGTTCTGCGTATCATCACATCCTCGCCGTCTCGCGTTTCCGACGATGTAACGCGTTTCGGAGTCGGGTCGGATGATGATATATACACGCCAGATACTCGACGTACGAGCGAAAGTTGGGCCGTTCGTCGGCGTTTGCAACGGCTCGCGTGAGAATCGTGAAGCGGTGAGTACTCTATCCCGTGCGAGAACCAGAAAGAGAGGCGAAATGTCGTGATGAATGATCGCGTTGGGACTCGCGTGCGTGCGTGCTTTCACGGCGTTGTGCGTCGTTGCTTTATAACGACCGCCCGTGTGCTGCACCGCTCCCTGGATCATCACACACAGCGCGACCTCTCTCGGCTCGCACTGGCGTTTTAGAGTTTGCTGCCTTCGCGTCCCGCGCGAGATCTTTTACCGTGCTCCCGACGTCGCCTGAAATGATAAATTTGTCCTGAGAAAGAGAGAGATCAAAGAGCGGGTGAGATACAAGATAGATGGAGAGAAAGAGCGGAGTGCGCGTCATATGTGCGCCGATCTGTGTATCGTTGCGTTCACGCGGCCCCAGGGATTTTAAAAAGAGGGTCGTCGTTGACGACAAGTGAGAGAGAAAAGTCAATCTATACATCGAGGGCACAACACACACTCGTTCTTCGGGACGCCGTGAAGATCCAAAGGGTGGTGTACATGAATAATGGTGGAGGCTCTGTGCGGGATGATAAATTATAGAAAACCACTCGTTAACATGATCGGGTCGATGTATTTCCCCGTCGTTGCGCGTGTGTCCTCGCCTAGCCGCCCTATATTTATTCCCTCCCTATGGCCACGTTCCGTCGACACACAAAGAGTGTTTGTGCCAAACGTCCGATGAGAAGAGTGATTGCTCCACACGTCGTTTAAAACGTTTCTGTACCCCGGAATCCTCGTTGGCGCGGCTGCGCGAATTTGAACTTCGACGAACCAAAAAGGCGCCGATGCCGCGAAAGGTGTGTAAGAAGACTCTTCTTCGTAGAATTGAAGAAGACGAGTCTCCCCGATCGCCCCATGTCTTTGTCGCGTTGTTGGTCGATCGCATACGAGACCGCGTGTCTCACCGGTCGTCCAGTCCACGGAAAAGCTTATTTTTCCACGGTTCCCACTGCTGCGAGAGTTCTCACACTGCTCGAGGCGTGAAGGGATAGCGGAATCTCAAAGCTAATAATAGCGGACGGACGTTAAAGTAAAAACCGGATCGAATCGACGATGCGCGACGAAAAGACACTTTGGCGAGGCGCAAATAGAGGTAGGGGGGACTCTAATTCTCTCTACAAGAGAAGAAGAGAGTTTCAATCATACCTTTTCTCTGGAATCGTGCGATGGCACCTCTGGATGTAGGCCCGTTCGAGGTAAAGTATATCCAAAAGAGGGAGCACGATTATAATACCGGAGGCACGCGCCCGTTTCTCCAAAATATCTTCTCTCTACTTGGCGGTCTCTGCTTTTTTTTCTCTGGTGGGACACAATATATTTATATATAATATAATAACGATTGACGACCTCAGAGTAGGCGAGATTACCCGCTGAATTTAAGCATATTACTAAGCGGAGGAAAAGAAACTAACAAGGATTTCCTTAGTAGCGGCGAGCGAACAGGAATTAGCCCAGCACTGAATCCCGCGGTTCCGCCGCAGGGAATTGTAGTGTTCAGGAGGATCCGTTTATCCCGTGACGTCGCACCGCGTCCAAGTCCATCTTGAATGGGGCCACTTACCCGGAGAGGGTGCCAGGCCCGTAGCGACCGGTACGCGTTTCGGGAGGATCTCTCCATAGAGTCGGGTTGCTTGAGAGTGCAACCCTAAGTGGGTGGT
>CAUIJW010000270.1:2500-7500 GCA_960531205.1 Andrena bicolor | reverse complement strand
ACTCCATTCGCTCCGAAATATTTCAAAGTCCCGCGAGTATTCAGAGTCCCTCGGCACCTTCGTCCGAACACAAATTCGTCCAATCGCTAAAAACGACCATTGATCCTTGTGTCTCGTTGCATTCCGTACGTATTACATTAATGGTTCGACCGCGGTCGTCGCGCTGGGTTTCGAGAACATCACGAAAAACCCCATTCGCTCCGAAATATTTCAAAGTCCCGCGAGTTTTCAGAGTCTTTCCGCACCATCGTCCGAACACAAATTCGTCCAATCGCTAAAAACGACCATTGATCCTTGTGTCTCGTTGCATTCCGTACGTATTACATTAATGGTTCGACCGCGGTCGTCGCGCTGGTTTTCGAGAACATCACGAAAAACCCCATTCGCTCCGAAATATTTCAAAGTCCCGCGAGTTTTCAGAGTCTTTCCGCACCATCGTCCGAACACAAATTCGTCCAATCGCTAAAAACGACCATTGATCCTTGTGTCTCGTTGCATTCCGTACGTATTACATTAATGGTTCGACCGCGGTCGTCGCGCTGGTTTTCGAGAACATCACGAAAAACCCCATTCGCTCCGAAATATTTCAAAGTCCCGCGAGTATTCAGAGTCCCTCCGCACCTTCGTCCGAACACAAATTCGTCCAATCGCTAAAAACGACCATTGATCCTTGTGTCTCGTTGCATTCCGTACGTATTACATTAATGGTTCGACCGCGGTCGTCGCGCTGGTTTTCGAGAACATCACGAAAAACCCCATTCGCTCCGAAATATTTCAAAGTCCCGCGAGTATTCAGAGTCCCTCCGCACCTTCGTCCGAACACAAATTCGTCCAATCGCTAAAAACGACCATTGATCCTTGTGTCTCGTTGCATTCCGTACGTATTACCTTAATGGTTCGACCGCGGTCGTCGCGCTGGTTTTCGAGAAAATCGCGAAAAACTCCATTCGCTCCGAAATATTTCAAAGTCCCGCGAGTTTTCAGAGTCTTTCCGCACCATCGTCCGAACACAAATTCGTCCAATCGCTAAAAACGACCATTGATCCTTGTGTCTCGTTGCATTCCGTACGTATTACATTAATGGTTCGACCGCGGTCGTCGCGCTGGTTTTCGAGAACATCACGAAAAACCCCATTCGCTCCGAAATATTTCAAAGTCCCGCGAGTATTCAGAGTCCCTCCGCACCTTCGTCCGAACACAAATTCGTCCAATCGCTAAAAACGACCATTGATCCTTGTGTCTCGTTGCATTCCGTACGTATTACATTAATGGTTCGACCTCGGTCGTCGCGCTGGTTTTCGAGAACATCACGAAAAACCCCATTCGCTCCGAAATATTTCAAAGTCCCGCGAGTTTTCAGAGTCTTTCCGCACCATCGTCCGAACACAAATTCGTCCAATCGCTAAAAACGACCATTGATCCTTGTGTCTCGTTGCATTCCGTACGTATTACATTAATGGTTCGACCGCGGTCGTCGCGCTGGTTTTCGAGAAAATCGCGAAAAACTCCATTCGCTCCGAAATATTTCAAAGTCCCGCGAGTTTTCAGAGTCTTTCCGCACCATCGTCCGAACACAAATTCGTCCAATCGCTAAAAACGACCATTGATCCTTGTGTCTCGTTGCATTCCGTACGTATTACATTAATGGTTCGACCGCGGTCGTCGCGCTGGTTTTCGAGAACATCACGAAAAACCCCATTCGCTCCGAAATATTTCAAAGTCCCGCGAGTTTTCAGAGTCTTTCCGCACCATCGTCCGAACACAAATTCGTCCAATCGCTAAAAACGACCATTGATCCTTGTGTCTCGTTGCATTCCGTACGTATTACATTAATGGTTCGACCGCGGTCGTCGCGCTGGTTTTCGAGAACATCACGAAAAACCCCATTCGCTCCGAAATATTTCAAAGTCCCGCGAGTATTCAGAGTCCCTCCGCACCTTCGTCCGAACACAAATTCGTCCAATCGCTAAAAACGACCATTGATCCTTGTGTCTCGTTGCATTCCGTACGTATTACATTAATGGTTCGACCGCGGTCGTCGCGCTGGTTTTCGAGAACATCACGAAAAACCCCATTCGCTCCGAAATATTTCAAAGTCCCGCGAGTATTCAGAGTCCCTCCGCACCTTCGTCCGAACACAAATTCGTCCAATCGCTAAAAACGACCATTGATCCTTGTGTCTCGTTGCATTCCGTACGTATTACCTTAATGGTTCGACCGCGGTCGTCGCGCTGGTTTTCGAGAAAATCGCGAAAAACTCCATTCGCTCCGAAATATTTCAAAGTCCCGCGAGTTTTCAGAGTCTTTCCGCACCATCGTCCGAACACAAATTCGTCCAATCGCTAAAAACGACCATTGATCCTTGTGTCTCGTTGCATTCCGTACGTATTACATTAATGGTTCGACCGCGGTCGTCGCGCTGGTTTACGAGAACATCACGAAAAACCCCATTCGCTCCGAAATATTTCAAAGTCCCGCGAGTTTTCAGAGTCCTTCCGCACCATCGTCCGAACACAAATTCGTCCAATCGCTAAAAACGACCATTGATCCTTGTGTCTCGTTGCATTCCGTACGTATTACATTAATGTTTCGACCGCGGTCGTCGCGCTGGTTTTCGAGAACATCACGAAAAACCCCATTCGCTCCGAAATATTTCAAAGTCCCGCGAGTTTTCAGAGTCCTTCCGCACCATCGTCCGAACACAAATTCGTCCAATCGCTAAAAACGACCATTGATCCTTGTGTCTCGTTGCATTCCGTACGTATTACCTTAATGGTTCGACCGCGGTCGTCGCGCTGGTTTTCGAGAAAATCGCGAAAAACTCCATTCGCTCCGAAATATTTCAAAGTCCCGCGAGTTTTCAGAGTCTTTCCGCACCATCGTCCGAACACAAATTCGTCCAATCGCTAAAAACGACCATTGATCCTTGTGTCTCGTTGCATTCCGTACGTATTACCTTAATGGTTCGACCGCGGTCGTCGCGCTGGTTTTCGAGAAAATCGCGAAAAACTCCATTCGCTCCGAAATATTTCAAAGTCCCGCGAGTATTCAGAGTCCCTCCGCACCTTCGTCTGAACACAAATTCGTCCAATCGCTAAAAACGACCATTGATCCATGTGTCTCGTTGCATTCCGTACGTATTACCTTAATGGTTCGACCGCGGTCGTCGCGCTGGTTTTCGAGAAAATCGCGAAAAACTCCATTCGCTCCGAAATATTTCAAAGTCCCGCGAGTATTCAGAGTCCCTCCGCACCTTCGTCTGAACACAAATTCGTCCAATCGCTAAAAACGACCATTGATCCATGTGTCTCGTTGCATTCCGTACGTATTACCTTAATGGTTCGACCGCGGTCGTCGCGCTGGTTTTCGAGAAAATCGCGAAAAACTCCATTAGCTCCGAAATATTTCAAAGTGCCGAGAAATTATTTTTTGAATGTCGTTTGGGACCGGGTATTTATCGTGGTAATGTTCGCGGCGATTGTTTATCATAATTCGTTTAGTCGTTTTACTCTTGTATCCGACGCTCTCCGCGGCTAAGTCCCAGCGTGCCGGGCGGACGGTCTGTTGTAGCGGCGGTTTACGCCCATAAGCGCCCGTGCGTAAGGTACGGCGGCGCCGGCGTTCCGGCCGGCCGTTCGGTATCTATAAGGGAGAGCGACGGTCCGAGCGTCTCGGTCGGAGCAGCGTTGGGCGCGTGGCTATTCTATGACCTCGGTTGAGAAGTAGTCACCGCTCCTCGAGATTCTGTCTCGACTGTTCTTGCCGTGTTGCGTTTTCGGATTTCTCCACACAGCATTACCACGGGTCGGTGTCTAAGACCGAATGGCCCTTATGTGGTGAGCGTCCATAAGTGACGTTGGTGACACATATGCAATTCTGTGTATGCTTGTACTACCTAATGCAATCAACTCTTTATCCACGCAGATGGACGATTTAAACTTAACAAAACGCTAAGGAAGGCTAGCGTCGGGTACATATAAAGTATCGAACTAAAAGTTCGAACTTTGAAAGAGGGAGAAAGTAGATACAAACCCAAGAGGTGTCAGATCTCGATATGCCTAGCGCGCACATTACGTGCCAACTCGTTTTGACCAGCATGGCACGATTCGCGCTATCCCGTTTGCTCAGCATGCACTTGTCCGCGCTATTACGTACATGACCAGCGTGAATGTTACGCGCTTTGTCGATTTGTCCAGCGTGTAGTGGTCCGTGCTTCTACGGTTGATGCTAGCGTGCGTGTACTCCGTGCTTCCCGATGGATGCAGCGGCACGCGTGATACGCGCTTTATCGAGCATCCGATGCCATCCTTATTTATAAAGGAAATATAATGAATTTTGTCTGTGATCTGAGATCTTTCTGTGAACGTATACAATAAAAAGGCACATATCCGATTGATTTATTAGTCAGTGGAAAAATCGAATCGATATGATGTCTCGAAGTATAATAAAGTTAGAGTGGAGCGAAAGGCACACATATCATATCCGATGGGAGTTAGTCCGTGGAAAATCCTAGGTTATATATGTGGTGTCTAGAAGAAGTAGTGAAGGAGGAGGAGGAAGGCACATATCCGAGATAGAATTAAGTGGAACAAATCGAGGATATGATGTCTAAAACTGCACGCTAACGTGCAAGTTTTATAAGATGAAACGTGGGGCATCGTCGATCCGTCTCTAAAAGAGCGGACGACGCGATGAGTACAGAAAGAACACGAAAGTGTGTGAATTCGAATAGAGGGAAAGCTTCGCGAAGCTCCCTGGTTGATCCTGCCAGTAGTCATATGCTTGTCTCAAAGATTAAGCCATGCATGTCTCAGTACATACCGTATTAAGGTGAAACCGCGAATGGCTCATTAAATCAGTTATGGTTCCTTAGATCGTACCCACATTTACTTGGATAACTGTGGTAATTCTAGAGCTAATACATGCAAAACAGAGTTCCGACCAGAGATGGAAGGAACGCTTTTATTAGATCAAAACCAATCGGTGGCGGATGGTTCGCC
>CAUIJW010000269.1:0-53118 GCA_960531205.1 Andrena bicolor | reverse complement strand
GAACCTCACCCAGGTCAAAAAACCATCATTCACGCACAAAAATGTGAAAAAACCCAGCACCCACATAACGGAAGTGAAAAAACCGGACACCCACGTAATCGAGGTCAAAAAACCCACCCGCTCTCACCTCACCCAGGTCAAAAAACCATCATTCACGCACAAAAATGTGAAAAAACCCAGCACCCACATAACGGAAGTGAAAAAACCGGACACCCACGTAATCGAGGTCAAAAAACCCACCCGCTCTCACCTCACCCAGGTCAAAAAACCATCATTCACGCACAAAAATGTGAAAAAACCCAGCACCCACATAACGGAAGTGAAAAAACCGGACACCCACGTAATCGAGGTCAAAAAACCCACCCGCTCTCACCTCACCCAGGTCAAAAAACCATCATTCACGCACAAAAATGTGAAAAAACCCAGCACCCACATAACGGAAGTGAAAAAACCGGACACCCACGTAATCGAGGTCAAAAAACCCACCCGCTCTCACCTCACCCAGGTCAAAAAACCATCATTCACGCACAAAAATGTGAAAAAACCCAGCACCCACATAACGGAAGTGAAAAAACCGGACACCCACGTAATCGAGGTCAAAAAACCCACCCGCTCTCACCTCACCCAGGTCAAAAAACCATCATTCACGCACAAAAATGTGAAAAAACCCAGCACCCACATAACGGAAGTGAAAAAACCGGACACCCACGTAATCGAGGTCAAAAAACCCACCCGCTCTCACCTCACCCAGGTCAAAAAACCATCATTCACGCACAAAAATGTGAAAAAACCCAGCACCCACATAACGGAAGTGAAAAAACCGGACACCCACGTAATCGAGGTCAAAAAACCCACCCGCTCTCACCTCACCCAGGTCAAAAAACCATCATTCACGCACAAAAATGTGAAAAAACCCAGCACCCACATAACGGAAGTGAAAAAACCGGACACCCACGTAATCGAGGTCAAAAAACCCACCCGCTCTCACCTCACCCAGGTCAAAAAACCATCATTCACGCACAAAAATGTGAAAAAACCCAGCACCCACATAACGGAAGTGAAAAAACCGGACACCCACGTAATCGAGGTCAAAAAACCCACCCGCTCTCACCTCACCCAGGTCAAAAAACCATCATTCACGCACAAAAATGTGAAAAAACCCAGCACCCACATAACGGAAGTGAAAAAACCGGACACCCACGTAATCGAGGTCAAAAAACCCACCCGCTCTCACCTCACCCAGGTCAAAAAACCATCATTCACGCACAAAAATGTGAAAAAACCCAGCACCCACATAACGGAAGTGAAAAAACCGGACACCCACGTAATCGAGGTCAAAAAACCCACCCGCTCTCACCTCACCCAGGTCAAAAAACCATCATTCACGCACAAAAATGTGAAAAAACCCAGCACCCACATAACGGAAGTGAAAAAACCGGACACCCACGTAATCGAGGTCAAAAAACCCACCCGCTCTCACCTCACCCAGGTCAAAAAACCATCATTCACGCACAAAAATGTGAAAAAACCCAGCACCCACATAACGGAAGTGAAAAAACCGGACACCCACGTAATCGAGGTCAAAAAACCCACCCGCTCTCACCTCACCCAGGTCAAAAAACCATCATTCACGCACAAAAATGTGAAAAAACCCAGCACCCACATAACGGAAGTGAAAAAACCGGACACCCACGTAATCGAGGTCAAAAAACCCACCCGCTCTCACCTCACCCAGGTCAAAAAACCATCATTCACGCACAAAAATGTGAAAAAACCCAGCACCCACATAACGGAAGTGAAAAAACCGGACACCCACGTAATCGAGGTCAAAAAACCCACCCGCTCTCACCTCACCCAGGTCAAAAAACCATCATTCACGCACAAAAATGTGAAAAAACCCAGCACCCACATAACGGAAGTGAAAAAACCGGACACCCACGTAATCGAGGTCAAAAAACCCACCCGCTCTCACCTCACCCAGGTCAAAAAACCATCATTCACGCACAAAAATGTGAAAAAACCCAGCACCCACATAACGGAAGTGAAAAAACCGGACACCCACGTAATCGAGGTCAAAAAACCCACCCGCTCTCACCTCACCCAGGTCAAAAAACCATCATTCACGCACAAAAATGTGAAAAAACCCAGCACCCACATAACGGAAGTGAAAAAACCGGACACCCACGTAATCGAGGTCAAAAAACCCACCCGCTCTCACCTCACCCAGGTCAAAAAACCATCATTCACGCACAAAAATGTGAAAAAACCCAGCACCCACATAACGGAAGTGAAAAAACCGGACACCCACGTAATCGAGGTCAAAAAACCCACCCGCTCTCACCTCACCCAGGTCAAAAAACCATCATTCACGCACAAAAATGTGAAAAAACCCAGCACCCACATAACGGAAGTGAAAAAACCGGACACCCACGTAATCGAGGTCAAAAAACCCACCCGCTCTCACCTCACCCAGGTCAAAAAACCATCATTCACGCACAAAAATGTGAAAAAACCCAGCACCCACATAACGGAAGTGAAAAAACCGGACACCCACGTAATCGAGGTCAAAAAACCCACCCGCTCTCACCTCACCCAGGTCAAAAAACCATCATTCACGCACAAAAATGTGAAAAAACCCAGCACCCACATAACGGAAGTGAAAAAACCGGACACCCACGTAATCGAGGTCAAAAAACCCACCCGCTCTCACCTCACCCAGGTCAAAAAACCATCATTCACGCACAAAAATGTGAAAAAACCCAGCACCCACATAACGGAAGTGAAAAAACCGGACACCCACGTAATCGAGGTCAAAAAACCCACCCGCTCTCACCTCACCCAGGTCAAAAAACCATCATTCACGCACAAAAATGTGAAAAAACCCAGCACCCACATAACGGAAGTGAAAAAACCGGACACCCACGTAATCGAGGTCAAAAAACCCACCCGCTCTCACCTCACCCAGGTCAAAAAACCATCATTCACGCACAAAAATGTGAAAAAACCCAGCACCCACATAACGGAAGTGAAAAAACCGGACACCCACGTAATCGAGGTCAAAAAACCCACCCGCTCTCACCTCACCCAGGTCAAAAAACCATCATTCACGCACAAAAATGTGAAAAAACCCAGCACCCACATAACGGAAGTGAAAAAACCGGACACCCACGTAATCGAGGTCAAAAAACCCACCCGCTCTCACCTCACCCAGGTCAAAAAACCATCATTCACGCACAAAAATGTGAAAAAACCCAGCACCCACATAACGGAAGTGAAAAAACCGGACACCCACGTAATCGAGGTCAAAAAACCCACCCGCTCTCACCTCACCCAGGTCAAAAAACCATCATTCACGCACAAAAATGTGAAAAAACCCAGCACCCACATAACGGAAGTGAAAAAACCGGACACCCACGTAATCGAGGTCAAAAAACCCACCCGCTCTCACCTCACCCAGGTCAAAAAACCATCATTCACGCACAAAAATGTGAAAAAACCCAGCACCCACATAACGGAAGTGAAAAAACCGGACACCCACGTAATCGAGGTCAAAAAACCCACCCGCTCTCACCTCACCCAGGTCAAAAAACCATCATTCACGCACAAAAATGTGAAAAAACCCAGCACCCACATAACGGAAGTGAAAAAACCGGACACCCACGTAATCGAGGTCAAAAAACCCACCCGCTCTCACCTCACCCAGGTCAAAAAACCATCATTCACGCACAAAAATGTGAAAAAACCCAGCACCCACATAACGGAAGTGAAAAAACCGGACACCCACGTAATCGAGGTCAAAAAACCCACCCGCTCTCACCTCACCCAGGTCAAAAAACCATCATTCACGCACAAAAATGTGAAAAAACCCAGCACCCACATAACGGAAGTGAAAAAACCGGACACCCACGTAATCGAGGTCAAAAAACCCACCCGCTCTCACCTCACCCAGGTCAAAAAACCATCATTCACGCACAAAAATGTGAAAAAACCCAGCACCCACATAACGGAAGTGAAAAAACCGGACACCCACGTAATCGAGGTCAAAAAACCCACCCGCTCTCACCTCACCCAGGTCAAAAAACCATCATTCACGCACAAAAATGTGAAAAAACCCAGCACCCACATAACGGAAGTGAAAAAACCGGACACCCACGTAATCGAGGTCAAAAAACCCACCCGCTCTCACCTCACCCAGGTCAAAAAACCATCATTCACGCACAAAAATGTGAAAAAACCCAGCACCCACATAACGGAAGTGAAAAAACCGGACACCCACGTAATCGAGGTCAAAAAACCCACCCGCTCTCACCTCACCCAGGTCAAAAAACCATCATTCACGCACAAAAATGTGAAAAAACCCAGCACCCACATAACGGAAGTGAAAAAACCGGACACCCACGTAATCGAGGTCAAAAAACCCACCCGCTCTCACCTCACCCAGGTCAAAAAACCATCATTCACGCACAAAAATGTGAAAAAACCCAGCACCCACATAACGGAAGTGAAAAAACCGGACACCCACGTAATCGAGGTCAAAAAACCCACCCGCTCTCACCTCACCCAGGTCAAAAAACCATCATTCACGCACAAAAATGTGAAAAAACCCAGCACCCACATAACGGAAGTGAAAAAACCGGACACCCACGTAATCGAGGTCAAAAAACCCACCCGCTCTCACCTCACCCAGGTCAAAAAACCATCATTCACGCACAAAAATGTGAAAAAACCCAGCACCCACATAACGGAAGTGAAAAAACCGGACACCCACGTAATCGAGGTCAAAAAACCCACCCGCTCTCACCTCACCCAGGTCAAAAAACCATCATTCACGCACAAAAATGTGAAAAAACCCAGCACCCACATAACGGAAGTGAAAAAACCGGACACCCACGTAATCGAGGTCAAAAAACCCACCCGCTCTCACCTCACCCAGGTCAAAAAACCATCATTCACGCACAAAAATGTGAAAAAACCCAGCACCCACATAACGGAAGTGAAAAAACCGGACACCCACGTAATCGAGGTCAAAAAACCCACCCGCTCTCACCTCACCCAGGTCAAAAAACCATCATTCACGCACAAAAATGTGAAAAAACCCAGCACCCACATAACGGAAGTGAAAAAACCGGACACCCACGTAATCGAGGTCAAAAAACCCACCCGCTCTCACCTCACCCAGGTCAAAAAACCATCATTCACGCACAAAAATGTGAAAAAACCCAGCACCCACATAACGGAAGTGAAAAAACCGGACACCCACGTAATCGAGGTCAAAAAACCCACCCGCTCTCACCTCACCCAGGTCAAAAAACCATCATTCACGCACAAAAATGTGAAAAAACCCAGCACCCACATAACGGAAGTGAAAAAACCGGACACCCACGTAATCGAGGTCAAAAAACCCACCCGCTCTCACCTCACCCAGGTCAAAAAACCATCATTCACGCACAAAAATGTGAAAAAACCCAGCACCCACATAACGGAAGTGAAAAAACCGGACACCCACGTAATCGAGGTCAAAAAACCCACCCGCTCTCACCTCACCCAGGTCAAAAAACCATCATTCACGCACAAAAATGTGAAAAAACCCAGCACCCACATAACGGAAGTGAAAAAACCGGACACCCACGTAATCGAGGTCAAAAAACCCACCCGCTCTCACCTCACCCAGGTCAAAAAACCATCATTCACGCACAAAAATGTGAAAAAACCCAGCACCCACATAACGGAAGTGAAAAAACCGGACACCCACGTAATCGAGGTCAAAAAACCCACCCGCTCTCACCTCACCCAGGTCAAAAAACCATCATTCACGCACAAAAATGTGAAAAAACCCAGCACCCACATAACGGAAGTGAAAAAACCGGACACCCACGTAATCGAGGTCAAAAAACCCACCCGCTCTCACCTCACCCAGGTCAAAAAACCATCATTCACGCACAAAAATGTGAAAAAACCCAGCACCCACATAACGGAAGTGAAAAAACCGGACACCCACGTAATCGAGGTCAAAAAACCCACCCGCTCTCACCTCACCCAGGTCAAAAAACCATCATTCACGCACAAAAATGTGAAAAAACCCAGCACCCACATAACGGAAGTGAAAAAACCGGACACCCACGTAATCGAGGTCAAAAAACCCACCCGCTCTCACCTCACCCAGGTCAAAAAACCATCATTCACGCACAAAAATGTGAAAAAACCCAGCACCCACATAACGGAAGTGAAAAAACCGGACACCCACGTAATCGAGGTCAAAAAACCCACCCGCTCTCACCTCACCCAGGTCAAAAAACCATCATTCACGCACAAAAATGTGAAAAAACCCAGCACCCACATAACGGAAGTGAAAAAACCGGACACCCACGTAATCGAGGTCAAAAAACCCACCCGCTCTCACCTCACCCAGGTCAAAAAACCATCATTCACGCACAAAAATGTGAAAAAACCCAGCACCCACATAACGGAAGTGAAAAAACCGGACACCCACGTAATCGAGGTCAAAAAACCCACCCGCTCTCACCTCACCCAGGTCAAAAAACCATCATTCACGCACAAAAATGTGAAAAAACCCAGCACCCACATAACGGAAGTGAAAAAACCGGACACCCACGTAATCGAGGTCAAAAAACCCACCCGCTCTCACCTCACCCAGGTCAAAAAACCATCATTCACGCACAAAAATGTGAAAAAACCCAGCACCCACATAACGGAAGTGAAAAAACCGGACACCCACGTAATCGAGGTCAAAAAACCCACCCGCTCTCACCTCACCCAGGTCAAAAAACCATCATTCACGCACAAAAATGTGAAAAAACCCAGCACCCACATAACGGAAGTGAAAAAACCGGACACCCACGTAATCGAGGTCAAAAAACCCACCCGCTCTCACCTCACCCAGGTCAAAAAACCATCATTCACGCACAAAAATGTGAAAAAACCCAGCACCCACATAACGGAAGTGAAAAAACCGGACACCCACGTAATCGAGGTCAAAAAACCCACCCGCTCTCACCTCACCCAGGTCAAAAAACCATCATTCACGCACAAAAATGTGAAAAAACCCAGCACCCACATAACGGAAGTGAAAAAACCGGACACCCACGTAATCGAGGTCAAAAAACCCACCCGCTCTCACCTCACCCAGGTCAAAAAACCATCATTCACGCACAAAAATGTGAAAAAACCCAGCACCCACATAACGGAAGTGAAAAAACCGGACACCCACGTAATCGAGGTCAAAAAACCCACCCGCTCTCACCTCACCCAGGTCAAAAAACCATCATTCACGCACAAAAATGTGAAAAAACCCAGCACCCACATAACGGAAGTGAAAAAACCGGACACCCACGTAATCGAGGTCAAAAAACCCACCCGCTCTCACCTCACCCAGGTCAAAAAACCATCATTCACGCACAAAAATGTGAAAAAACCCAGCACCCACATAACGGAAGTGAAAAAACCGGACACCCACGTAATCGAGGTCAAAAAACCCACCCGCTCTCACCTCACCCAGGTCAAAAAACCATCATTCACGCACAAAAATGTGAAAAAACCCAGCACCCACATAACGGAAGTGAAAAAACCGGACACCCACGTAATCGAGGTCAAAAAACCCACCCGCTCTCACCTCACCCAGGTCAAAAAACCATCATTCACGCACAAAAATGTGAAAAAACCCAGCACCCACATAACGGAAGTGAAAAAACCGGACACCCACGTAATCGAGGTCAAAAAACCCACCCGCTCTCACCTCACCCAGGTCAAAAAACCATCATTCACGCACAAAAATGTGAAAAAACCCAGCACCCACATAACGGAAGTGAAAAAACCGGACACCCACGTAATCGAGGTCAAAAAACCCACCCGCTCTCACCTCACCCAGGTCAAAAAACCATCATTCACGCACAAAAATGTGAAAAAACCCAGCACCCACATAACGGAAGTGAAAAAACCGGACACCCACGTAATCGAGGTCAAAAAACCCACCCGCTCTCACCTCACCCAGGTCAAAAAACCATCATTCACGCACAAAAATGTGAAAAAACCCAGCACCCACATAACGGAAGTGAAAAAACCGGACACCCACGTAATCGAGGTCAAAAAACCCACCCGCTCTCACCTCACCCAGGTCAAAAAACCATCATTCACGCACAAAAATGTGAAAAAACCCAGCACCCACATAACGGAAGTGAAAAAACCGGACACCCACGTAATCGAGGTCAAAAAACCCACCCGCTCTCACCTCACCCAGGTCAAAAAACCATCATTCACGCACAAAAATGTGAAAAAACCCAGCACCCACATAACGGAAGTGAAAAAACCGGACACCCACGTAATCGAGGTCAAAAAACCCACCCGCTCTCACCTCACCCAGGTCAAAAAACCATCATTCACGCACAAAAATGTGAAAAAACCCAGCACCCACATAACGGAAGTGAAAAAACCGGACACCCACGTAATCGAGGTCAAAAAACCCACCCGCTCTCACCTCACCCAGGTCAAAAAACCATCATTCACGCACAAAAATGTGAAAAAACCCAGCACCCACATAACGGAAGTGAAAAAACCGGACACCCACGTAATCGAGGTCAAAAAACCCACCCGCTCTCACCTCACCCAGGTCAAAAAACCATCATTCACGCACAAAAATGTGAAAAAACCCAGCACCCACATAACGGAAGTGAAAAAACCGGACACCCACGTAATCGAGGTCAAAAAACCCACCCGCTCTCACCTCACCCAGGTCAAAAAACCATCATTCACGCACAAAAATGTGAAAAAACCCAGCACCCACATAACGGAAGTGAAAAAACCGGACACCCACGTAATCGAGGTCAAAAAACCCACCCGCTCTCACCTCACCCAGGTCAAAAAACCATCATTCACGCACAAAAATGTGAAAAAACCCAGCACCCACATAACGGAAGTGAAAAAACCGGACACCCACGTAATCGAGGTCAAAAAACCCACCCGCTCTCACCTCACCCAGGTCAAAAAACCATCATTCACGCACAAAAATGTGAAAAAACCCAGCACCCACATAACGGAAGTGAAAAAACCGGACACCCACGTAATCGAGGTCAAAAAACCCACCCGCTCTCACCTCACCCAGGTCAAAAAACCATCATTCACGCACAAAAATGTGAAAAAACCCAGCACCCACATAACGGAAGTGAAAAAACCGGACACCCACGTAATCGAGGTCAAAAAACCCACCCGCTCTCACCTCACCCAGGTCAAAAAACCATCATTCACGCACAAAAATGTGAAAAAACCCAGCACCCACATAACGGAAGTGAAAAAACCGGACACCCACGTAATCGAGGTCAAAAAACCCACCCGCTCTCACCTCACCCAGGTCAAAAAACCATCATTCACGCACAAAAATGTGAAAAAACCCAGCACCCACATAACGGAAGTGAAAAAACCGGACACCCACGTAATCGAGGTCAAAAAACCCACCCGCTCTCACCTCACCCAGGTCAAAAAACCATCATTCACGCACAAAAATGTGAAAAAACCCAGCACCCACATAACGGAAGTGAAAAAACCGGACACCCACGTAATCGAGGTCAAAAAACCCACCCGCTCTCACCTCACCCAGGTCAAAAAACCATCATTCACGCACAAAAATGTGAAAAAACCCAGCACCCACATAACGGAAGTGAAAAAACCGGACACCCACGTAATCGAGGTCAAAAAACCCACCCGCTCTCACCTCACCCAGGTCAAAAAACCATCATTCACGCACAAAAATGTGAAAAAACCCAGCACCCACATAACGGAAGTGAAAAAACCGGACACCCACGTAATCGAGGTCAAAAAACCCACCCGCTCTCACCTCACCCAGGTCAAAAAACCATCATTCACGCACAAAAATGTGAAAAAACCCAGCACCCACATAACGGAAGTGAAAAAACCGGACACCCACGTAATCGAGGTCAAAAAACCCACCCGCTCTCACCTCACCCAGGTCAAAAAACCATCATTCACGCACAAAAATGTGAAAAAACCCAGCACCCACATAACGGAAGTGAAAAAACCGGACACCCACGTAATCGAGGTCAAAAAACCCACCCGCTCTCACCTCACCCAGGTCAAAAAACCATCATTCACGCACAAAAATGTGAAAAAACCCAGCACCCACATAACGGAAGTGAAAAAACCGGACACCCACGTAATCGAGGTCAAAAAACCCACCCGCTCTCACCTCACCCAGGTCAAAAAACCATCATTCACGCACAAAAATGTGAAAAAACCCAGCACCCACATAACGGAAGTGAAAAAACCGGACACCCACGTAATCGAGGTCAAAAAACCCACCCGCTCTCACCTCACCCAGGTCAAAAAACCATCATTCACCTAACAGAACGGTAACAGGCCGACATACAGCAAAGTGCCGACGGCCGGCGATGTACCGGCAACCGATAAGTGCCCCACGGCCACTTGAGATGGCAGCAACTGGTATCGTACCGACGGAGGATAACTCGATCTTCGGTCGGTAGGCATCCAGCGGTCGGTAAGTGGCCGACGCATTCGCGTGTATCGACGGCCGGCGATGTACCGGCGGTCGGGAAGTGACCGAATGTCCGACCTTTTGCCTGCTGTCTAACATCTAGACCAGGCCTTCCCAAGTATAGAGCTGTACGAGTACTTGAATATTCGGGTAGCTTGAAATCCGAACCAATCCGGGACTCGGTTTCCAAGCCGAGCCAGGTACCCGAAAGAACCGAGCGGCTCGGATAGAACCAAGTACTTGAATTTTTCCAAACGGCCCGAAAGAAATCGGGCAGCTTGAAAAGCAAGCGAGCGGGCCGTAAGAAGCCGGGTGGCTTAGGTTTAGGTTTAGGTTTAGGTTTAGGTTTAGGTTTAGGTTTAGGTTTAGGTTTAGGTTTAGGTTCAGGTTTAGGTTTAGGTTTAGGTTTAGGTTTAGGTTTAGGTTCAGGTTTAGGTTTAGGTTTAGGTTTAGGTTTAGGTTTAGGTTTAGGTTTAGGTTTAGGTTTAGGTTTAGGTTTAGGTTTAGGTTCAGGTTCAGGTTCAGGTTCAGGTTCCGGTTCAGGTTCCGGTTCGGGTTCAGGTTCCGGTTCGGGTTCCGGTTCAGGTTCCGGTTCAGGTTCAGGTTCCGGTTCAGGTTTAGGTTTAGGTTTAATTTTTATTATTAATCCTATCTCACTTCATTTACAAAGTTAAAGTGTCGTATCTCAGGCATTTAATTGCTACGATAATCCGTACACCTGTTTCAGAAAATTAACTAGCCTGATACGAGATAATGACTAAATGTTATATACAGTAATTCGTCGTTAGTGTCACGTTTTTACCATGCGTTATAATCACGCTCACTATCCCCACCATTTCATGGCATCCTTCAGTCGAGAGTGAGAGAATCCGATATTTGCGAGACGACGCGAAGTTGTCGTCGGCACGAAATAGTATCCGCATCGCGTTAGTATCACGCTGCCAGCCCCGATCGTCGTGATTCTAACGAGGCATTACTGTAATCGTTCAATTGGTTTATTACACACGCCTCACATAGCATGTTTATATTTTCAAGAGTAAAAAAACGCTCTTTCACGTTCGTATTTATTGTTTTACTGTATTATTTCCGCATTCAACGGCTGGCTATCCGAAATGAACTGAGCATAGCTTCGAATATGTTTCATAATCAAAGTAATAGGATGGACAATGTTGAATATCTCAGAAACAATAAGTTTTAGGATTAATGCACTTTAGTACTTTCATACTCAGAATTCGCTATTCTATTGAATTTGACGATAAAAAATTTGACAGTCCATTTGAAAAAATAAAATTGGCCTCACATCCAATCTATCCCTGTAAATAAACTAGTTTCACCGTGTTTTGTGTTTCTTACAACGAGACAACTTCTATAAATAATATTTTCGCTTATTAATTGAAATAATAGATATTTAAGGGAAACCGAGTTAGTGGGACACCGTGTATAACACAGCTTCTATACTTTTCTCGGTGATACCGGCAGCTTTACCTGTGTCAATGCTAGAAATACATTATGTTTGCCGCACCCACCGCTCAAAAATCCGAGAGGGCGCTCGAAAACCAGTGGTTGTTTCAGAATATCGGTACTTCAGAACGGTGACACCGAAGACAAAAGAGTGAAAGGTCTATTCTATACCTGGTCTGTGATTGTATATCCACTTTTTGTTAAATTTGAGTTTTTATATGCAACAAATAGTTCTTGACATGTTTAAACCTATTTTTCTCAAAATCACTAAAAGTGCATGTATAATACTTGTGCACTAAGCCATCAAGCGCAAAATTGAAACCAATAAATTATGCTCACTAATATTTTACGAAATGTCACTATCTAATACCATATGTAGATTACGACGAATCTAGACTATAATAAAGACTGAAAATCAAAATGAAAATTGCACTTCTGTCATTTATTTCCTATTTGTAATAAAATTGCCTAACAAGGGGACATATGGAACCCACACACGCCGATTTTAATTGGGCTTTTGTATGAAGTAGTTCTCAGTAAAATATTTTGAGAACAACATCTTACAAAAGTTCCATTAAAATCGGCGTGTACGGGTCCCATATGTTCTCTTGTAACCAATACCATTATTCCAGGATTCAATTTTGCGGCCACAAAATAATCTCAACAGCGCCATCTGTTGCCAAATTCTTTTAACTTTATTGATCCTAGCGCCACGAGTGAAAAGTGCCCCTAACTAAATATTGCCAACAGTTATTATATAGGAAGTGCCCACCCCTGCACTCACCGCTCGGTGAGTGGGTCGGTGCTGCTCTCAGAAACAAACACTACACGCTTGTGCAGGAAGGTGGCGCGTAGGCGCCAGGGGTGTGCACTTCCTATATAATATCTGTTGGCAAAACTTAGTTAGGGGCACTTTTCACTCGTGGCGCTAGGATCAATAAAGTTAAAGAATTTGGCAACAGATGGCGCTGTTGAGATTATTTTGTGGCGGAAATAGAACTTAATCCACCCAGTGGCAGTGTCACTATAGCGGTCAGTACATAACCCTGCATCGGGAAAGCGTAGGAAAGGTCTGGAAAGTGTAGGAAAGCATCGTATTGAAAGGTAAGAAATAAACGATTAAGAAAGAATGTAATTGAATGGGGTAGTTATTGAGGACGCGTTACATTATTAGTTACAGGTACAAGATGGGACGGAACTATGGATCATGTGCTATGCCTGGATGTTTGAACACGCACTCTACGCGACATCACTTTCCAAACCTATAGAAAGACGTTACGACAGAAAGGTATATGCAAATTATCATGTGCGTCATCAACACTTTAGTGTAAATTAGGCTTGCCCTTTAAAGTGCAAATACCTCCTCAAGTTCTGGGACCCAGGCAACAGCAGAGCGTGGAACTGTTACCTTGCTAACCATTGCGTGGGGTTTGGGACAACTGCAAGAGTGTATGTGCGCCTATACGCGCGAGGCCCAGCTATATGGACTTGTGGTACTTACGAACCAGGATGGACGCACACACAGTCTTGCAGTTCACCCACAGCCCGTGTTGTGATTAGCAACGTAAAAGTTCCACGCTCTGCTGTTGCCCAGGCCCGAGAACTTGAGGTATATGCACCCTATATAGGGCAGGCCTGGTGTAAATCATAATTCCTCGAACATGTACTTGGTACGAACAGCAGTATCAAACCATATTCGCTTTGATTTTAAGTGTCGTTAAGAATTAATTATGCAGCATATAATTAAAATAATAGTAACAATGTATGTGCGAAAGTATTGTAAAGCAGTAAATTCGTGTAACACCAATAATAACAATCCTTCTTTAATTGAATAAAAACTAAAGATAAATATGAAAATTGTATTTCAGTAATTTATTTCCTATTTGTAATAAAATTGCCTCACAAGGGGACATATGGAACCCACACACGCCGATTTTAATTGGGCTTTTGTATGAAGTAGTTCTCAGAAAAATATTTTGAGAACAACATCTTACAAAAGCTCCATTAAAATCGGCGTGTACGGGTCCCATATGTTCTCTTGTAACCAATACCATTATTCCAGGATTCAATTTTGCCACAAAATAATCTCAACAGCGCCATCTGTTGCCAAATTCTTTTAACTTTATTGATCCTAGCGCCACGAGTGAAAAGTGCCCCTAACTAAATATTGCCAACAGTTATTATATAGGAAGTGTCCACCAGGGATGGGCGGACTCGGGCTGTCCCTAGACACCTACAGGAGCGCTGGTAATGTGTGCGTGAATCAGCGTGGACTCGCTGCTAGCGTAGCTTCGGCAGACTCGAGCTACGCGTAGCCCGAGTCCATCGCAGCGTCCGCAGCTATTGGTCAGAGGCTTGGCTTGGCGCTGGCATCGGTACATTCGAGACGTCACATTCGCCTCGCGTTGTCGCCACTTGGCTGGTTCGCGCTGGCGTCAATTCACGCACATATACCACCGCTCCTGTAGGTGTCTAGGGACAGCCCGAGTCCGCCGATCCCTGGTGCCCACCCCTGGTTTCGGCAGGGGCTCCAAAAGTTTAGGAATACCCACAGGTGGGGTCTGAAATGTACGTTTCTCTGAATAACTTACAGGTTTTGTCGATTAATACGAATTAATTTAAAATATGTTTGACGCTGCGGCCGATATTCTAGAATAGTCTAGAACCTTGTATTGTCACCAACATAATTGTTCTAGACTATTATCGGCGGGAAAATATAAAAAGTATTTTAAATCAACATTTGACAATATCTCGTCATTTATGCACAAGTTTTTTAATTTTAAAACCATTGTGGATAAAGTAATACTTCCCGAGCTTAGTGAAACGTAATGTTTAGTGACGGAATAATTATGTTTTATAGCAAATCTTGAGGATAAGGTAGTTGATGCCTTACCTGATGATTTTAATACTGGAATCTACTACGGCTGGGCATCTATAGACGGAAAAGTACATAAAATGGTAGCAAGTATTGGCTGGAATCCATTTTACAAAAATGAGAAGAAGACAGTGGTATGACGAACTCGAACGTGGAATATAAATATTTCATTCGTCGTAATTTGCGACTTTTTATATTAGCAATACTTTGCCATTGCAGGAAGTGCATTTGCTGCATGAATTTGCCGACGACTTTTACGGCAAACAACTTAAAGTCATTTTCGCGGGTTACATACGAGCGGAACGAGATTTTACTTCCACTTGTTTTTCTTAAGACTGTTTGAAAATTGATTTCTCCGAAATTGTATTACACTGCTCTTGTTTCAGAGGAATTAATCAAAGCGATAAAAAATGATATTGCGGTCGCCGAAGAGCAGTTGCAGAAAGCCGATATAAATGTTTATAAGAGCAATGAATTCCTATCAGGCTAGTAGACTAACGTAACTTTTAATGCCGAACTTACAGAGGCTGCTGCAAGTTAAGCTTAATCTTGCACACCGCCATTATAAAATTCACAGCATCGGCGAAAATTGCGTCTATCCGATAAGAAACTGTGTTAATACATAACTTGCTATACTTTCATATATATTTTGCTAAGTAGGATTATAGCAGTATTACACTAAGCAAGTTCTATGACAATACATATAACATATATAGTAATCTTTGATCTACGGTTTGATATACACGAAATTAATTGTATTATTTTTTATATACATGCAAGTATTTGCTATAAAATTATTTTTATGTACGTATTCGTGTGAAATAAATGATCGGAATATAGTATTCAACCTGTACCTGATGATGGCGGTGGCGGAGGAGGGGGTGGTGGTAAGGATACCCAAGGCACATTCATTCTACCATGAGTCTGTGGCATTTGTGGCTGCCCGAACGTATTCGCGTTTCGGTATCTCATATTTTCGGATGAATTCGGACGATTCTGAAATGGTGCATGTCCTGGAGGGAGTCTTGGACATGCGTTGTAGGGGATTCTGGGGTTCAAAGGCACTGCGGCACCGTTTTCATTGTAATAGTTATCGGGGCTATAGTAATTCTGATTAATAGCATTGATGTTGGGGCTCCCATAGTGCATTGATTGCATGGCATTTGAATATGCCCCGTATGCATATTGCTCGCCTGTCTCGGGATGCAAGCCTCCTGGAATGGCTGGCCAATTATTTGGATAAGCATGCCACAAGTTTTGCAATTGATTCCCGCTCTGCGCGGGAGGATACTGCCTGTGATTTCCGCGCGAAGAATGCCCTCTTCTCTGCCTTTGCATATTTCTGTTCCACGGATGATTTGATTGCCAACCAGTAGTGGGACCTAGAAGCACGGATATTGTGTAAATCTAACATCAAGCTTTGGTATTGCGCGAGGAACTTACTCGAGGCTCGTTTTCGTTTAAATGGAATGTCCGTCTCCTTTGAGTTTGTTGCTTGCTTCGCTTTTAGTTTCTCGTAGTACAGCCGTTCTTCCTCGTCGTCGGAGAATTCTGGAGGCTCGTCTGCGTTTGCATCAATGCCTTTCATTCTGTAACGATCGCGAGTCATTAAGTGCGTTATATATTGAAATCATTGCATTTGGAATGAATTGTGATAACTAGACTGAGGATGTTTATGCACATAAAATATGCCATGTTTATTTTTATCCAATTTTTTAACGGCACACCGAGAGATTCCAGTTTCTTTATTGTGGCTGGAAGAATTTGTAGAAGTGCCTTAATAAATTTTCAGCAACTTCTGTCTGTCGGAAAACATTCTGAGCAGTTGCAATTGCGACGACATTATTTCCATTAGTAGTTTCAACTACCTATTTGCAGAAATAAAATAAACAGTGAAAATTAATCATTTTACTAGTTTCCAATGTTAAAAGAAAGAAATGGTCGCACCTCTTTAACTTTATCGAAATTGTTTATGTGTATCGGGCGATTGTAATGAGCATGGATTTCCTCCTCATTATAACGCAATTTTTGTTTGTTGCCCAAATTCACTCGAAGGGGTTGAAATTAACCCCTGAAAATTCGGCTATTTTCCGATTTTGTGTTATATCTAACTCACGAACTCTAAATAAGAGATAGAAAAAGTTTCAAGACAAAAGTTACTTCTCTTAATTAGATCTATCGTTTTGTAAAAATATTATTTTACAGTTCACGAGTTATAACAGAAAATCGGAAAATAACCGGATTTTCAGGGGTCAATTACACTCCCTTAGACTGAATTTGGGGGGCAAACAAAAATTGCGTTGTAATCAGGAGGAAGTTCGCTACATATTCACAAAGTTTCAGAATTTTTTTAATTTCCGGATGTTCCCTTGTTGATGTCACGTAACGGCTTGATTCGTCTATGATCGCAATCAAATAATATTTGCATATCAATATGCGCATTTATTCACATAAACATCCGCAGTCTAGTGTGATAACCACTCTTCGACTTACTTTTGTAATTCATGTAAAAAGATTAGGAACGTGTACTCCGTGTTTGGACAATAATAAACAATCATTCCCACTTTAATATCACATTCTTTTATGTGTTCGGAGCTATTAAATCGTACACAATAGTGTGGTTCATTCACTTGTCCGAAGACATCAAATATTTTACCTAACGCTCTTTGCCCTTTTTCAACAAACAAAACTGTGTCGAAATTTAATGTTGGTTTACCAGGTTTCGGTCGTACAACCACCAATGACTCGACCATCCATGCAACCTTAAAATTTTTTCAATTCCATTATATTCGTGCATAACTTACATTACTTTAAGGAGTCTGCCTACTTCAATGGCCTGAAAAGAAGCGCAATAGGTATTTGGGATTCTTTTTAAGAGAAACCCTCAAATTACATTAATTCAAAACTTTATGCCTATATTTGTACGTATTTAGTAACATTTTAAAAAATATTTCATTAGAAAATAACAGTACCTAAAACTTTAAACGCAGCTTTTTCAAATCGATGTTTTTCCAATTAGTTGGCATGATATCTCGAAAACCAATCACCCGATTTACTTTAAACTTGGAATGCCTATATCTTCAGCAGATGTGCCATTCTCGTTGTTACTAAATCTAAGTCGGTTTTTGCAAAATTAGACTTTTGCGACTCAATAAATACCTCGCCTAATGGATCGCACAGTACTTCAGGTACACTGATTTTTAAATCCTCGATCGGTGGTAAGTCATCTAATTCACTTTTCATTTCATTATTCTTTCGTGCATTCGCATTATTCCCTTTATCTTTCCTGAAAGCGTAAAGGTATTATTCGAGTTTCATTAGAATTCAATTCCACGTCCACGATAATTTCTGAAGATAAATGACTTACTTAGCTCTCCCGTCATCGCTATCTGAATCATTCGACTCAGCTACTACGGAGGACTCGCTACTACTTGTACTATCATCGTCGCTGTCGCTTTCCTCGCTCGACGATGCTTCTACGTTCGATCTATAAGGTTGCATCTGCACTTCTTTTAAAACAACAATCTCGTTATTCTCGCCTTTACCGAGATCAGTACCATCTTCCGCTTCAGAATCAGAATTTCCATATTCCATAGCAATGGTACTGAGAGAAGATGGTTTATCAGTGGCTGTGAAGAAAAAAAAAAAAAAACAAAGTCTAATACTTTCTAACAAAGAATTATAGCTAGAACTTTTGTCTAAGAGTATCTCATATTCTTACGTTTGAGTGGCGAAACCGCATTCCCTTCCCGCACGATACAAAAATCATCATCTCGTTTTGAATCTTTAATCGACGAGTCTTCGTTTGCATTCCGCTCGCTACAATTCTCGTTAATAACTGGTAGATTTTGATTTATATTTAAATCCTCCTGCGGTTCTTCTTGCTGTTTATTTGTAATATGCTTTCCATCGCAGGTTTCTTCAATCGCACTATCGTTGTCAATTAAAATAGCTTGGCAGTGTTCCATAATTTTAGGAACATTATCCTTTGTGTCTTCTTTGTCCGTTGTTGATAAATTCTTAATAATACATCGCCCATTGTTTTCTTCTACATTTGACATTCCCTCACTGGAATTGGCGTTTGAAATTAGATCGTCTACTTTCTCTATTATAACCTCAATCATATCCATTGCGGTGGAAAATTTCCTTTATTTACATCACTATGTGTAGTGACCATAACTTTTAACAATGATTTACATTATGAACTATGTGACTGTAATTCATAATTATACACGGAAATATAATTTTTCTGGGTAATATTAGAAATTTCAGAGACAAACGTGATCACGACAAGCAGCGTGGCGTGGAAATCTATGGAAATCTACTACCACCAGTGATGGGTCGGTACTTTACGCCGCGTCGTAAATGCATTTACGACGTGTCGCAAATGTACATACATAATGGTGCTTTCCCGCAGCGTGCAAAGGCGACACTGTGTAACACAATAAAAGACAAAAAAAAGATATCCGCGGCCTGGAAGTCAAATACTTGGCGACAACGAGCGGTAACAGGCCGACCTACAGCAAAGTGCCGACGGCCGGCGATGTACCGGCAACCGATAAGTGCCCGACGGCCACTTGAGATGGCAGCAACTGGTATCGTACCGACGGAGGATAACTCGATCTTTGGTCGGTAAATGGCCGACGCATTCGCGTGTATCGACGGCCGGCGATGTACCGGCAACCGATAAGTGCCCGACGGCCACTTGAGACGGCAGCAGCTGGTATCGTACCGACGGAGGATAACTCGATCTTCGGTCGGTAGGCATCCAGCGGTCGGTAAATGGCCGACGCATTCGCGTGTATCGACGCCGTGGGTAATACCGCCGGTCGGGAAGTGATCGAAGGTCGAGGGTCCAACGATGGCTTAGAGTATATGCTCTAAGAACGATGGTCGCTGGTTAGCCAACAATCGGGATGTTATCAGCCGTCGAGGGATTTTCGACCACCTTTAATTGTGCATCACCAACAGCCGATGGACACCGTGGGACCACAGACGAGGTATCTAGAAACGCGGTAGCGTCTCGACGCCAAGTACATAAGAGACACCCTGTATATGTCGACTGTCGCTACTGCTATCATTTACTCGTCGCCCGGCTAATCCAACCTAACCTGAAACTTATTTCATTAATATCTCATCACGCTAGCAATATTTTCTAAATTTAAAGGCATTTTTCTCATATAAACCGCATATAAGCTTTCGAATGAGACCAAAATCAATAAAATCGGTTCACGCATATCAGAGATATGATAATATCGTCTCATGGATCTGTCGAAAACGGTAAGATTTTCTTCTCCTTCTTGGATAAATTTTTCGTCAACATAATACGTATAACGCGTTACACGCACACCTTCAGCCAAAAGAAACTAACAAACGTTTCGTTCTTCTACGTATATACGCGTTACACGCACACCTTCAGCTAAAACGAAACTAATACATGTTTCGTTCGTCAAACGCTACCTTCACTATGCAATCTACTCCAAATTTTGACATCTTACAGCCAGATTATAACCTGGCGAGTGTGAAATAAGGAAAGTTGTCAAAATTTGAGATACCACGTGTTTTTACAAATATGTATCGTTGTACCATTGAATTGCAACCAAAATGCAGTCTCAAAAACAAGGTAAGTTGCCAAAATTTGAATTGCGACATGTTTGTATATCATCGAACTGCTTTTTATTTGTAACTAAATTGAGGATTTTATGTATATGTAGATAATCGCAGCGTAAAATCACAGACGAGGTGTAACCTACATATTGTCTGAGTTTTAAATTGACAAATTATCTGAAAGCCTGTGAGGAGGAAGGTATGAGTATTCTCTTGATATATGATTGTAAACATACACTTTGCAGCTTTGCTAGAGTTTCCTGAAATCCCCATAAAAAAAACTTAATATAAATCGGATCAAATTAAAAATTATCTGAAGTCAATTCCTATGCAAATTATCTTTGTAAAAAGAAGTGAGATCCCCCCAAAAAACTTTAAAAAAGTAAAAAAATTACGCCAAGTACATGAAATCAAGTAAATCACAAAATAAAGAAAATAATACTAATAAATACAAAGTAAAAAAGATGTGAAATCAGAATGAGCTGCAAGTACATAATGGTGCTTTCCCACAGCGTGCAAAAGCGACACAGTGTAACACAATAAAAGACAAAAAAAGATGTCCGCGGCCTGGAAGTCAAATACTTGGCGTGGCCAGGCAAGGTATTCTCAGATCATCAATACCCAAACCCCCCTCCCATCCCCCTCGCAGGCTTTCAGAAAATTTGTCCCTTTAAAACTCAGACAATATGAGTACATTTTCATTATATTGCGTTTTAAAATAATTGTAAGATCATTCATCCACACCGATAGTTTTCCTCTCACAACCTTTCACATAATTTGTCAATTTTAAACTCTGACAGTATGAATACATTTAAATTATTTTGCCTTTTTAAATAATTCTTATTCAGCGACACCTTGACCTTGCCTGGCCACGCCTAGTATTTGACTTCCAGGCCGCGGACATCTTTTTTTGTCTTTTATTGTGTTACACAGTGTCGCCTTTGCACGCTGCGGGAAAGCACCATTATGTACTTGCAGCTCATTCTGATTTCACATCTTTTTTACTTTGTATTTATTAGTATTATTTTCTTTATTTTGTGATTTACTTGATTTCATGTACTTGGCGTAATTATTTTACTTTTTTAAAGTTTTTTGGGGGGATAGGATAGACCTATCAACCAATGCATTTTTCTGTCACCGGTTTGGGGGGTCCTAGGTCCTAGGGGGGTCCTAATATAAACTTACTATTTTAGTGTCGCATGCAACGTTACCGGTAAAGTCTGGAGACAGATTGTAACGCTACGCATGGTAGGAATTAAAATTCAACACGTGTAAAACTAGGGCCGGTATTCATAGTCGCTACTTATTCTTAAGCAAATGCTTAAGCATGCGGCATCTTCTACTGATCTAATAGCTAGTAAAGGATGCCGAATGCTTAAGCATTTGCTGAAGAATAAGTAGCGACTATGAATACCGGCCTAGGTCATTTGAAACCCGCGAGTTACAAATGATTCTGTTAGAGTAACAATTTAAAGATCGTTTTATAAACGTATTCCGTGCAACAACAGAGAAAGAAGGATGACAACAAAACAAGAACACATACGCCTTTTAACCTTGCTATCCTATTCAAGTACATTAAACGCAAAACAAATTATTTTAACATAAGAATTTATATAAACAACAGCATTATTTGTGGACGACATGCTTTCATGATGTAACATGGAATACCCGAATGTCAAGAAATTGTCAGTTGGTATATTTCAATAAGGTGCTGAAGCAAAGAGGATTTTAAAAATTGTCAGAAACGCATCAGTTCCAGTATCTCGCTGAAATATTCCAACTTGCACTTATTCTTCTATCATAACGACTTCTTCTATCCAACTTGCACTTATTCTTCTATCATAAAGTTACATATTTTATTCTTATATTCTATCACAGTATCGTAAGTTAGAGAAATTCTTATATCAGACTAAGTAGAGTATTTGACAATCGCAGCCATTGGCTCGGTTCTCACCGATTACCAGATCTCACCACGAGGAGGTTGCTGCGCTTGGAGACCCGTAGAGAGATAGATGGAATCTAGGTCCCATCGATCTCCCTGTACATGAAAATCTTAGCCTATTAACCCAAACAAATGGATGGACAGAAAGTTCCATCCTACGAAAGTGCAACAAAGCTTGGCAATTTTACATGGGGCCTTAAATACTTAATGCTATAATAATTTAGCCTAGGTTTCCTTACGTGTCTTCTGTCACTATCACTTTTCACTATCACTTTTCTCAATCACTTTTCACTAGTTTCTTTCAAAAGATTTTACTTTAAAGTTTATAGGGTTCATATGTGTGTACACGCTGCGAGGTATAGTATAGAGGTAGCTCTAATTTGAAAAAAGAGCAGCAAATTTTGGCCCTCTTGTATTTTAAACACGCCATCAACAGACGCGGTCGCGTATGCACGCGTATGGAAGCTAATTCCCATTGCCCCTCTGCTGTCACTTAATCATAACCTGCCAAGTTTTGGGTTAAATTCGAGCTTTCAGATATGAAACAAAAATACAAAAGCAAACAGAGGATCAAAGCTAAAAACATCGTTTAAAAAGTACGATTTCTTTTCATTTTTGACGTTGCAAAAAAAGAATACAAGAATATGAACGGCTCTCAGGATGAAGACCATTATGAAATACGGCACTTACAAAATTTATAACTAATTGTGAAAAAAAATTATGAAATCCCCCCCCATAAACTTGACTCCTGTCTAAAAGAAGCTAATTCCCTATAATTCACGAAAAACATTAAAAACGGAATTGGCGGGCGTTGTATAAGAAAAAAACTATAAAGTCGACTTAAAGCAAAATGTTTCATATTCTCCGCATCTCTCTTACAGCGTATTCGGACGGTCGCAATGGTGCGCACTGGCTGCGAATTTTCGCCAATGGGAAGCGAAAAAGTTCGCATTCGGTGGGCACTAGTGCAGGTTGCCGAATGTGCTATTATTAATCTATTACCGACTTCGATTCGTTTAAATCAGTCTCTACCAAGTTTTTATTATTTTCCATCATAAAACGATTTTCATACGACATTTTTAATAGAAGATGTCTCTCTTATAAAAGTTTTTGTGTCAACTACAAACATCGCCCGCAAATTCCTTGAAAATCTGAGCACTGAATTGATTTCTGGCCAATAAAGGAATGTCAAGTATAAAAAGTGACAGAGGAATCAATGTTCGAACGGAGAACGAGAATACAATTGGAATTAGCAAAGTTGATTTCACAATCTTTGCGTGAGAACGTTTTTAATGTTTGTCGCGGATTAAAGGTACAATTGGAATTAGCTCTCTTTAGGCCGAACCCCAGGGGGGCCAAGCTTCCCTCTTACGAACGTTGAAGCAGAGTTCGTAGCGCCTCCTACCAATAAAGTGCGTACTAAACTGTGAGTGTGTGAATCGGTGTGAATCGGAACGTATGTGTAAGTGTATACGTGTAATGCATCGCTTTATAACCTATCCACGGATCGTCGCGCCAGCGACACGTATGCAGCAGATAGAAGGATAAACATTGAAATTGAATATTTCTTCTTTTCATAGGACACGAAAATATATTCAATTTCTTTGTATATCCTTCTATCTGCTGCATACGCGTCACTGACGCGACGATCCTTGATCAGACGCAAGTGAGGACGCCATTTGACAACGTCGAAAGGTTGTGTGACGTGCTCACTGATGCACCTAGGTATGTGTGTGTGATGTACCTAGCGCCTCCTACCAATAGAGTGCGTACTAAACGGGAACTTCAGGCAAACAATGCCAGCTTGGCCCCCCTGCCGAACCCCAAGCGCGCGCCAGCGCGCCCGTCTTCCGCTGGCTTTAGCCAGTGAAGACTTGACGTCTTCTCTGGTTGTAGCTCATGCAGGTTGACAGGCAACGCTCGTCGCTGCGCTTTGGGCCTTTCTTCCGTAGGCTTCCGGTTTTCCAAATTTCCGGATTTCCAGTTTTTCCGAGTTTTCAGCTTTCCGATGGCCGATCCCCAAGCGCGCCAGCGCGCCCGTCGCCCGCTGGCGTTAGCCAGTGAAGACTTGACGCCTTCTCTGGTCGTCACTCATGCGGGTCGACAAGCGTCGCCTTTTGCTGCACTTTGGGCCGCTCTTCCGTGGATCTCCGGCTTTCCCAATTTTCAATTGTTTCTTGCAGTCTCGGACCATGCGCGTAGCGGTTTCCACGCTTTCCAGCGCCATGAGAGCTGCCTGGCTGTCCGAGCAGATGACTACGGTTTGCCTTTTCGTGTTTTTTCTGATGAGTGCTGCCGTGCAGTCCATTATTGCGTAGACTTCGCTCTGGAATACCGTGGCCTCTTCGCCCATTCTCAGTACCGCGAAGCTCGCATCGTCCATCGAGCCGGTCCATGCCGCGCCCGTGAAGCCGTTCTTTCTGGACCCGTCCGTGTAGAAGGCCAGGTCTCTGTGTTGGTCGTAGGGCTTTCGGTCCCCTTCCCATTCCGATCTGTCCGGGATGGTTATCGTGTATTTCTTGGCGAAACTGTACTCTACGGGACATCGGTCCTGAGTTTCCTCGAATCGTCTTTTGATTCCCCTGTCTCCGGGGAAGCATACTATCTCTCCGTGCCGGTGTCTTGGTTGGGACATTCCCATCACACCGTGGTCCTTCTTGTTGTTCCAATGGCTCCAGCTTCTGATGCGCTGAGCCGTGTTGAGGGCTGTTTCCTTCACCTTCAGGTCCAAGGGAACTACTCCTGCGAGCACTTCCATTGCCCTGCCTGGCGTGTTTTTGAACGCCCCGAGTATTCTTCTCAGGGCGTTGCCCTGTAGGGAGTCTAATTCTTTCTTGATCGTTATCAAGTTTACCGCCGACCACCAAGCTATCGCTCCGTACAGGATGCGTGGGACGACGATCGCTTGGTAGATCCATAGCGTGACCTCGGGTTTTAGTCCCCAGTCGTTGCCAACCACTCGTTGCAACATGCCTATGTTGCCTTTGGCTTTTCTCATCTGTTGACGCGCAGGCACCTTCCAATCCAGTCGGTCGGTGATGACGACGCCCAGATATCTCACTTGTTCGACCATCGTCAGCGGCTGACCGTTGTACGTCAGGCCGTTGATCGTTGGTTTCGTGTGTCTTCTGTTTATCAGCATCATCTCCATTTTGGTTGGGTTCACCGAGAGCTGGTGTTCCTCGCACCATCTCTCGGTCAACCTCAACGCTCTTATGGCCGATGTTACTGCCGTGTCGGTTTTGCGCTTATCGCTTACCGCCAGGAACGTGATATCGTCTGCGTACGCAATCACTTTGAGTCCCTGGCTATTGTCTTTGCTCTCGTCCAGTTCTTCCACCAGACTGTCCACCGCCATGCACCACAGCAGGGGCGAGAGGATCCCTCCTTGCGGGCATCCTCTGTTGACGGAGCCCCTCAGCGAGGTCGGGCCCTTGCTGGCCACCAGTTGTCTGCTGGTCA
The DNA here is from genome assembly GCA_960531205.1 of Andrena bicolor. Taxonomy (NCBI): domain Eukaryota; kingdom Metazoa; phylum Arthropoda; class Insecta; order Hymenoptera; family Andrenidae; genus Andrena; species Andrena bicolor. The sequence continues at coordinate 27,252 of CAUIJW010000269.1, read as the reverse complement.
GCATACGGCCGATCCATCGCTGAATCGGCTCTTCCACCCCGAAGCGTTGCATGGCATCCTGGATGACTTTGGTCGAAGTCTGGTTAAAGGCCCCCTCGATGTCCATGAAGCCGGCTATGATTATTTCTCCCTGGATCAGGGCTTCCTCCGCGATTCTTAGTAGATGGTGAAGCGCCACCTCCGTCGAGTGTCCCGCTCGATACGCGTGCTGGCACTTGTGTATCGGCTTGCGTTTCAAGGCACCCTCTTTCAGGTGCCTGTCCACTAGCTTTTCCGCCGTCTTGAGTAGGTACGACGTCAGGCTTATCGGTCGGAACGCTTTGGGCGTTCCGTAGTCCGATTTGCCTGGTTTCGGTAGAAACGTTACCCTTGTTTTTCCCCACTCGGTGGGTATTATGCTCAGCGCTATGCACGCTTTTATCATGTTAGTCAGAGGCTTTCCGATAAACGGAAGCGCCTCTTGCAACATTTTTGGGTATATCCCGTCCGGGCCCGGGGCTTTGAACGGCTGGAACGAGTTTATCGCCCATTCCAACCGCTCCAGACTGACCACTTGGTTGCCCAGCGGCCAGTCTGCTTTCGTCCCTTGGGCCTGGTCGTCGGCGGGGGGATTGGGGTCAGGACCTACAGGTGCCCTTCCCGTGTTCGCCGTGTCTGCCCTTGGTGATGATGACGATGTCCCGGCTGCTGTGCTCGGTGGCGACGTCCCTGCCGCGGCTCCTGATGTCGTTGTCGTCGTCGTCGTCGTCGTCGTTGGCGCCGCCATCTCGGTGTCGGGTTCCGCTAGTCGCTGGAATCCTGGAAAGTGCTCCTCCATCAGTAGCTGGAGGATCTCTTCGTTACAGGCCGTGTATTGCCCGTCGGGTTTCCTAATGGCTCCCAGTTCCACGGTACCGGTTGCCGTGGCTGCTGATGTCAACACCTTATTGATTCTCGAGGCCTCGGGAGTGGTGCTGATTTTTTCGCAGTACCTCCTCCAGGCCTCTCTTTCGGTTTTATTCATCTGGCTTCGAAAGTCTTTCTTAGCCGTGTTCGCCGCCCTCCAGTCTTTCCTTTTTCGGCTCCTTCGGGCTTTGTTCAGGAGCCTTCCGACTTCCTTCTGCTGAATGGTCAGCGCGTTGGTCCACCAATGCTTGCCCACTCCGTTTTTTGTCTTTTTTTCGACCGTCGCTTCTTCCCACGCTTGCGTGAGAAGTTTAGTTAAACTTTCGTTCAACTCGTCGATCTCTTGTTGGTCGCCGTACCTGCCTGGCAGTCGGAGGACGCCGTCCTCCACCAGTTTCAGGTACTTTGACCAGTCCGTTTTCTTCGGGTTCCTTTTCAGAGTCGGTTGCTCGACTCTGGCCTTGTTCAGGCGGAACCTTATATATCGGTGGTCCGACATCGACTGCGTCTCTGTCACCACCCTCCAGTCTTTGATATCCCCTGCCATGGTCTGCGTGCAGAGGGTTACGTCCGGGATGGTTTCCGCCCGGGCTGTCACGAACGTGGGTTCGTTGCCTCTGTTGAGGCATACCAGCCCCAGAGCTGTTATCTGGTCGGCTAATTGGTCGCCTCTGTCGTTGTTGGACGCGCATCCCCATATTTCGTGGTGCGCGTTCGCGTCCATGCCCAGCAGCATTTCCGCCTTTTTCTCTCGGCACCAGTCCGCGATCTCCTCCCCTTTTTCTCCGATCGGCTGGTCGTTTACGTTGCGATGGCAGTATACCGCTGCCATCACATAGGTGACGCTTCTTCCGTGGCTTTTAATCTCCAGACTGATTGCGCAGGTCCTGCTGTCGCTGAGCTGTGGAAGAAATGTTACATCGAGCCCGCTCCTGGTCAATATGCAGGCTCTTAGGTCTCTGGTAACCGCCGCTGACCAGATCTTGCCGGCTGCTTCAAGTCCCCCGACTTTCCCTTGGGTCAGCCAGGGTTCCTGTATTAGCACAACGTCGATCCTGTCTTTCTTTATGAACTGGACCAACGCCGCAGCGGCGGCTCTGCAGTGGTTTAAGTTGACCTGCACGATCTTCATGCTGTAAGCAAAGTTTTCTATAATTGCGAGTCCCCCCCGAACCCCCCTCCCTTTTTTTTTTTTTTTTTTCTTTTTTTTTTTTCTTTTTCCTTTTTCCTTATTGTAAGGGTTGCGGGGGTTGCGAGGGTTGCGAGGGTTGTGAGGGTTTCGAGGGATACAAGGGTTACAAGGATTGTAGGGGTTAAAAATTATGAGTTTGCGACCTTGTTCATATATGTTGTGTATTTAGATAGTCATGTGTTATACAATACAGATTATATAGATTTTTTTTTTTTTTTTTTTTTTTTTTCTTCCCTTTTCTTCTTTTTCCTTCCTTCTTTGTCTTCTTCTGCTATCCCTTTTTTTCTCTAAACGTGATTGTGTGAAGTCCACCGCCGATGTGGATCTTCATTTCTTCCTTTCTCAGTGCCTTCATCGGGCCTCCTCCGATCTTCACTAATATCTCCCGCCCGTTCTCCTGCGGCGCACCACTTCTTAGGATCTGCCATTTGCTGGCCTTGGTTTTTTTTCCACTTTTATCTATCCACTCTAGAATTTCCTTATCCGTCACCTTCGGGTTGTTTATTCTTATAGTCACTTCGTGCTGTCTATTCAGTGATTCTTCTTCTCCTCTAATGATTTTTTTGCCGTTTATTTTTATTCCTTTATTTATTAGGTCGTCCATCATCTCTCTGAATGTGTTTCCTTCGTGCGTTACTATCGTGCCTCCGTTTTTTAAACCGTGTCTCTTTACCTTTATATTTTTTTCTCTTCTTACCGCCTCGTTTCCAATTAGTCTAGTTAATTCGTTTTTATCTTCACCCGTCATCAGTATGTTTGGATGTCCTTCGAACATGAGTGTGGTTATTACCCCTGGTTCCTTTCTTTCCTCTGTTCCTGTTCTCTTCTTTGTTTCCTTTCCTTTCTCCTTATTTTCTTCCGTCTTCGTTGTGCCTCCTCTTTTCGTGTATGGTTCCTTTTGTCTTTGTCTTTCTCCCGCTGTCTTCCTTTCCTTCCATTTCCCTTGACTTGTTCCTTTTTCCTTCTTTCCCTTCGTCTCCTGTTCTTTTTTCCTTTCCTCTTTTTCCTGTTCTTGTTTTTGTTGTTTTTGTTGTTGTTGTTTTTCTTTTTCTTTTTCCTCTTTCCTTCCCTCTTTCGTTGCCCCCCCTTCCTTGCCCCTGGTTACCCCGCTCTCGTTTTCCTTGTTTCCCTCCTCCTCTGTTCTTCCCGTCGGTCTTCCCTCCGCTCCCGCCTCCTGTCCTTTCTCCGTTTTAATTCGTGTTTCCTCTCCGTTCGTGTACTCCTCCATCTCCGCGTCCAGCTCTTCATTACTCCACTCCTCCATACTGCCCGCCTCGCTGATTGTGATTATGGACATCCTTTGTTGTTGTTGTTCTATATGGAGAAAAGGGGGCAAACAAAAGCCAGAATGTCTCGTTAGTGCGTTCGCTTACCTCTTCCTTCTTTCCCTCTCCTCTCTCCTCCCTCCTTCTTCCTTTTCTCTTCTTGTGTGCTTGTTGTTTATTTGTTTGCATATTTGTTTGCATATTTACATATCTGTTACATATTTACGCATTTACATATTTACATATACATATTTACATATTTGCTACATTTGCTATATTTGCTGCATTCCCTGCATATTGTGTCATACTGTTGTTATTATTACTATTTATGTTTATTGTTTGTTGTTTGTCGTTGTCTATTGTACCTGATTATTGCCGTATGCTATTTATTTATTATCTATTTGTTTATTTGTTTCTCTTTTATAGCTCCTGGTTTGCTGTCTCGTCGTCCTCTCGGTTTCTTCTTTGGTCCTTTTGCTGGAGACTACCTTTGTTAGGGTGGGTTTGATTATGGTTATATCTACTTTTTATCTTTTTTATTTCTTATTTCCTACCTTCCATTTTTGTTGTTCCGTTTTCTGTTCTTTCCTTGTTTCTCCGTTTCCTGTTAATTAGTTATTTTCTTTCTACTTACCTTGTCCGTTTCCCTTTCGATTCTTCTTTGCTTTTTTCCTTTCCCGTGTGAGTGTTTGAAACTAGGTGCAAGCGCAAGTTTGCGAGTTTGCGGGTTTTGATATTCGAATTGATATTCGAGTTCAGGGCTTAAATTTTTAAGTTTTAGGTTCTAGGTTTTAAGTTTTATTCCTAGTTCTAATTCTAATTTTAGTTTTAGTTCTGTTTTACTTTTCTAATTCTGGTTCCGATTCCAGTTCTGGTTTGATCTAGTTCTTATTCTATATTCTAATATTCTAATTCCAGTTCTGATTCTGGTTCTAGTTTGGGTGCTAAGTTGGGTTGGGGTTTTTGGATTTAGATCAGGTTTGAGGGTTTGAGGCTTGGGGGTTATTGAGATTTGGTATTGGTTTGATTTGTTTATTTATTTATTTATTTATTTCATTGTATGAAAAATATCCTCCCATTCGTCGTCCTCTTCTCCTCTCAGTTCCGTCAGTTTAAACGGTTCTCTGTTTTTATTTTTTTCCTCTGCTGGTTTTTCCAGGATCACCATGCCCCCCTCGAATCCCTCCATCACCACTCTCTCCTCTCCCTCCGACCACGTAACCGTTCCCCCCCCTGTTATGATTCCTTCCAATAATTTATATCTTTCTTCCCTTTCCTTTTGTTCTTTTATCGTCCATTCTTTCTCCTCTTCCTCTTCGATTTCCTTTTCTTTTTCCTTCTGTTTTTCCTCGTCCTCTTCTTCTTCTTCTTCTTCTTTTTCTTCTTCCTCTTCTTCCTCTTCTTCCTCTTCCTCTTCCTCTAGTTCCATTTTAATTTTAGGTTCTATTTCTGTTTCTTCTGTTTGCTCCCATTCCCATTCTTCCATTGTCCTTCCTTCCAATATTGTTGTCTCCGCGTCCGATATGTCGTCTTCTTCGACTTCTCTTTCCTCCTCCTCCTCCTTTTCTTCTTTTATTGTTGTTGTTGTTGTTGTTGTTGTTCTTTTCGTTTCTGTTTCTGTTTGTTTATTCTCTCTTATTTCTCTCCTTCCTGCCTCCGCCTCTCTTCCTTCCCTCTCCCCTGCGTGCTCCTCCATTTCTGCTTTGTATGTTTCGATCAGCAGTTTAAGGTATTCTGGGTCTAGCCTTGCCGCATCACGCATGGCTTGGTTTAACCTTCGTCGGGCTTTGGCTGCCTCGCTCCTTTTATTGCTGCTTCTCCTCTTTTTGTCGTTGTTGTTGGCCATTATCTATAAGTATTCGGTATCCAATAAATCCAGTATCCAATAGATAAATAGATCAAATCAAACCAGTGCATATTTAATTATATTCCGTATTCCGTATTTGGTAAGAGAATAGATAAATAGGTGAATAGATAAGTAAAATAAACCAGTAAGTAGATGGATAGATAGGTATCCTGTTGTCTTATTTGTTTATTTATTTATTTATTCGTGTTTTATTTTGTGTCTTGATGTCATATTTGTTTTGTTTGTTTGTTTGTCGCATTCTTTTATTCTTTTATTCTTTTGTCTCTTTTTTTATTCTTTTTGTTCCTTTGTTTCTTTGTTCTTTCATTTTTGTTTCTTGTTTCTTGTTTATTTTTTTTTTTTTTTTTCCTTATTTCTTATTTCCTTTTTTGGTTTTGTTTTTAATTGTATTATATTATATTATATTATATTTGTGTTTATGATTTTTTCTTTCTTTGCTTCTTTTATTTTATTTTTGTTTCGTTCGCGCCGCGCTGTTTCCTATATTTTCAATTTTTCAAACGTGCTTTGCCCGTTTGTCCCTAGATGGCGTTGATCGCGTCTCTCGTTCGCCGTTTCGTTGTACGGTTTACCCTCGCGCTTTTCGTATGTTTCATGTTTCTTGTACGTATTTCGCTGTATTTCCTATGTTTATCGTTTAATTAACTAATTTTTTCTCCGTTTCTTTTACAGGCGTTGCCGCGGTGTTTCATCATGGGTATTACTCTTGCTCGCGGTACCGTTTTTCCTTGTTTCTCGGGTGAGTGTCGATTGATTTATTTATTTATTCGTGCTATTCTTATGCCGGTGATTTGACGTTAACCTCCGTTTGGCAGGTTTCTCGAGTATTTACGATCGATTCGATCGGTGTTTTTCCGTTTTTGCAGGCTTGATCGGGATTGTCGGTGCGTCGAATCGAAAGGGGAGGTCGGGATCGAGCGTTTGACGTCGATCGGTAGGCCTGTCAGTTTCTATATATTTTTTCCCATTTATTCCCTTTTCGTGCTCGCACGCTCGCATATGTACGTGTCATTTATTCGATTCGTTTGTTTGTTTGTTACAGGCGATTGACGAGGAAGCACTCTGGCTGCGGACGGACGGTGTCGGGACGGATTTTCGAATATTCGGGGTAGTTTGTCTGACGACGTCTAGACTCTTTTCATTTTTTTTCCTTTCTTTGCTCGCGTTTCGAGATTCTACTACTATGTTATCTTTTTCTTCCGTTTAGTTTATTCGGAATCTTTCTCTCGCCTCTGTTTTCCACATCGTCGGAGCGTTGCCTCGTCGTCCTCACGGATAGTGACCACCCAGCCGACTCTTGTCGAGTCGGAGGATTGTATTTACCCGAGGAGGCTTTCGAGGCGTTGTCCGTGTTGCGTACTCGAAGAGCGCCAGAGAAAGATGACAGATTTTCAGGTTAGTTGATCCGTCTGTGACTAAGTTTCCAGTTCTATGTCTTATCAGAGCTATCGTTACCGTTACTTTTCATTCTCTTTTGTCTATCCGTTCCGATTCCGTCGTCGGGAGACCGACATCCCCCGTCAATCGTGTGCATTGGGTGCTATTTCTTTTATCTTTTTCCCTGCGCAGCATCGCTTCACCCCTTCTCTTGGTATGTTCTAGGCTCGACAAGGGGGTGATGGTGCGGCTGACCTGTTGGCTGCTCGTATGTACATCGTTATTATCGATGGCTGTTTGTATATTTTATTCGTTTGTTCGTTCTAGTTCTCTCTCTCGCCTCTGTTTTCCACATTGTCGGAGCGTTGCCTCGTCGTCCTCACGGATAGTAACCACCCAGCGGACTCTTGTCGAGTCGATGGATTGTATTTACCCGAGGAGGATTTCGATGCTTTGTCCGTGTCGTGTATTCACAGAGTGCGATAGAAAGATCTTTGTTCTACGTGTGTATTTTTGGCAAGGGAGAGTCGAGGGTCAAGATTCTATGTTTCGTTATTGACATTTGTGTTTTCTATTTTTCCTAGGTACGAGCAGCGTTTTTGGTTCTGTCTCACCATCCCCGTGATCGACGATCCAGAAGAAGAAGAGGAGGAAGAGCGAGCGAGCGCAGTGGAGTGGAGGTGTTGCATATATATATATATATATATCGTTAAGCGAGGCGAAGAAGAGAGAAGAGAGAAATGCGTGCGTGCGTGACGTTCGGGATGATTTTGCGCTGCTTTGTACTAGCGGGTGAGTGAGTGAACGTACGAGTGAGTTGTCGTTTGTTTGTTTGCGCGATCGGTTCGATTTCTGTTAGTCCGAGCGTTTGTTATCCGTTTTCCGTTGCGTTCGTTGCGTCTTGTTTCTTTGCGATTCGAATGTATTGTTTTTACTCTTACTCGTGGTTTTGGTTCTTTCCTGTTCTCCTTTTGTTTCGTATTTGTCGCTTGTCCTGGTTATTTAAGGCTATTGTTTAGTTTCCAGAGAGATAGGTTTGTTGAATTCGTTGAATTCCTGTGTTTCTGGCGGGGGTCGGGTCGCGTTATTTCGCTATTTCCGTTTTTCGTTTAGTACAGGTTCAGTATATATATGTTATCGGTGTTTTTTCGCGAGGGTGGGGCTCAGTTTTCTAGGCTAGTTGGATGATATTCAGGTTCGCGTTGCGTTATCTGAATTCCTGTCGGGTTTGTGTCGTAATTTCTAAGTGTATTTTTCCGCTGGAGTCGAGCTCGGTTTTTTAGGGCTAGTTTCTATAGGCTAGCGTTGTTTCTTGATAATCTAGGTTCAGGTTCGCGTCGCGTTATTAGGTTTTTTGTCGGGTCTATATCATGTTTTTGAGTGTTTTTTTTTCCTTGAGGTCGGGCTCGGTTTTTTGAGGCTAGTTTTGGTATCGATTCGCGTTGTTTCTTGATAATCTAGATTCAGGTTCGCGTCACGTTATTTGGTTTTTTGTCGGGTCTATGTCGTGTTTTTGAGTGTTTTCATTGAGGTCGGGCTTGGTTTTTTAGGGCTAGTTTGTGTATCAATTCGCGTGGTTCGTCTCACGTTATTTCGCGTTATTGGGGTGCGATTGCGATTGCGATTGCGATTAACTGTTCGACGGGGTGGCGTGGTAACGTCAGAGGCCACAAAGGGAGGGACTAGACCTAACGGTCCGCAATACACATAGACGTACATCTATGTGCACCTCCTTGACCCGTCGGGTTCGTTTCCCCGTTTTCAGTACCTGCGTGTCGGCTTTTTTAGGCCCGGCCTACTTGCCGCATGCCGACGAAGGATAGCCTTACTCACGGGGTCGCTCGTCATTGAGGCGTATCGTTTTCGCGCCTATAATTAAAGATGTTCGATACGTCTCTGGGGCGGTTATACGGGTCACTGGCCGTTTCCTGTATACAAATGATCACGTGATCATATTTATCTATGTCCAGCTGATCTGGGTCCGATGTTGAGAGTCGGTGAGTCGTTGTGCTCGTCCCCCTCCCTCTCAAGAGGGTGAGTGCAGTCGTTGAATCGTTGGGCTAGTCCTACTCTTCTTGCGAAGAGTGGCCGCCATCGTTGGTTCGGGAACTGACCAGTACTTCCCAGAAATCCTCCATACTGTTGGATTTCCTATTTATAGGTCTGTCCACTGTTCGTCTGTGAAGCAGTTTCGGGTTGACGGGTGTCCGGCCTGTGTCGGGTCCATCGTCGACTCTCTTTATGTTGGAGTCTTTATCGTCACTGGTTCCTAATCCGTCAGGAGGGACCGAGGTTCCAAGTCCAAGTTTTTCACGCAAGGGTTGTATTCCTTTTGGCTTAACCTGGCTCGGGTGATCTCGCGCCTGCAAGACGGGGTCGGTTGAGTGGTGTCCTTGCAGTTGCTGGATGATGGCCAGCGTCCTGCGTGGTTCTTGTCACGTTTGGTTTGGAAGGGGTGATCAAAGTCCCTGCTACCTTGGATCCGGTGGATTTCCCAGTCTCTTTTCCAGTTTGGGTTGGAGTGGGTTTGGTTTTTTCTTTGGCGTCTGTTCCTGCTGTGTGTGGGAGTAGACTAGCTCATTTCTTAGTTTGTTCTTTTTACCTTTTCACGTTGTCGCGATGGCTGCTTTCTAGGTTGAGGGGCTGTGTGCCGTTCCCACTTCCTGCTTTCCTGTCCACACTTGTCCCTAGTCTGCCAGGAGGGACCGAGGTTCCAGGTCCAAGTTCGGTCGCGCGGGGGACGTGTCCCCTTTGGCTCGATTTGGCCCGGAGGAGCTCGCGCCTGCAAGACAGGGTCGGGACAAGTGGTTGTTTTCATGGCTACTGGTCGGCTTCCAGCATCCTGTTCGTTTCGTGTCCAGCGTTGTTTGGGACTAGGGTCCTATTTACGAGGCTCGTCGTCTCGTTTGGTGTTTCCTGCCTTGTTGGCCCGGGTGTCGTGACCTTTTCTATGGAGGTGGATCGTAGTATTAGTTTATTCATTTTACCTTTTCACGCTGTCGCGATGGTTGTGTCTCGGGTATCGGGTGATCTTGTGATCTTGTGTCGTGCCTGTTTCCCGTTGTCCTGTCCTCACTTGTCCCTAGTCTGTCGGGAGGGACCGAGGTTCCGGGTCCATGTTCGGTCGCGCAGGGGACGTGTCCCCTTTGGCTCAACTTGGCCCGGAGGAGCTCGCGCCTGCAAGACAGGGTCGGGACAAGTGGTTGTTTGTTGGTTGCTGATTGGTTTCCAGCATCCTGGGTGGCCTCGAGACGTGGTCTTCTTTTTCTGGGGGTGAGCTATCTCTTCGTGTTTGTTTCCCCGATGTTTCCAAGTGTTGTTTGTCCTTTTTCCGTTTTTTGATCCGAGCCCTAAGCGCGCGCCAGCGCGCCCGTCTTTCGCTGGCTTTAGCCAGTGAAGACTCAACATCTTTTCCGGTTGTAGCTCATGCAGATTGACAGGCAACGCTTGTCGCTGCGCTTTGGGCTGCTCTTCCGTGGGCTGCCGGTTTCCTTGATTTTCAATTTCCTAGGTTTCCAAGTTGCTTAATTTCTGGATTTTTAGTGGCCGATCCCTAAGCGCGCGCCAGCGCGCTCGTCGCCCGCTGGCGTCAGCCAGCGAAGACTCAACACCTTTTCTGGCTGCCGTTCATGCGGGCAGCCCGCGCCGCTCGCCGCGCCCCGGGTTGCTCCTCTCTGGAGCTCTGGCAGGGTTCGGTGGTCTTCTGTGCTCCCGGGCGGGCCGGGCCCCAAGCGCGCGCCAGCGCGCCCGTCGCCCGCTGGCGTTAGCCAGCGAAGACTCAATATCTTCTCTGGTCGTCGCTCATGCAGGCAACTCGCGTCGCTCGCCGCGCTCCGGGTTGCCTTCCTCAGGGGTTCTGGCTGGGCTCGGTGGTCTTCTGTGCTCCCGGGCGGGCCGGGCCCCAAGCGCGCGCCAGCGCGCCCGTCGCCCGCTGGCGTTAGCCAGCGAAGACTCAATATCTTCTCTGGTCGTCGCTCATGCAGGCAACTCGCGTCGCTCGCCGCGCTCCGGGTTGCCTTCCTCAGGGGTTCTGGCTGGGCTCGATGATCTTCGGCGCTCCCGGGTGGGCCGGGCCCCAAGCGCGCGCCGGCGCGCCCGTCGCCCGTTGGCGTTGGCCAGCGAAGATTCTGGGTATCGGGGCGTTCATTGATCGTTGCTCATGTGGGCGGTTGCATGTCGCTTGTTACGCTTTGGGTCATTCCTTCCGTAGATTGTTGATGGTTGGCGTGCGACGGTTGCTTCTTCTCTCGCTAGAACTGTGCTCATTCTTCGGGTCTGGCTCTCGCTGGTAGCGTTGTTCCCATTGTTTGCTGGTGTCTACTGGTTCGTGTCCTGGACTTGTGTCGTTCGAGGTCTGTCCTGAAAGTCGAACCATAGGGAGAGAGGAGCGAGGAAAGGGGAGAGGAGGGGAGGGGAGGATAGCTATGTGGGTTGGATCGGGGATTTCCGTTTGTGTCGGGAGGATCGTTGTGGGGTTTGGTTTGATTGATTGGGCAATTTGGTTTGATTTGGATTCGGTTGCGGATTTTCTGTTAGTTCGGGTTATTGGATTATTGGATTATTGGAAGGGGGCCCCTGCCTCGCCCCCTTCAGTGGGTTGCGTCCGGGGACGTCGCCAGTCGTCCCCCTAACGAAGCAAGTAATGGCCGCGTTCGTCCCCCCCGACCGTGGGTTTCGTGTCGGGGGTTTCCACGCGGCATCTCAAACCCTCCTTTTTTTGTTGCATGCTGAATCTACTCGCGACAGCCGAGGCTCTCCCCTTTCGTCCCTATGGGGATTTCCAGGGGTTTACCTCGTCTAGAAATCTACATATCTTGGCGATGTTTATACTCGGTACCTGGCTGGCTTCGAGCATCGGTTGTCCGAGATACTTGGTTCTTCGTTGCACCAGGGCCGGGCATTCGCAGAGGATGTGCCTGCTGGTTTCCTTGGTTTCCTGGCAGAAGGAGCACTCATCCGTCTCGACGAGGCCCATCTTGTGGAGGTGTCCGTTCAGGCTGGTGTGGCCGGTGATTATGCCTGTCAGCATCCGGGCTTGGGTGCGCGAGCTGTTGACAAGGTCCTTTGATTTTTCGTACCTGGGTGTTGGTCCTAGGAACTCCTTTGCCTGTAGGCAGCCTGTGTTGGGGTCTTTCCATCTCTTTTCCCATTCCTCGTCGATCCATTGTCGAACGTTTCGCTTAAACGTGGACGTGGCTGTTGGCGCTTTCAGATCATCGGTCGTCATTGCGGCGCCGGATCCCTGATTCGCCAGCCTGTCGGCCCGTTCGTTCCCCTCGATGCCCTGGTGGCCCGGGCACCAGATCAGTCTGACCTTGTTGCCCAGGCCCGCCAGCGCGTTGAGCCGTTTTTTGCAGTCTCGGACCATGCGCGTGGCGGTTTCCACGCTTTCCAGCGCCATGAGGGCCGCCTGGCTGTCCGAGCAGATGACGATGGTTTGTCTTTTCGTGTTTCTCCTGAAAAGTGCTGCCGTGCAGTCCATTATCGCGTAAACTTCGCTTTGGAATACCGTGGCCTCTTCGCCCATTCTTAGTACCGCGAAGCTCGCGTCGTCCATCGAGCCGGTCCATGCCGCGCCCGTGAAGCCGTTCTTTCTGGACCCGTCCGTGTAGAAGGCCAGGTCTCTGTGTTGGTCGTAGGGCTTTCGGTCCCCTTCCCATTCCGATCTGTCCGGGATGGTTACGGTGTATTTTTTGGCGAAACTGTACTCTACGGGACATCGGTCCTGAGTCTCCTCGAATCGCCTTTTGATCCCCCTGTTTTCGGGGAAACACACTATCTCTCCGTGCCGGTGTCTCGGATGGGACATTCCCATCACACCGTGGTCTTTCTGGTCCCAGTGCTTCCAGCTTCTAATTCGCTGGGCCGTGTTGAGGGCTGTTTCCTTTATCTTCAGGTCCAATGGAACTACTCCCGCGAGCACTTCCATTGCCCTGCCTGGCGTGTTCCTGAACGCTCCGAGTATCCTTCTCAGGGCGTTGCCCTGTAGGGAGTCCAATTCTTTCCTGATCGTTGTCAGGTTTGCTGCCGACCACCAAGCTATCGCTCCGTACAGGATGCGTGGGACAACGATCGCTTGGTAGATCCATAACGTGACCTCGGGTTTGAGTCCCCAGTCGTTGCCGACCACTCGTTGCAACATGCCTATGTTGCCTTTGGCTTTTCTCATCTGTTGGCGCGCGTGCACCTTCCAATCCAGTCGGTCGGTGATGACGACGCCCAGATATTTTATCTGTTCGACCCACGTCAGCGGCTGGCCGTTGTACGTCAGGCCGCTGATCGTCGGTTTCGTGTGCCTTCTGTTGATCAGCATCATCTCCATTTTGGTTGGGTTCACCGAGAGCTGGTGTTCCTCGCACCATCTCTCGGTCGACCTCAACGCTCTCGTGGCCGATGCTATTGCCGTGTCGGTTTTGCGGTTGTCGCTTACCGCCAGGAACGTGATATCGTCCGCGTACGCAATCACTTTGAGTCCCTGGCTGTTGTTGTCTTTGCTTTCGTCTAGTTTCTCCACCAGGCTGTCCACCGCCATGCACCACAGCAGGGGCGAGAGGATTCCCCCTTGCGGGCATCCTCTGTTGACGGAGCCTCTCAGCGAGGTCGTGCCTTTGCTGGCCACCAGTTGCCTACTGGTCAGCATACGGCCGATCCATCGCTGAATCGGCTCCTCCACCCCGAAGCGTTGCATGGCGTCCTGGATGACTTTGGTCGGGGTCTGGTTGAAGGCCCCCTCGATGTCCATGAAGCCAGCTATGATTATTTCTCCCTGGATCAGGGCTTCCTCCGCGGTCCTTAGCAGGTGGTGAAGCGCCACCTCCGTCGAGTGTCCCGCTCGATACGCGTGCTGGCACTCGTGTATCGGCTTGCGCTTCAAGGCGCCCTCTTTCAGGTGCCTGTCCACTAGCTTTTCCGCCGTCTTGAGCAGGTACGACGTCAGGCTTATCGGTCGGAACGCTTTGGGCGTTCCGTAGTCCGACTTGCCTGGTTTCGGTAGAAACGTCACCCTTGTTTTTCCCCACTCGGTGGGTATTATGCTCAGCGCTATGCACGCTTTTATCATGTTCATCAGAGGCTTTCCGATAAACGGAAGAGCCTCTTGCAACATTTTTGGGTATATCCCGTCCGGGCCCGGGGCTTTGAACGGCTTGAACGAGTTTATCGCCCATTCCAGCCGCTCCAGACTGACCACTCGGTTGCCCAGCGGCCAGTCTGCTTTCGTCCCTTGGGCCTGATCGGCGGGGGGGTTGGGGTCGGGACCTATAGGTGCCCTTCCCGTGTTCGTCGTCGTCGTGGTCGTCGTGGCCGTCCCGGTTGACGTCCCGGCCGCCATCTCGATGTCGGATTCCGCTAGTCGCTGGAATCCTGGAAAGTGCTCCTCCATCAGCAGCTGGAGGATCTCTTCGTTACAGGCCGTGTATTGCCCGTCCGGTTTCCTTATGGCTCCCAGTTCCGCGGTACCGGTCGCCGTGGCTGCCGATGTCAGCACCTTGTTGATTCTAGAGGCCTCGGGAGTGCTGCTGACCTTTTCGCAGTACCTCCTCCAGGCCTCCTTTTCGGTTTTGTTCATTTGGCTTCGAAAGTCCTTCTTAGCCGTGTTCACCGCCCTCCAGTCTCTCCTTTTCCGGCTCCTTCGGGCTTTGTTCAGGAGTCTTCCGACTTCCTTCTGTTGAATGGTCAGCGCATTGGTCCACCAGTGCTTGCCCACTCCGTTTTTCATCTTTTTCTCGATCGTCGCCTCTTCCCACGCTTGCGTGAGAAGTCTGGTTAAACTTTCGTTCAACTCGTCGATCTCTTGCTGGTCGCCGTACCTGCCTGGCAGTCGGAGGACACCGTCCTCCACCAGTTTCAGGTACTTTGACCAGTCTGTTTTCTTCGGGTTCCTTTTCAGAGTCGATTGCTCGACTCTGGCCTTGTTCAGGCGGAACCTTATATATCGGTGGTCCGACATCGACTGCGTCTCTGTCTCCACCCTCCAGTCTTTGATGTCCCCTGCCATGGTTTGCGTGCAGAGGGTCACGTCCGGGATGGTTTCTGCTCGGGCTGTCACGAACGTGGGTTCGTTACCTCTGTTGAGGCATACCAGCCCCAGGGCTGTTATCTGGTCGGCTAGCTGATCGCCTCTGTCGTTGTTGGACGCGCATCCCCATATCTCGTGATGCGCGTTCGCGTCCATGCCCAACAGCATTTCCGCCTTCTTTTCTCGGCACCAGTCCGCGATCTCCTCCCCTTTCTCTCCGATCGGCTGGTCGTTTGCGCTGCGATGGCAGTATACCGCTGCCATCACATAGGTGACGCTTCTTCCGCGGCTTTTAATCTCCAGGCTGATTGCGCAGGTCCTGCTGTCGCTAAGCTGTGGGAGAAACGTTACATCGAGCCCGCTCCTGGTCAATATGCAGGCTCTTAAATCTCTGGTGACCGCCGCTGACCAGATCTTGCCGGCTGCTTCAAGTCCCCCGACTTCCCCTTGGGTCAGCCAGGGTTCCTGTATCAGCACGACGTCGATCCTGTCTTTCTTTACGAACTGGACCAACGCCGCAGCGGCGACTCTGCAGTGATTCAGATTTATTTGTACGATCTTCATTCTGCAAGTAGGTGAAATCTTTTATGATTACTGGTTACTGGTACCCCCCCCCTCCACCCACCCCCCGGTCCCTGTAGCATTGCGTTGTTTTTTTTTTTTTTTTTTTTTTTTTTTTTTTTTTTTTTTTTTTCCTCCCTTAGGGTGTTGGAAGTGTGTAGGAGATTGCGTTGGACTAGGAGGGGTTGTAGTAATAAATTAACGATTGCGAGTACGTTCTAGTATATATATTTATTTTATTATTTTTTTTTTTTTTTTTTTTTTTTTTTTTTTTTTTTTATTTACATATATGTGAGGGCGTAACAGGTAGTTAGTGGGTGGATTATGTATATATGTAGTAGAGTGGAGTAGAAGAGTATGGTAGTGTGATAGATATGATAATGTATGTGTGTAGATTTACTATTTAACCCTTCTTTTCCCTGAAAGTTATAGTGTGTAGTCCACCACCAATGTTTATTTTCATTTCTTTTTTCCTGAGTATCCTCAACGCACCTCCTCCTATTTTAGCCGTTATCTCGCGCCCATTTTCTTGGGGTGCTCCGCTTTTCGTGATTTGCCATTTGTTTGCTTTCGTACCCTTTTCGCTCCTCTCTATCCATTCTAAAAGCTCTTTGTTTGTTACCTTCGGGTTATTTACCCTTATTGTGATCTCGTGCTGTTTGTTCAGCGTTTCCTCCTGTCCTCTTATTATTTTTTTTCCGTTGATCTCTAGTCCTTTGTTTATCAGTTCCTCCATCATTTCTCTAAACGCATTTCCCTCGTGCGTCATTATTGTGCCCCCGTTTTTTAAACCGTGTCTTCTTATTTTTATTTCTGTGCCTCTTCTTGTTGCTTCGTTTCCTATGATTCGTGTAAGCTCATTCTTGTCCTCCCCCGTCATTATTACGTTGGGATATCCCTCGTATATAAGTGTCGTGACCATTCCTTGTTCTTTTTTACCTTCCTTTTCTTCCCTTGCTGTTTTCCTTTTTGTTCCTTTTCCTTTTTCTTTTGTTTCTATGTTGTCTTCTCTCCTCCTGCTATATGGTTGTTGTTGTTGTTGTTGCTGTTGTTGTTTTTGTTCTTTTTCGTATCTTCCTTCTGTCGTTGTTTTCTTCCTTTGCCATTTTCCTCGGCTCTCTTTTTTGTCTTTTTCTTCCTTTTCCTCCGTCATTTGTTTCTTTGTTTGTGTTTTTGTTTCTGTTTCTTTTCCTTTTTCTTTTGTTTCCTCTTGTTTTTGTTTCTGTTGTTGTTGTTGTTCTCTCTCTTTCTCTTCTTTCCCTTTCTCTTTTTCATTTGTTGCCACTTTTATATTCTTTTCTAGTGTTTCGTCCTTTTTTCCCGTTTCTTCGTTTCTCCTATTTGTTTCCTTTTCCTTTTCCTTTTCTTCTGATCTTCCTTCTATTCCCTCCTTTTTCTTCTTTTCCACCGGTAGCCATTCCTCTCCTATCTCCATGTCTATTTCCATTTCTCTTTCACTCCAGGTTCCCTCGCTGTCGGTCTCGCTGAGTATGGTCGCTGACATCCTTGGTTTCACTATTTAGCTGTAGATAACAGACAGAGAGGGAGAAGGAAATTTCATTAGTCATCCGAGAGTATACACTTACCTTCCTTTCTTTTTTTTTTCCTTACTTCCTATAATTTTTTTTTTTTTTTTTTTTTTTTTTTTTTTTTTTTTTTCCCTGTTGTTTGTTACATGTTGTGTTGTTTTTGTTGTTATCATTGTTATTATTATTATTATTGCTATCTTTATTTCTAACGCTGTGTTTCTATATTTGTCATGTTTGTCATGTTCGTTATATCTATTGTGCTTTGTTGTATCTTATTGTTTATTATTTAATTCTACTTTAGCTGCTAAATCGTTGTCTCGTTGTCCTCCCGGTCCCGGTCTCTTCTTTGGCCTTTTTGTTGGAGACTACCTTTGCTAGGGTGGGTTTGGTTATGATTATATCTACTTTTTATTTCTTTTTATTTCTTATTTCTTACCTTCCATTTTTTGTTGTTCCGTTTTCTGTTCTTTCCTTGTTTCTCCGTTTCCTGTTAATTAGTTATTTTCTTTCTACTTACCTTGTCCGTTTCCCTTTCAATTCTTCTTTGCTTTTTTCTTTTTTTTTCTTTTTTCTTTCCCGTGTGAGTATTTTGAAACTAGGTGCGAGTTTGCAAGTTTGCGGGTTTTGATATTCGAATTGATATTCGAATTCAGGGCTTAAGTTTTAAGTTTTAGGTTTTAAGTTTTGAGTTTTATCTCTAGTTCTAATTCTAATTTTAGTTTTAGTTCTGTTTTATCTTTCTAATTCTGGTTCCGATTCCAGTTCTAGTTTGATCTAGTTCTTATTCTAATTCCAGTTCTGATTCTGGTTCTAGTTTGGGTGCTAAGTTGGGTTGGGGTTTTTGGATTTGGATCAGGTTTGAGGGTTTGAGGCTTGGAGGTTATTGAGATTTGGTATTATTTGATTTGATTTATTCTCTTTATTTTGTGTTATGGAAAATATCCTCCCATTCTTCGTCCCCCTCACTCAGCTCCATTAATCTAAAAGGTTCTCTGTTTTTATTGTTGCTTTGTTCTGCTGGTTTCTCCAGGATCAGCATACCCCCCTCGAACCCCTCCATAACTACCCTATCTCTTCCCTCCGACCACGTAACTGTTCCCCCCCCTGTTATAGTTCCTTCCAGTAAAGATAATTTGTATCTTTCTTCCCTTTCTTCTCTTTCTTCTCGTTCTTTCGTTGTCCAATCCATTTCCTCTTCTTCTTCTTCTTCTTCTTCTTCTTCTTCTTCTTTTTCTTCTTCTTCTTCTTCTATTTCTTCCTCTTCTTCCTCCTCCTCCTCCTCTTCCTCTGGTTCCTTTTTGATTTTGGATTCTATATCCACATCCATTTCCATTTCCATTTCCATTTCTATTTTTTCTTCTTCTTCTTCTTCTTCTTCTTCTGTCTGTTCCCATTCCCATTCCTCCATCGTCCTTCCTTCTAGTATTGTCGTCTCCGCGTCCGATATGTTGTCTTCTTCGTCTTCTCTTTCCTCCTCCTCCTCCTTTTCTTCTTTTATTGTTGTTGTTGTTGTTGTTGTTGTTGTTCTTTCCGTTGTTGTTCTTTCTGTTACTGTTTGTTCATGTTCATTCTCTCTTATTTCTCTCCTTCCTGCCTCCGCCTCTCTTCCTTCCCTCTCCCCTGCATGCTCCTCCATTTCTGCTTTGTAGGCGTCGATTAGTTTTCTTAGATATTGTGGGTCCAGTTTTGCTGTGTCCCGCATTGCCTGGTTCAATCTCCTCCTCGCCTTGGCCGCCTCACTTCTCTTGTTGCCTCTTTTGTTGTTGTTGTTGTTGTTTGCCATTGCCTATAAGTATCCAATATCCGATAAATCCAGTATCCAATAAATAAATAAATAAACAAACCAATCCAATGCACACTTATTTATGTTCCATATTTGGTATTCGATGAAAAGGGATAGATAAATAGATAAATAAGCAGACAAACTTGTTTGCTTATTTATCCATTTGTTTGTGTTTTATTTCTTTTCTTGATGTTGTATTTGTCCTGTTTGTTTGTCTGTCTCATTCTTTTATTCTTTTATTTCTTTTTATTCTTTTGTTCTTTTATTCCTTTGTTCTTTGTTTTTCATTTTGTTTCTTATTTCTCTTTTCTCATTTCTTATTTCTCGTTTTTGGTTCTGTTTTTGTTTTTAATTATATTATGTTATATTTGTGCTTATGATTATGACTGCTTCTTTTTTTGCCTCTTTTATTTTTATTTTTTATTTCGTTCGCGCCGCGCCGTTTCCTATATTTTCAATTTTTCAAACGTGCTTTGCCCGTTTGCCCCTAGATGGCGTTGATCGCGTCTCTCTCGTTCGCCGTTTCGTTGTACGGTTTACCCTCGCGCTTTCCGTATGTTTCATGTTTCTTGTACGTATTTCGCTGTATTTTCTATGTTTATCGCTTAATTAACTAATTTCTCTCCGTTTCTTTTACAGGCGTTGCCGCGGTGTTTCATCGTGGGTATTACTCTTGCTCGCGGTACCGTTTTTTCCTTGTTTCTCGGGTGAGTGTCGATTGATTTATTCGTGCTATTCTTATGCCGGTGATTTGACGTTAGCCTCCGTTTGGCAGGTTTCTCGAGTGTTTATAATTGATTCGATCGCCGTTATTTCGTTTTTGCAGGCTTAATCAGGATTGTCGGTGCGTCGAGTCGAAAGGGGAGATCGGGATCGAGCGTTTGATGTCGATCGGTAGGCCTGTCAGTTTCTAAATTTTCCCATTTATTTCCTTTTCGTGCACGCACGCTCGCGTATGTACGTGTCATTTGTTTGATTTGTTTGTTTGTTTGTTACAGGTGATTGACGAGGAGGCACTTTGGCTGCGGACGGACGGTGTCGGGACGGATTTTCCAATATTCGGGGTAGTTTGTCTGTCGACGTCTAAATCTTTTTCATTTTTATCGTTTCTTTGCTCGCGTTTCAAGATTCTACTACTATTATATCATCTTTTTCTTCTGCTTTTAGTTTACTCGGAATCTTTCTCTCGCCTCTGTTTTCCACGTCGTCGGAGCGTTGCCTCGTCGTCCTCACGGATAGTGACCACCCAGCCGACTCTTGTCGAGTCGAAGGATTGTATTTACCCGAGGAGGCTTTCGAGGCGTTGCCCGTGTTGCGTACTCGAAGAGCACCAGAGAAAGATGACAGATTTTCAGGTTAGTTGGTCCGTCTGTGGCCAAGTTTCCAATTCTATGTTTTATCAGAGCTATCGTTACCGTTACTTTTCCCTCTCTTTTGTCTATCCGTTCCGATTCCGCCGTCGGGAGACCGACATCCCTCGTCAATCGTGTATATTGGGTGCTATTTCTTTATATCTTTTTCCCCGTGCAGCATCGCTTCGCTCTTTCTCTCGGTATGTTTGTTTTTTAGGCTCGACAAGGGGGTGATGGTGCGACCGACCTGTTGGCTGCTCGTATGTATATCATTGTTATCGATGTTATCGCTGACTGTTTGTATATTTTATTCGTTTGTTCGTTCTAGATCTCTCTCTCGCCTCTGTTTTCCACATTGTCGGAGCGTTGCCTCGTCGTCCTCACGGATAGTAACCACCCAGCCGACTCTTGTCGAGTCGATGGATTGTTTTTACCCGAGGAGGATTTCGATGCTTTGTCCGTGTCGTGTATTCAAAGAGTGCGAGAGGGAGATTTTTTTATTCTACGTGTGTGTGTTTGGCAAAGGAGGGTCGAGAGTTGAGATTCTATGTTTCGTTATTGACACTTGTGTTTTCTATTTTTCTAGGTACGAGCAGCGTTTTTGGCTTTGTTTCACCATCCTCGTGATCGTCGATCCAATATGAGAAGAGGAAGAGCGAGCGAGTACGCACAGTGGAGTGAAAGTGTTGCGTATATATATATATATATGTATCGTTAAGCGAGGCGAAGAGGAGCGTGCGTGCGTGCGTGGCGATCGGGGCGATCTTGCGCTGCTTTGTACAAGCGGGTGAGTGAGTGCTCGTACGAGTGAGTTGTCGTTTGTTGCGCGATAGATTTGATTTCTGTTAGTCCTAGCGTTTGTTACCCGTTTACCGTTGTGTTCGTTTCTTCTTGTTTCCTTGCGATTGGAATGTATTATTTTTACTCTTACTCGTGGTTTTGGTTCTTTCCTGTTCTCCTTTTGTTTCGTATTTGTCTCTTATCCTGGTTATTTAAGGCTATTGTTTAGTTTCTAGAGAGAGATAGGTTTGTTGAATTCGTTGAATTCCTGTGTTTCTGGCGGGGGTCGGGTCGCGTTATTTTCGCCATTTCCGTTTTTCGTTTAGTACAGGTTACGTAAATATGTTATCGGTGTTTTTTCGCGAGGGTGGGGCTCAGTTTTCTAGGCTAGTTGGATGATATTCAGGTTCGCGTTGCGTTATCTGAATTCTTGTCGGGTTTGTGTCGTAATTTCTAAGTGTATTTTTCCGCTGGAGTCGAGCTCGGTTTTTTAGGGCTAGTTTCTATGGGCTCGCGTTGTTTCTTGATAATCTGGGTTCAGGTTCGCGTCGCGTTATTAGGTTTTTTGTCGGGTCTATATCATATTTTTGAGTGTTTTCCTTCTGATCGGGCTCGGTTTTTTGAGGCTAGTTTTGGTATCGATTCGCGTTGTTTCTTGATAATCTAGATTCAGGTTCCCGTCGCGTTATTTGGTTTTTTGTCGGGTCTATGTCTTGTTTTTGGGTGTTTTCATTGAGGTCGGGCTTGGTTTTTTAGGGCTAGTTTGTGTATCAATTCGCGTGGTTCGTCTCCCGTTATTTCGCGTTATTGGGGTTCTCGTCGAGTTCTTTTTGTTTCTTGAGTGATTTTTCTTTTGCGTGGTACGGATCATTCTAGTTTGTAATTTCCCGGGTTCGTGTTCGTATAATGAAGCTGTTTTTTGCCGAGTTTCTATCGTTTTCTAGGTGTTTTCTATGTAGAGTACATTTCGTTCTAGTTTTTAGTTTTTTTTCCCGGTTCGCGTTATATTGTTAGCTTGCTTTTTCCCAGGTTCAGGTTGTTTCCTGAGTGTTTTTCGTATAGAGTACATTTCGTTCTAGTTTTTAGTTTTTTCCCGGTTCACGTTATATTGTTGGTTTGTTTTTTTCCCGGGTTCAGGTTGTTTTCTAAGTGTTTTTCGTATAGAGTACGTTTCGTTCTAGTTTTTAGTTTTTTCCCGGTTCACGTTATATTGTTAGTTTGTTTTTTCCCGGGTTCAGGTTGTTTTCTAAGTGTTTTTCGTATAGAGTACATTTCGTTCTAGTTTTTAGTTTTTTCCCGGTTCACGTTATATTGTTAGCTTGTTTTTTCCCGGGTTCAGGTTGTTTTCTAAATGTTTTTCGTATGGGGTACATTTCGTTCTAGTTTTTAGTTTTTTCCCGGTTCACGTTATATTGTTAGCTTGTTTTTTCCCGGGTTCAGGTTGTTTCCTAAGTGTTTTTCGTATGGGGTACATTTCGTTCTAGTTTTTAGTTTTTTTCCCGGTTCACGTTATATTGTTAGCTTGTTTTTTCCCGGGTTCAGGTTGTTTTCTAAGTGTTTTTCGTATGGAGTACATTTCGTTCTAGTTTTTAGTTTTTTCCCGGTTCACGTTATATTGTTGGCTTGTTTTTTCCCGTGTTCATGTCGTTGTTTGAGTGATTTTTTGTTGGGTTCAGATCTAATTTTTTGTAGTTTTTGGCTAGATCGCGTTCTGAGTTTTGATTGTGGGTAGTGAGTAGTGAGTAATGGTATTTGTATGATTTGTGTTCATCTGTTATTATTATTATTATCGTTAATTATTGTTTTGTTGAGTCTCGATATAAATGTTGGTGAGTCTAGGTGCCCGGTGTGTCAGTTGGTGATGCCGATAATGTTTTTTGAGGATTTTTGAATTTAGAAATTCTAGTTTCGCATCTTAAATCGAGATATATGGGGTGTATTGTGTTTGTTCCCTGATCGTCTCTGAATTGTTATTCGTTGATTTTAATAAAGTATGGTGCTAGTAATAGCGCGATGTATTGCTTGTATACGCGTGTGCTTTTATAGATTATAGATTCTTTCATTGTTGATTCGTTGGCATTCGTTATCGTTCGTACCGTTCATATTGTGTCGTAAGTTTTGTTTCGCGCTTGTCCGCGTTTGCTGTTTACCGTTACGGCCGCGGTTTATAGGGGGTACGCGGCACGCGGCGCGCTGCACGCGGCACGCGAGGGTTGCGCGTCGGTCAGTTTTTTTTTCCTTTCGGTCGCGATTCTGGGGATTGTTTGGGGAATATCTGCGCTAGTTCTGATTCTAATGTTTGACTTGTTTGACTTGTTTTTCTCTATTTTGACTATTCTATTATTTCGCTATTCGTTATTATTATTGTTAATTGCAGGGCCTACCTTTACTATTGTTTTTGTGTGTGTTCGTTTCGTTTCTCCTTTCCTCTGTTCTCGTTTTGCGTGGCTGTGGCCGCTGTTCGGTCTTCTCCTTTCTGTATCACACACCGATCGGCACTTTTAGTTCGCGAGCTTTACTTTTACCGTGCTTTGGATTTGCTATTCGCTATTCGGCTATATGAGGCTTTGAAGCTTTGAAGCTTTAAGACCAACTGATAATTTTTGCCCTCCCGCGTGTCCTTTTAAGACCGTCCGCATGTGTTTTCCCTCTCCTCGAGCTTTATTGCTCCTCTCTCCTTTTTCCTTTCTTCCTTTCTTACCTTCCCCTCCCCCCTACGCTTTCCTCCTTCGCGGGCGAGGCCGCCCCCCCTGGGTTTTGAATCCTTTAAGGGCCCTACGCCTCCATCTGTTTTTCGTCATTGTTGGAACCGTCCGGCCGTTTATTTTTGTCTTAAGGACTCGACGCCACTTACGATGTCGTCGTCGTCGCACGTTGTCTATTATTTCGCGTTTCAATGGTTGCCTTTCGGGTTTACGTTCGTGTTCGTGTTCGCGTTCGCGTTCGTTTGTTTATTTAGCCGGTTACCTTACCGAGTTTATTCGTTTATATTTTATGTTCTAGTTATCGTTATTTTTGCTTTTGCCGTCGTCGCCTTTTACCCGTAACATTCGTTCGCGGCGCGCCGCTTTTGAATTTTCGAAATTTTTTCCAATATCCTTCGCCCGTTTCCCCTAGATGGCGTTGATCGCGTCTCCCTTGCTCGCTACTCTGTTCGACCGGCCACCCTCGCGTAACTCCAGTAACTCTTCGTTCGTTACCTTTGGGTTATTTATTCTAACCGATACTTCATGTTGTCTATTTAGTATGTCCTCTCCTCCCTTCATTATTTTCATTCCTCTTATATTTAGTCCTTTATTTATTAGTTCATCCATCATATCCTTTAGCGTACTTCCCTCATGTATTATAATCATCCCTCCATTCTTTAGACCGTGTCTCCTTACCTTAATCTCAAGGCCTTGCTTTAACGCCTCGTTACCCATGATCCTGGTTAAATCGTTTTTATCCTCTCCTGTCATCATATTTTTTGGATAGTCTTCATAGATGTATGTCGTAATTTGTCCAGGTTCCTTCTTTTCCTCCGTCTCTGTTCTTCTCCCTGTTTCCTTTCCTCTTCCCTTTGTCTCTGCTCTATTTCCTCCTTTTCTATATGGATATTGTCCCTTTTCACGCCTTTCTTCCGTCGTTCTTCTTCCCTGCCACTTCCCCTGACCCTCTTTCCTATTATTTTCCTTTTTTTCTTCTTCTTTTGTCTCTTGTATCCTTGTTCCTTCCTCTTTTCTCTCTTCTCGTTCTTTTTCTTCCCTCTTCTCTTCTTCTTCTTTCCTCCTTTCATTCGTTATTTCTCTTACTTCGTTATTTACTATTCCAATCCCCCTCTTCGGTCCCTCGCTCTTCTTACTTTCCTCTTCTTTTTTCCCTTTTGATCTCTCTATTGACAATTCTTTCTTCTTCACCACCGGGATCCATTCCTCTTCTCCTTCTGTACATTCTTCCATTTCTATATCTATATCATCTTCACTCCAGTCCTCCACGCTGGCGGTGTCTATTTTGGTCACTGACATCTCTGTATCCTTCTATATAAAGAGAGAGGACAAAAGAAGAAAAATATCCCATTAGTTTATCAAAAGTATTCACTTACCTTTCCTCCCTTTTTTTTTCTTCTTTCTTTCTTTTCTTCTTCTCTTTTATCCTTCCCACACCTTCTTTTCTCCCTTGTTATCCTTGTCTCCTTCTTCCTTTCTTCTTCTCTCTTTTTCTTCTCATTCCTCATTGTCATTCCTTTTCTCCGTTGTTTCCTCATCTTCATTTTCCCTCTCTTCCTCCTCCTCCTCTTCGTTTTCATCCGTCCTATTCACCCTCATGTCTGTCCCTCTTATTCGCTGACTTTCTCTTATCTCCCCATCTTCTTCCCGCATATATACGTATTATGTCGACGAAAATTTTGACTGGAGAAGAAGAATTAGAATCAGAATCAAAAGAAAAATCTTACCGTTTCTGACAGATCCATGACATGATATTACGATATCTCTGTCATGCGTGGACCGATTTTATTGAACTTGGTCTTATTCGAAAGCTTATATGTGGTTTACATAAGAAAAATACCATTAAATTTAGGAAATATTGCAGGCGTGATGAGATATTAATGAAATAAGTTTCAGGTTAGGTTGGATTAGCTCGGCGACGAGTAAATGATAGCAGTAGCGACAGTCGCCATATATAGGGTGTCTTTCCTGTACTTTTTTCCTGTACTTGGCGTCGAGACGCTACCGCGTCTCTAGATTCTAATTCTTCTTCTCCAGTCAAAATTTTCGTCGACATAATACGTATATACGCGTTACACGCACACTTTCAGCCAAAAAACTAGTGTATGTTTCGTTCGTCGACTCTCGGGATTATTCGGCCGGGATCGTCGTCCGTGATTATATATATATATTATACCTATTTATACCTATGTATACTATTTTGAATTTTATAACCTACCAAGTGTCATTCCATCATAACCTGCAAGTGTCAAATAAGGTAAGTTGTCCAAATTTGAAATGTCACGAGTTTTTACACTAAATAGGCGACTGAATTATTGTCTCAATTAACAAGGTAAGTCGCCAAATTTATTTAATAGATTTCTTATGTAGAGTCGCAGACTTGGAAGTTGTCTGGAGAAGGTTCGACAGAGAAGCACCTTCTTTCGCATAAGTTTCTAGAAATTTGTACCATGCTTGTACAAAATAATATATTGTAGTAGAAAATTGCATTGAATTTAAATTGCCAGATATTTGTATTTGTATACCAGTTTTTATTTTATGTAAAGATTATTATATTATAGATAGAAATGAAGGGGACGCACAGGACTTCGATAAAAATGAAGGAGACGCGCAGGCTTGGATAGTAGAATTGAAGGGGACGCACAGGCTTGGATGGATAGAAATGAAGGGAATGCACAGGCGTGGAGGTTGTTCGGAGAAGATTAGATAGATAGACAGAGCATCTTGTTTCGCACAAGTTTCTGGAACTTTGTCAAATAAGGTAAATCGACAAAATTTGTCTAAAGACATAGCATTAAGAATTATTAAGAAAATAGATTATGGTGGACTGCTTGCAATGTAAAGCAAGTCACATTAGTAAAGAAAGTACACTGAAAACACATCTCCGTTGATGCTTTTCAATCTTTTGTGAAAGACATTCGTAATACTGTAATTAATAAAATCCACATTAGTTTCTACGCTATTCATTAATTTTACTAGTTTTCCATTAACAGTATTTCAATTCACCAATAAATATACTAAACCAACACCAATAAAAATATTGAATCTCTTCATTCATTTTCGCTAAATTACCATTAGCATTTTTTAAATATCCTCCAACAAAACTTTCTATGTTCTCCATATGTTCTCACCTCCTTCGGACACATTATGTAGTCTCTACACTCACTAGAGCAAAAGACTACTCTATAAGTTCTACATTAAGGTATATAACTAAAATGTGGCTTTTATATTTATTTACAGATAATCGAAGCAGAAGATGATGCAGTGCGATCTACATCAGAGAAAAAAATTTATTGAAACACAGCATTATTATTATTATATTAATTAAATGAGTTTATTCATATGCTTGCTTTATATCTGAAAATTCAAAATTTTAAATAAATCAATTCCACCAATCCCAATTATCCGAAGTTTATTCGTAGTTTCATATCACAAAAAAATGAAGATAATAATAAATATAATATTAAAAATTATCTAAAGTCATTCGCTATGCAAATTATCTTTGTAAAAAGAAGTGAGATCCCCCCCAAAAAACTTCAAAAAAGTAAAAAAATTACGCCAAGTACATGAAATCACAAAAAAATAGAAGAAAATATACAATCCCCCCCCCAAAATAGAAGGAAATATACAATATAAAAAAATATGTGAAATCAAAATGAGCTGCAAGTACATAAAATTTAACCAACTTCCAACTATCGAGTTGTCTTGAAGCTTTGCAGGCGTGTGTAGTTTGGATGACAATACAATATTGAAAAAAATAACCCTGAAGGGGTGAAAAATTACCCAGTCATCAATAAATATTACCCATAACCACAAAACGACTTGGAATGTGTTCTTTACGAAAATGACAAAAAAGCTGTTGCGTTCAGGACGCTATGGGAATCACGATTTCCGTAATAAATACGCATAATTTATATCGAGAAATGATTCGTTACGTTC